>QLTV01000374.1:158181-171232 GCA_003457575.1 Thermophis baileyi
TGTTGTGCTATTAAGATAAGGCAGCTGAGTTAGACCCTGACTTAGTCATGTTTGGAGAGTTAGTGTGACTACATTTAAGAAAACTTTCTGCCATTAATATACTGCCATAATGTACATTTCTCCAATTCTTTGCTATTTCTATGGGTCAGGCACACATGCACAGAAATACACAGCAAACAGTGTATATCATCTGTACTGTTTGCTGTTTGCTGGGAGGCAAATTGCTGGGAGGCAGAGGCAGATTTTTTTTCTTGTTTTCCTCCCCAAAAGCTAGGTGCATCTTATACTCCGGAGCGTCTTATACTCCGAAAAATACGGTAATTTGTTGCCCAAACCACTGTCACATATTGTTAAAGTACTGAAACAACAAAAATGCTCTCTTTGCTTTCTTCTTTTCTCTCTCCAGTAACTAAATGCACACCCGGCACTAAGCAAAATTATGGTGTCTTTGACTATAATTTAGTTTTATGTATGAACCTCGTCATTTTGCTGACAAACACATGCTGGTAATATTGCTTATAATATGAACTTAAGCAATCCAGGTTTAATAAACCTTTGTTAAACAATTTATATACTAAGGCACTGTACAAATCAGATCAATGTCTCATTTGAAGGAAGCTCTCCTTCCTGCAGTAAGTAAGACAGGATCTTGATTAGACCTAGGCAATCATCTTAGCACTGATACTTGCTTATGGTCCAGCTGTAGTAGGTGGCCAAGAGGAGAGCTTTGGTTTGCTGTTAGGTTTGTTTTGATTCTATAGGGCTAGGAGTGAGCAGTCCACTTCCTTCCCTTACTAACAAATGGCTTCATAAAGAAACAAAGGGAGTTAAATTGCTAACTCTAATTAATATATTATGCTTGGCTTCATCAAATAATCCACACTGTTTCAGTAGAGACACCAGGAGTGCTGGAGATGCCACTGACAAGTTATTGAGATCAAACCACAGGCTTCTTGGTAGAGAAAGTAGAGAGTATGCAGCATGCATGGAGCATCTGCTTCCTGGGCAGTGCATTTCTTATTGCTGCCTGAATGTTGTAAAGAATGTTTTGGTTTATTGCTTTCCCTTCGATTCAAGCAGCCAGTGAAGTGAGAGGATGAAAATAAATGTTATGGCTTGTCTAAAAAGTGGGAAATGTATTATTGATCCAGGGGCCTGCAACCCATTCTATTCAAGTGTAAACTGCACATTTCAGTCTGTGCCTAATTCCTTTGTGCACATCATTTTCTCTTTATTCAAAGCACTGGACTTCCTAGCCCTTAGCTAGTTATATTATTTTCCCTTCTTGCAGCTTAACCATGTTCTCTGCTTCTTTCTTACGTATACTTTTAATGAATACATTTTGACTGCCTAGGCTGTCTATAGGCTGTCATTTTCTTTGGCAGCTTCATTTTGTGCCTGAATGTACTGGATTGTCCCTTTCTATTTGTCACTTGTGCCATGCCTATAAATACCCAGCTCTGACAGTCCTTGTTCTGCTCTGGATTGAGCCTATCTACTGGGCTTCTTGTATATTTTTTAAAAGGAATTTCCATTTCCCACCTACCATGCCTGCCTAACATTGATTGATCATCTTGGCATCTTTTGTCAATGGCCTTGGTTATATCAGCCTCACTTCCAGCAACAGCTTGCTGGGCCTCAGAACAATTATAGTTTGGTATCTGTTTTGGACAAATAGCAGCAGATTTTTGTCCAAATAGGTCTTGCAAGTTACAAATCCAATCAACTCTGAGCCTGGATTTCTTATACATATGCTAAAGGAAATGTCTATGTGTAAATAAAAAAAGTAAATTAAGATTGTGACTCTTAAAACCCTGTTAAGATTGAAGTCTGGAGCTGAAGGGCTCATGAGAGTGGTTTGCCAGGATAATTGCAGCTTTCTTCTAAAAAGCTTCTTCTATCTTCCCTAATCACATGCTTTGATGGTGGTTGTGATTTTTATGCTACAGGGAAAGCAAGGAAGGCAGAAGACGGATTACTTGTCAACAACAAAGAAAGGAATCTCCAATGACAGCACAGTTGTGATAAATAATTTTTTGTTTGGGACCATAGCAACTAAAGAAGCTTGATACCTCTGTCTGACTCAGGAACTGGAAGGGCTGATGCTTCTGATCCCGTGTCCTGAGAACTGGCTCTGGATATTCAATCTCATTGCATAAAAGGGATAGACCACGAGAAAGATTGCCAGATTTGATCAAGGAAAAGGGGAAGCCTATGGAAGGGGACAACAGAAACACATTTGTTCCTCAGTTATTTATCTCTCGTAAAATTACAGATGCTAAATCTGAAATCAGTACATGTCTTGATTTTACTTGCAGCTGTGTAGGGATCATACTGCATTCTGAAGGCACTGAGTAGACATCCCCGTTTTATATGTCTGCTTTAAACCTATAAAATAGGCTAATGAAAGAGATTTATTTGCCGCTAAGATATCTGTCTTTCTGCCTGCCAGATGCAGATCTTGACTCAATACAAACTGAGATATGACTGATGGCGCCAGTCTAGAGTTCAGCAACAGCCTTTGTCCTTAAAAGCAGATATTAGAGTGATTATTGCCATCACCACATTCTGTCCTTGGGAACCAAAGAAGCACCAAAGCATTAATAAGTTATCTTATCTGGAGAGTTTGCATTCGTCCCAGAAATGTTCCACAGAACAATACTTTGTTTTATATTCTGAGAGATGCTAAAAAGGTCATTGATCTGGAAAGTTGCCTTGCTTGAGAAGAATATATCAAGTGGTGCAGTAGGGAGCAGATGGATCTCAATCCTCCATTCAGTTAAAATGAGTGAATCGCACTTAAATAAGTGAGAATTATAGCACATTCCTATACATATCTGCTCAGAAGTAAGACCAAATGAATTTGTTGAAGATTACTCCCAAGTAAAGTGGCACAGAGCAGCAATGAACAAGCTAAACTATAAAAATCTCAGCCACCCTCACGCACTGCAAGTAATATTATTCAAATATTACCATTATAAAACTTTCAACTGTGTGAAAAAAAAACTGTGTTTATATTACAACCCAGGCTCTTCAGGGCTGAAAGTAATAGGAATGGATGGAGCCTAGAAAGTAACTTCTGTCTGGAGATCACTGACCTTTGATCTTTATTGTTTATTTATTTATTGGATTTCTGTGCCACCCATCTCACTAATACAGTGACTCTGGGCAGTTTACAATATAATAAAAGTTATAAAGTGCAAAAAAAACCCAATTAAAATACAACAAAAATTTAAAAATTTAAATTAAAAACCAAGATGATGGGAGCCTGGGGGTGAGAATCTTCTCTATCCCATCAGGCACCCCCAATTTAATGGGCTTCTGAAAACTGGCAAGCAGTGCAGTTTGTGTAACAGTGATGTCACATGCTGAAGCTCTGTTGTATACTTACGTTTATATGGGAAGTACTCAAGGAACAATTTAATAAATAATTTTAACTATGTTTTTGGAGTCACATCATAAAGATGGAACTACACATGCTACTAAGAAAAATGCTTATATGAGATGAAGTGGTAAGTACAGGTCAAACATGGTGACAAGGTGCTTAAACCTTATTTTGTATACCATTCTTCCTTGCAAAGACAATGTGAGTGAATTGTAATTTATCTGTTTCCCCTACCCCTCAATTTTGGCTCTGAAATGGTGGTGGTACTGGTGGTAGAACTGATGATATAGGCAAGATCTCCTGGCTTCCTTTTGTTAATGCAACTCACTGAAGGAGTATCTCTATTTTGAATTCTGAATTTTTAGAATCTACCTGCAAGTAATCTGTTCCTCAAATTCTGGAGTAATGCTGCTTGCCACAATAAATGAACACTAGCTATGCCCAATACAGAAGTGTTGAAGTGAAACCTCCAACGTTTTCAGCATGGGTCGTTGACTGAGGGTAATAGGAATTGCAGTCCAAGCATCTGGAGGGCATTAATCCAGATATGCTTATGCACATATCATTGAAAGAAAATTGATAAATAATGCTGGTGTTAAAGTACTCTTGTTTCGTGCTATTTTTTTTTTAATGAAAGAGATTATTGGAAATGTGCTAAGGCAAAATATTGTTCTGTTCTAAGATTCAATCATGATCTTAGTCAACTATTAGGTCTGATATTATAGAAACAGTAAGGGATAAAACTCAAAGCGTAGGCAGCCCAGCATTGAAACAATGAGGTCTCTTTTCATACTATTTTTAGTTATTGATCTTAACTACCTACCTCCATATTTTTTTCTTTTTTCTCTTTTCTTTTTCAGCATAGCTACAGAGAAGTGGGAATTCTTCTCCTATACTTGGCTGTTGGGGTGTCTGTTTTCTCTGGAGTAGCCTACACTGCAGAAAAGGAGGAAGATGTTGGCTTTGACACTATTCCCGCTTGCTGGTGGTGGGGGACAGTTAGCATGACAACTGTAGGCTATGGGGACGTGGTACCAGTGACTGTCGCCGGCAAGCTAGCAGCTTCTGGTTGCATCCTGGGTGGGATTTTGGTTGTGGCACTGCCTATCACTATCATCTTCAATAAGTTCTCCCATTTCTATCGCCGGCAAAAGGCCCTTGAAGCTGCTGTGCGGAACAGTGACAAGAAGGAAACGGAGGACTCTGAAAATTACCCAAGCCAAGAATCTGATGCTTTCAGTGAAGTTTACCAGAGAGATGAAGATCTCACCAGGAACATCCTTCCAGTCTACTGAATGATTGGGAATTGAAGACTTACGTATCTGGTGTCAGAAAAAAAGGCAAATTGGTAGCAAGATGATCAACAAAACCCTTAACTACACCGTTATGGATTTATTCATTAAAAGTGATCTGTTCCAAAAGCATGTATGAAGTAGCCTCTTCCTGAGCCATTGCAGAATACGCACTGACCTTACGCATCTGGATTTTCAGCATTCTTCCAAGCCAGTATACATTATAACTAATTCAAATCTCAGTCTGCTAAGAGACATCTGGAGCAAAATCGACAAAATAGTTTAAGATTTCATCTGCATTCCATTCCTTCAACACAACAAAAGAAAGATTCATCAACACAAGCTTTTCTGTCTGAGTATTGTACTGGCAATAATAGTCTTAGCATCCCACATCCCACAGTGTAATTTACAGGCAGACATCCAAGTACCGGGATTGGGCTGGAAACTCAAGTTTGGAATCTAATAAATATGCAAATTGTACTTTTAAAAACACAGCTTTATTTCAGCTGACATTCAGTAGCTGCAGCTAATCTTCACCACATATCCTGAGTCTACATGCAACCAAATATTTCCACACTGTATGTTAACTTTTTCATATTCAGTATTGTTTTCTCCCCCAGACATTTCAATGTTCTGATTCATAATTTATCTTCAAAGATTGCCAAAGAAATGAAATACTGATTGTAAAGTTATAACAAATAATGTTTGTGGCTTCCACAGATCTGAGATTGTGAAAGAACTTCTAACTTGCCTTATAAATGTCTGTCTGATGGAAACCATGGAAGCTACCAGCATAACCTAGAAAGATTTTAAATTAATCCAAAGCTGATAGAAGATAAATAGGAGAGATTGTAATGGCTGATGTGCTGAAGAAGGATTGGAGCACAAGTCATGATCATGTTACATAATTCTCTATGGCTGATTTTGCACTCCCAACTCTTAACAAATCTATGCATGATGTATAGGATGGTATAAATATTTTCCTTCCCTTTCCTGCTCTCCCATTTCCCTCTCCACACCTTGTTCTCATTGCCATCCAATAAAATTCTTTAATGGTAAGCTCAGGGTACAGATTAGAAGGATGTACTTCTTCTATTACTATCTGGGGATAGATGCTACTAAAAGTGCAATCATAGTCACTGGAAAAGAAGTAAAGTGCTGACAAACCCATATAGCAAGATAGATTTATCAGTATTATGATTTGCTTTGTTGATGAGCTTCCTGGAAATATTTGATTGCCTACTGTGAGAAAAATACGCTGAATAACATGAGCCTTTAGTTTGATCTAACTGGTCTTGTATCCCTCATGATTATAGTCATGTAGAGTAAGACTGGAAGATACTGATCATCCCAACACCTCTTATGTTAGGAATGGAGAACTGGACTTCCCAGATGTTGCTGGATTCCAATTCATTCTACTTAATCAGGATAATGCTGGTATTTGTAGCCTAATATTTAGAAGGACATAATTTCTGCATTTTTGTAATCTATCATCTCCACCAATGTATGCTCCTGTTTCTAACTTGATTGTTATTCTACACAGAACAAGACAACTTGATAAGTCTCAGCAGGTGTCCAGCTTGTCTGGGTTCAAAAGCTAAGCAGAATCAGGCCTGGTTAGTACTTGATTGGGAGATACTACCAGGCATCCCAGGCCTCTAGACCAAACTAGACAGACTACACAGGATAGATAAGGAAATACACAGATATCCTGGAAGAAAGTAATAACACATCCTTTCATTACTGTTACCAAAATGATTAGATGGGCATGTCCATGTATTCACCAGGAACTAAGTGACTGCGCTGCCTTTCCTTAATGAAATACATTTAGTTCATCACTGGAGATGTTTAATCTCCCAGTACTAATTATTTATACTGGAAATTTCCTGCCTGGGTGGGGGGGAAGGAAGGAAGTTCCTTTCTGCTTTCTTCCCTGGGCATTCAATGGAAGTGGGAGAGATGTCAGAAGTGAGGTAGACTGCACTTTGGAGACATCAAAGTCAAGATATTCATACACACCTTTTGGCTACCCAGTATTTATTAATTGCAAAAATGTTACCCTGCTACCAATGAAAATGTCTCCAAAATTCTTATTTGTTTTCAAACAATTTTCAAAGTGAACGCTTGTCTAAAATTGAATATTTATAGAAAAATATGCACTATTTTTTATACTCTGAAGAAAGGAAAGGAAGGAAGGAAGGAAGGAAGGAAGGAGGAAGGTTGTTACTGTGAATTATAAAGCCCTACAGTCTACCATTTGTAATAATCTCAAAATAGATTGGAGGGTATATGCTGATTTAATGAATTTAAACTATGTCAATGTGATGGATGGGGAAAACGTTTCAATTTCACTAAAAGTAATTAGATGAAAGATGTTTGGTTTCTCTCTCTTCACAAATATGAGTCCTAGAGTTATGTAATTGTTTACTGATCAAAATAGAAAGCATTTTCTCCCTTCATTTGTAATTGCTATGTGCTGCAAAAAGTGCACATTGCCCACTGAAAATAAGTGTTTTCATTTCTGTTCAGATACTTCAGATTTTGCCCCTCTGACAAGAGGTTCAAATATCTACCCTGCATATTTCCTATCTCCTTTTTATGGCCCTATGGGTTAATTTTTTTAATTACATTTATATAACCTCACAAAAAGCAGCATAACAGAATGAAATAAAACAAATACATAAAAACAATCATTCAAAATAGCAATAACAATAGCAATAGCACCTAGACTTATATACCACTTCACAGTGCTTTACAGCCCTCTCTAAGCTGTTTACAGAGTCAGCATATTGCCTCCAACAATCTGGGTCCTCATTTTACCGACCTCGGAAGGATGGAGGGCTGAGTCAACCTTGAGCCTGGTGAGATTCAATCTGCCAAATTGCAGGCAGCCGGTGATCAGCAGAAGTAGCCTGCAGTACTGCATTTTAACCACTGCGCCACCTCGGCTCTTATAAAATATAAAACAGTCATTAATTTAAACATACATAAACCACCAGGCACAGAAAAGAGTAGATATTAATAATGATGGAGCCATTTTAAAATTTCAGACTCCCCTGGGACCCTCAGGCCTGCTGACATACCATGGTCATGATTCATGAAAAACAGTTTCCTGCTAGTCTGAGGTGGCAAATTGAAGCCTAAACCTTAAAATTGACATACAGGTAGTCCTTGACTTATGACCATTCATTTAACAATCATTCAAACTTACGATGGCAGTGAAAAAAAGTGACTTACAACCCAGTCATACTTATGACCAGTGAAACATCCCCACAGTCACATGATCAAAATCTGAATGCTTGGCAACTGGCATGTATATACAACAGTTGCAGTGTTCTGGGGTCACATAATTGCCATTTGCAACCTTTCCAGAGAGCTTCCAACAAGCAAAGTCAATGGGTAAAGCCAGACTCACTTAACAACCACATGATTTGCTTAACAACCACAATGTTTCATTTAATGGCCACAGCAAAAAGATTGTAAAATTGGGCAGAACTCAGTGACTGCATCACTTAGTGATAGAAGTTCTGGATCCAATTGTGGTTGTAAATTGAGGACTACCTGTATCACAGATAAAAGTAAAAACATACACATCCATTTTTCTTCAAACTACCACCATCTGCATGTATCACATGCCTTCTCCCTGTGGCTTTCTATCTCATTGCCTGCCAAAAGATGGCCTCTCCCATAACTAGAAATGGAAGAGCCATATGGTAGCCCCCTACTTATTAATAGCTTACATTTGGATATTTTGCTCTGATATCTCATTCTGGATATGGTTGATAATTTGCCTTTAATAGCTACAGTATATGGCAGAGAGAATTTAAAGTAGAGTAACTGAGTATAATAGTTTGAGAGGAGAAAACTTGTCAGGAAATATATTCTCAAAGAGTTAAGTCTTTGGAGTCCTACAGAAAACAGAAGTCACATATTTCTTGAACCACTGAACAATTTCGATGCAGTATATTTTGAGTTACAGATAGTCCTCAAATTACAACTGGTTGCTAAGACGTTATAGCCAATGCAGTTTTTCACTGGGTGCCATATTGGTTTAAAAATAGTTGTATAAATGTGTGGAATACCTTAGGAAAAGGAATTCAACAAGAAAATTAAGTCAGTCTGTTGGCAGGTAAGTTTTTGTTTCAGTCTCACTGCTTTGTAATATATCAGTTTTTGTTTTTGTTTTCATATTTGATCCATCTGTGTCTCAGTCACAATATTTGCAGCAAAATCATCTTTCAACACATTTTTAATTTAGAATTAGTCATTATTTAATTCAATATATTTCACTAGAGGAAAGCCGTTGTTTAACGATGTTAAGAGGAACAGATTAAACTGTATGAGAAATGCCAGCAACAAAATCAATGTTAAACTGTTACGACCCAGGTCACCTAGATCAGGGGTTAGGAATTCTGGGAGTTGAAGTCCACAAGTCTTAAAGTTGCCAAGGTTGGAGACCCCTGGCCTAGACAGATGCAGGCTTCAATAAAGTCCTTTATTACTCTGCTATCCCACAACAAATGGCCCTACAATGGCTGGTAAAGCTACACCCCACACATACCCACAGACAATGCAACACAGTCCCACAAATTAAAGCCAATAGGAACCAGAGCTGCTTCAGAAGCCGAGGAGGAAGTCCATAGTCCAAAAACAAGATGCAATGTCCACAAGGCAAGGTCCGTAAGTCATAAACACGGTTCAAGGTCCACAAGGCAAGATCCATAGTCCACAAGCAAAATCAGACCACAGGACAGAAACATGATCTGAAGCAAAAACATGATCTGAAGGTTGGGCAAGTGCAGGCCAAGCAAAACTGTTGTTCCCAATGAAGGCACCCTCCCCCAGCCTGTTTAAATCAGCTCAAGCCAGATGTTCCTTAGTGTTGATGTTCCTCACCAGCAGCCTCACAGACCTCCTCTGACCTTCCCTCTGCTCCTCTCTCCGTGCCCTTGGATCGATTGGGGGAGGCAGCTGATCCTCATCAGAGGGGATCTGCTGCCTGTCATCATCACTGCCTGTCTGCAGCCAATCCTCCCCTGTGTTTGTGAAGGCAGGCAGCTCCCCTTCCGGTTGACAATCTCCCCCAATGCTGGAGGGCCCTGGGACAGCATCGTCCTCAGCCCCTGGACTCTCCAGACATTCCAGGGAAGATGTGCCATCCCCATTGGATGAACTCCTCTTCCTCCATACCAGGATCCAATGGAGCCATGACAGAAACTTTTGTCAGGAAAAAAGTCTTTAGTTAAAGGTAGGCTGGATAGAGTTGCCAAAGATAAACCCAAGTGAGGAATTACACTTGGAGTTACACAAAGAGCCGTGGTAGTGCAGTGGTTAGAATGCAGTATTGCAGGCTAATTCTCCTGACTGCCAGCAATTTGATCCTGACCAGCTCAAGATTGACTCAGCCTTCCATCCTTCTGAGGTGGGTAAAATGAGAACCCAGATTGTTGGGGGCATATATGCTGCCTCTGTAAACTGCTTAGGGAGGGCTGTAAAGCACTGTGAAGTGGTATATAAGTCTAAGTGCTAGTGCTACATTGAAAAGTATTCACCAATTATCAGTCTAAGAGCCTTTCTTCACTTGCACCTAACCACATTATTAACTTGCCATAGCAGTCGTGTCTTTTTTTGCCACGTTCACTTAATATTGTTTTCATCTTATCCATAATTCTCAACTGGGCAACATTAAGACATCTAGGCCCTGTTCTTCAGGGCTGTTTAAATTTGGACAGGAGGAGAATCTAGTTCTTTCAAACTAGACTCTCCTTCTGTACTCTGCAAACCTTTCCCCAGGTTGGAGATCTGGATCGTTTAAAACTGCAGCTGTAAGGACCTGCCCCAGCTGGTCCCTCAGGAAAGCAAGACTCTTGACTCCATTGAGCTGAATCAAAAGAACTTTTACTGAGAGAGTGTGGTTGCAGTAAAGTCAGGTGAAATCTGAAAAAGCCCACGCGAAGTACAAAGCAATTCTTTCATATCCAAACCCAAACCCCCTGACCAGTCCACCACCAGCCAATGTGATGCCGCAAGCGCAAGGTTGTTTTGAGAACTCCAAGGTGCTAGGCAGAAAATGGTTCACTCTCAGGGCATGACGGCCTTGAAACCAGGCTGGAACCAGCTGGGAGGGAGTCTGCTCCATCTCCAAAGACAATCCCCCTCTGTAATTCCCAAGCAATTACAGCAAAAGCATGTGAAAAATGGCACCAAGCCGTCCTTGCCCTCCCACTTCCAACAGAATGGCAGGACAAAATGTGGACCTGACAGAAGCTGACCAACAGTGGAGGGGAATATGATGAAGTTGGGGATGAGGAGGGATGTGGTTTAGTTTCTGTGGCTCCATGTCTCAATCATTCAAGTTGAATACAGATCCAATGCTCTTCTGGAATACTGCCAAACCTGCTCATATTTGAAACATAGGTTTTGTAGTCTGCATAGCACTATATCTATGTTTAGCTCAATCTGAATGTGGAAATCCAACTATCAGTTGATTGGTTCACTTTGCACCTATCCAAAATACTTGCACAAAAACAGTTAATTTTAAAAGCTAAGCTATCATAGGTGCCAAGCTGTCTGTCAAAACATGTTTCCCCCTCCGGTCCCACCTCCCTCCCATAGTCTGCTGGTTCATGATATTTGGTGGATGGGGAAGAAAATAAAACGGGGGGGGAATCCACCAATCTTTTTTTTAACATGTTCTGTATATTAAGTTAGCACCATTTGCTATCTTGTATTTGCTGGCATTGCCTACTGCAGCAGAGGAATTGCCAGTAGGAACAGAAAATGTTATGGGAATATGATTTTCTGCTGGCTCAAGAATTGGTGACCAGCATTTTATATCAACGATAAGGAAGAGCACAGTGGTGGGCTAATGAGTGAAGCAAGACAAATAGTACAATCCAGGTAAATGTCTCAAAGATCTGGTTCATACAATTGTTTCATCTCTTAAAAAAAATAAAATTGTGTATTTAATGTGAGAGACTATCCTCTTGTATGTTTAAGTATTCACTTTGGACCTTCTAATGCATTGTTGTATTAAAAAGGCATAAGCTTACCTACGATGAAAATAATGGTTCCAATATGTGTGTGATTTGAGGCAGAATATTGGGATTGTGAGGCACAATGAGTTCCAGCTCAGTATGTGAACCCATAAAGGGTTGGGTCCATCATCAATTTCAATTTCAGTGGGTGTACTCTCTTTACAACTACATCTTGACCCAGATCAATAATATGCTCAAAATCAAAATCACACATTAGTTTCCTCGTGCAAGTTGCCTCTTCAGTCTCCTAAGTCCTTAACACACCAGGTCCTCCATAGTTCAGGATCTTTGTTACCAGAAAAACATGGTTGTGGTTTCCCAGCCTGAATAAGGGGGACGAGCAAGATAGTAACATAAGTAGTGCATCTCATTATCATTGTATCCCAAATAGCACAGTCCTCATTACTCAAATCTCTTGGGATAAGTCACAGACAACTGCATTGTACCTGCAGTGTGTGAATAAACCTGACCCCCTTGGGTGTCAAAGGCAAATTACATAAATATAATCCAACAGAACTGTAAGTCATAATATGATCATTATAATTTTCTCCTCAGTGATTAGAAGCTATCACCACCACAGCAAACAAAATTAACTAGTTAAAAATTAGTTTAAAAGATCACTAAGAACTCTTGAAAATCAGGCAAATCAATAGAGCACATTTGCCTGTGCAGGCTCCCCTCTATAATTTACACTTTCTTTTTCTGCTATTCTTTCTGAGTATTTCAATTATTTTTTTCAATTATTTGTTAGTGTTACTATAGCAATAAAAAGATGGAGGGCTTGCTTTGTATGAAACTATTGTTCCCAAATCTTTACATAAAATGATTCTTCATCCCTACATTCTTTGGTATTCTCATGGTGGAAGTTAAGTTCGATGATCAATTTCTAAGGCCGCTTTCTGTGACCTCCCAAATGCAGGCAAAGCAATTATACTCATTTATTTAATATGTTATCTCTTGCCTGCCTATAAAAACACAATTGAGATATCCATCAAAACCTAAATGAATAATAAGACTATGATTAGAACAAAACCTTTAAAATCAAGAGAACGAGCCATTAATTTACAAAGCCAGATGGATCTACAATAAAGTTAAAAGCAATTTTGATTTTTAACTTTTAATTTTAATTTTATCTTTATTTTTAATTGGCTCTCATTTTCCTGAACTTGGTATTTATTATGTTTCTATATACTTTTTATGCCTTCATCTATAAACAACCCAGTCATGCTGATAATCAAAAAGGGGGAAATCTGGAATGGATAGATGAGAGAGAGAGAGAGAGAGA
Source organism: Thermophis baileyi (assembly GCA_003457575.1). Classification (NCBI taxonomy): domain Eukaryota; kingdom Metazoa; phylum Chordata; class Lepidosauria; order Squamata; family Dipsadidae; genus Thermophis; species Thermophis baileyi. The sequence goes on from QLTV01000374.1 coordinate 171,181, forward strand.
GAGAGAGAGAGAGAGAGAGAGAGAGAGAGAGAGAGAGAGAGAGATAATGGAT
>QLTV01000374.1:194563-234372 GCA_003457575.1 Thermophis baileyi
TTGAGGGTAAAGAAATAGAATAAATAGACTATTTTGTATAGATTTTGGAATATTTTAATAATAGAATATAATAGAATAATAGAATAATAATATAATATAATATAATATAATATAATATAATATAATATAATTATAATAATAGAATAATATAATATAATAAATATAATTGTCAAACTATAATTGAGAATAATATAATATAATAATATATTTTTGTCTAATCCTGCAGAGTGATCCCTTAAGAATCATAGCTTATGCACATTCTCTAATGAAGTGTAATCAAGACTTGAGAAATCATGGTAAGTTTAGTGACAGTATAGAGCAGAGGTGTCAAACCCGCATCATCATGGCAGCATCACGTGACGTATTGGGACTTTTTCCCCTTTGCTAAACCGGGTGGGGGTGTGGCCAGCACGTGATGCATCCAGCCCACGGGCTGTGAGTTTGACAGCCCTGGTATAGAGCAATAGCTCCATAAAGAAATTTGCCAGTTTTAAAAATCTAGAAGGCATTCTTACCCCTTGGCTATATTTGTGTAAGATGGTTAGTCATGGTTTATCCAATTAACTGATAAACATGAACAGCCTTTGCATAAAATACTGGACTACAATGTGTTTACTCATTTGATTAAGTTTCTCTCTCTCTATTGAATAAAACACTGGTGGTTTTATCCACAAAATGCAAGAAATTAACCATACATTTTTTTTACTGTAAAACAAAACCACAATTTATTTCACTATGTTATGGTTAGGCATGTTATATATGAACACAGCTATAGATTCAAAGAATTTATCTGTTAGCATGCAATCCACCACACCCTTTCATCCACAATCTGCTTTACAACCAGTCTTTGGCAATATTTTTTTTTAAGTTTGATTATTTGGCTCCCTGCCATACAAAGCATCAGTGGTAAATTTCAGCATCATTCTCCAAATTGGAATTAAAAGTACCGGTATAGCAGTTGGGTGAAAAGTTCATGACTATTTTCTTCTATATTTGCCCTCCTGCCAAGTTTTCTATCAGACACTCTAATCCATGTTGTCATAAATTTCCCTGGAGAATATACAAGAAGGTTTAATTCTCTTGTGACTGCTTTTACAAAAGCTGGAGGAAAAAATGTATTTTATTCTGAGAGCTAAAAGTGTTATCTCAAGAAAAAGAGAAAAACAGTACTGCCAGAGCTGTGCAGTGTATCTTTGGATACACTAGGCTACAAAGCACTGGATGACCACTAGATGGCAATGGGCAGGCAACATAAGGTGATATATCTATGCTGCCACTTAGTGGTAGTCTAGATACTGCACCCAAGTCATAAAGTGCTTCAAATTACACAAGGCAAGCCAGTGTCATGGATCCGCCCCATCCCCACCCCTCTCCAGATGCGAGTTCAGAGTAAGAGGGTAAGTTTGAATCTGCAAAGGAAAGTGTGGAGCCAAGTATTGGTCAAGATCAGGGCTCAGAGAATGCTAGTTTGATGGAGCAGCCTCATCTGGGTCCATTGGACCAGTGACAGGCTGAACTAGGCGAGCTGCAGCAAGTTGGCCAGGAGGGTCCAAGTGAGGACAGGGAGCAGCTGCCTCCCATTAGCAATGAGGAGGAGGTGTAGGTCTACACCTCCTCCTGATCCAAGGACACATAGAGCAGAGAGAAGTCAGGCACAACACCGGTCAGCTAGAGTACTTATGAGGAGGCAACTTCACCTGTCATGAAGGGCTGCACCAGCATTGCCTGCTTAATCCCGCCCTGAAGACTTGAGTGTTGCTGGAGCAACGTGCCCAGGTCTGTGCCTTGTGCCATGTATCCTGGACTATTTGACTCCTGGACTGCTTTTCTGGACTTTGTGTGTGCCCATTGGACTTCGTTACCCTGTGATTCTTGCTGTACAGAGTTTGAAATTTGGGCCTGTGCAACAGGGGTGCTTTCTGAGGACCTGTTTGGGGGGGGGGTGTTGAATAAACATTTGTAGAATTCTTACTGTGGGTGGGTGGGTAGCACAGTCAGATAGACTTTATGTTGCCTGCCCATTAGTTCAACAAGGCAATCATGTGACCATCCCAACTAAATGCATATTTGAGTCTAAATTAGTGCAGAGTATTAAAAATTGTGCATATTTTTCTATAAACAATTTTAGGCAAGCATTCACTTTGAAAATTGTTTGCAAATAAGAATTTTGGAGACATTTTCATTGGTAGCAGGGTAACATTTTTGCAATTAATAATACAAGCAGGGGTGGGTTCTAACTTACCTCGCTGCCGGTTCGCTTCCTCCCGTGCCGCGTGGCTGCGCCTCGTGGGTGTGCGCGTGTGCAGTGCAAAATTTTTTAAAAAAATTAAAAGAAATTAAAAAGCCAAAAACAAGATGGTGACGCATGCGCAGTGCCGGAAACTCGGCTTCTGCACATGCGCAGAAAAAAAAACTAAAAAAAAATTCAATTTTTTTTTTAAAAAAGATGGCGGCACCCATGGACCGGCACCGACTGAACCGGATCCGTGATGTCATTGTGATGTCACCAGCAGGTCGCTACCAGTTCGGGAGAATCGGTCCGAACCAGGAGGAATCAACCTCTGAATACAAGGTAGCTAAGAGGTGTGTATGAATATCTTGACTTTGATGTCTCCAAGAGTGAAGTCTACATTGCTTCTGTCATTTCTCTCACTTCCATTGAATGCTCAGGGAAGAAACCAGAAAAGACCAATGTCTTTATAAAGTTATGGGAAAGATTTTTCAATAATAATTCAATTATAAAGTCTCTGGCCACTCTACCAGTTTGCTAAGGAAACACCACAGTATCCTATATATACTGTAAATTTATGAATTATGTAAAATGGAATCATCCATACTTTTAAAATGATGTAAATGTGAAAATTCTTATAAATTGAATGGATACATGTACATCGATTGACAAAAATACACAAGTGGTTTGACACTATATTCTTCCGTGCTATTTTGGGACTTTCCAGTCAAGTTACAGTTCTGATGTTTACCAATAGTTTTTCATCAAAGATAGGCATATATACCTAATCATGATGATACTGAATTGACAAAATATGCATTGTGACATCATAATACAAGCCCGATCATATCATGCTATCTCATACACACCTATGTGAGGAAGAAGTTATTATGGCATCATCACTGCTTGTCACTTGCTGCCACCACCACCTTTAAGCTTACCAAAGCAATTTTACTTAGCCTTTTTGAGCTCTGTTAGGGGTCAGCAGGTGCAATCACATACAGATAGGCTTTAAAATGATACATATAGAATCATAGAACTGGAAGGGATCTCAGAGATCTAGTCCAACCCCCTGCTCAAGTCTTAGACCATCCCAGTCAAATGGTTGTCCAGTCTATTTTTGAAAACCTCCAGTGATGGAGCATCCACAACACCAGGAGGCAAACTATTCCATTCTGACATTAATTGCTCTTAATGTCAGAAAACTTCCCCTTACTTCTAAGTTGAATGTCTCTTTGACAAGCTTCTACCCATTATATCTTGTCCTGCCCTCTGGTGCCCTAGAGAATAAGTGAATCCCCTCTTCTTTGTGACAGCCCCTTAAGTACTGGAAGCAGTTGTGGGATTCAGCCGGTTCGCACCGGTTTGGGTGAACCGGTTGTTAAATTACCCACCCACCCCCACTATCAAAGTGTATCCTGGACGCTGTGCTGTGCTGCAATGGAGCAACGGGCAATGGAGTGGCCAGCAGCCGCTCCATTTCCCATTTCTCCATTGCAGCACAGCGCCCAGGATCCACTTTCATTGCGGGGAGGGTAATTTAACAACTGGTTCGCCCAGGGTCAGGTTGGCTGTCACAGGAGTCTCGTCCCGCATGTGCGGCAGAGCTGGAGGACAGGAATGGGCCACGCCTCCCACGACAGCCAAATTGACCCTGGGTGAACCAGTTGTTAAATTATTTGAATCCCAACACTGACTGGAAGGCAACTATCATGCCCCACCACAATCCTTCTTTTCGATAGGGTAGCCATACCTAGCTCCTTCAACACTGTTCTCTAAATATTATTTGGTTCCAGTAATCAGGAGATCTATAAATGGGGAGTGGGAATTTGGATGTTGATGTAATTTACACTTCCTGCTATCTGCTGCAATTGCGCCTTATATAAGACCTTTTATTTTGAGAATTAGCAAAATTCTGCACATAATTAAGATACAGCTTTTTCTCTGCTTCTAATGGCTACAGATTAAGGCACTTTTGAAAGCACAGCTGTGATGAAAAACTAGGCAAGCCTATTCTGCTACACTTTTATCAGGATAGGAACTAAAATGGAGAGTTCACTCTGTAATGAAATAGCATGTAAGGTGGAAGAATGAGCTCCCTCTTTGCCAATGACTTCTTAAATAAGTTGTTCTTTCTGCATTACAGAACATTTTGTCTTTTATTACAATAAGGAGAAGGTAATTTCAGTGTCTATCAACACTAAAAAAAAAGAGAACTTAGAAATATATCACCTCCAGCATGATTTCTTTGCCCTTCTTAAAAATGGATGCCCTGCAGGCATTGTGGGAATTAAAATCTAGGCCCAGGGAATTCTCACTTGACATGGAGGATTCAATAATCAGAGAGTCTGCAAAGTAAGATATGAACTCCTCTCTTCTGGAGAAGCAGAAAATATCACTGATTTCAGAGGGTCTTCCTTTACAAATACTGTACAACTTTTTTTTCTTTTTTCTGATACTCATTGAAGCTGGCTGATTTCATGCAGTGTTGAAGGAACTCAGACTTCTAGTTGATCAAATGTGTTTAGATAAAAGAACTAAGAAGAAATGACTGCTGTAATTTTGGCTAATGACCAATTAGGGCTTCTTGCTATGACTTTCATTTTTGGAAGATATTAGGTCTCAAAAATCGCCTCCATTTTCACTTTTGTTACAAGAGGCAGACATATTAAGCCCTATTTAGCATTGTTGCTTCTAGATCATCTTCATGATAGCTGTTCAGGAATTGCCGAAAGGGGAATAGCAATAGCACTTAGACTTATATACCGCTTTACAGTGCTTTACAGCACTCTCTAAGCGGTTCACAGAGTCAGCATATTGCCCCCAACAATCTGGGTCCTCATTTTACCCACCTCGGAAGGATGGAAGGCTGAGTCAACCTTGAGCCGGTGAGATTTGAACCGCTGAACTGCTGAACAGTCAGCTGAAGTAGCCTGCAGTACTGCACTCTAACCACTGCGCCACCTCGGCTCTTGACTGAAATCGGCAAAGAATGAATCATCCTTTGTACCAAATCAAAATGAGTTGCCCCACATTTTCACTTTGTCTCAGTTTGGTCATAAATAGCTCAGCCTGCTTCTTTTTCACTTCTTTATTTCTCCTCAGTTTATACAACTGGGAAATGGAATCAAACGTTCAAAGAAAATATTATTCCCTCATCTGGAGCTGTCTCTTGTATGACCCCAACCAGCATGATTAGTTTGATTCAAAGTGTTCTGTGAATCCAGAAATTGAGTTAATTTGTTCAGTTAACTACAGAAGGCGTACCCTATGAGTACAGCAAAAAGGATGAGCTGGATTCAAAGAGTATTTAACCATAATATGTTACAGGCTGGTTTCACAAATAACACAAAGCCATAAAGCATTGTTTCATTCAAAACAGTTGGATTTGGGCAACTACTCAAAACCAAAATAAAAAACCACATCTCATTATACTGTAACGTAATCTGTGAATTCATTAATGCAGTATTTACTACTTTGTTCCCTGGTTTTCTTTCATTGCTTCCTCAAATATCTTTATTTATATAAAAAAATAAGCCACTTCATGTATTTTCATGCCCTCTTCCTATGTGAAAAGGTTTGGGTGTTCCAAGGAAAGTGGGTTTTTTCCCCATTCTTCGTCCTATTCCCTTGAGGTTTCAAAGGAAAAGGGAAATATAGATAGTCCTCGACTTATGACCAAAATTCAGCCCAAAATTTATGTTGGTAAGCGAGACATTTGTTAAGTGAGTTTTGCCCCATTTTACGACCTTTCTTGCAACAATTGTTATGTGAATCACTGCAGTTGTCAAGTTAGTAACATGATTGTTAAGTGAATCTGGCTTCCCCGTTGACTTTGCTTGTCAGCAGGTTGCAAAAGGGAATCATGTGACCCTGGGACACTGCAACCGTCCCAAATATGAACCAGTTGCCAAACATCTGGATTTTGATCCATGGGGATGCTGCAATGGTCATAAGTGTGAAAAACAGCCATAAGTCACTTTTTTCAGTACCGTTGTAACTTCAAACGGTCACTAAATGAACTGTTGTAAGTCGGGGACTACTGCACATTTTTCCTATTTTGTCTGAAATGCCTTAATAAGATCTTCCAGGGATGACTTATGGAAATCCTATTTAGAGAGAAATTTTACAATTCAGCTTTCCCAAAATGGTGCTGAAAATATATACTGAATAGATGACTAAGGATTATGAGAATTGGAATCCAACACATCTGAAAGGTTGGGATGGATCCTGTAAAGTGTAAATAGCAATAGCAATAGCACTTATATACTGCTTTACAGCCCTCTCTAAGCAGTTTACAGAGTCAGCATATTGCCCCCAACAATCTGGGTCCTCATTTTACTGACCTCGGAAGGATGGAAGGCTGAGTCAACCTTGAGCCTGGTGAGATTCGAACTGCCAAATTGCAGGTAGGCGGCAGTCAGCAGAAGTAGACTGCAGTACCACATTCTAACCACTGCGCCACCACGGCTCTTATCAATGACCACACCATTCCCACCATGTTTCCTTGCCTTGGTTTCAATGGGGACAGCAATTTTCAAGTTTTCTGCTGATTCAAGATAGCATTTGAACTTACTGTAGCTGTGGGCAAACTAATACACAGTTACATTAGTGCTTTGTTTCCATGGTTACTGCCCATTTCTTTTGCTCTCTTCTATGGACTGCCACTCTTTTTAATTGCAGTTCTGAAACAGATTCCTTTATATTGCTTCTAGGACTAGGGGTGCTCATGTTGCCTTAAATCAGGGCTGTCAAACTCCGATGCGTCATGCGCTGGCCACGGCCACGCCCGGTTTAGCAAAGGGAAAAGTCCCGATATGTCACGTGATGCCGCTGTGATGTGAGTTTGACACCCCTGCCTTAAATCATTTCACCCATGTTTTAAGGAACCATGTTAAAAATTAAAGACTGTCCTTTTTGTTTGTCATATACCACAAATCTGAACTGATAGCATTTTCAAATTAAGTTATTATAACTTGTATGGTGTACGGTAGAAATGTTAATCCTCCTAACAGTAGACATAGCTAATGCCGGCTATAAATTTTCTTTATTTTTTACCTTTTTCAATCATACAGGATGTTTCCTGGACATAACCATTGAGTAGAGTCATATATATTTTCATTAGAGGGGTTGCAGATCAACTTACTAGTGTTGCAGATCAACTTACTACTGGGTATGGCAAACTAAGAATGAAGGTTTCCCTTCACTGGCAATTTGCAACATCATCTAATGCAGGGGTGTCAAACTCGATTTCATTGAGGGCCGCATCAGGGTTTGACCTCGGGGCTGGGTGGGCGTGGCCAGCTCAACGTCACTTGTGTCGGGGGCACCTTTGGTGGCCCGGGTGGGGCTGGGGGATCCTCCTGCAGCCCTCTGCCAGTGAAAACGGAGCTCCTGGCCCTCCCGGGCTCCGTTTTTGCTGGCAGAGGCACTGCGGGCCGGTCCTTCGCTGTTTCCAGGATGGCCCTGTGGGCCAGATCTAAGCACCCCATGGGCCAGATCCAGCCTGTGGGTCTTGAGTTTGACACGCCTGATCTAATGTATCTGAGCACTATTACAAAGCCTGTGCTCATTGTTGTTATATTTGATGACTGAAAAGGGATTATACATAATCACTAAGGCTCAAATAGGAAAACTTCTCAAAAGTTTCTTTCCCTTACTTCATCTTTGGAGATTTTCTTGAAGAACTTTAAAATTATATACTTTGGTGCCAAAGTTTAGTGGTACTGACAGGGCAGGTGCTTCATGCATTTTGCATACTTGCCCTTCTACAGAACCATTAGCATGCCATATACAGTAGCAATCACAGGAGCCGTAATCCTAGCTGTTACATTTAACACACAATCATTCGCCATTTTAAAGTTTGCATTGTGACAGTGATTAGAGTTTAAGAAAGATCAACATTCCAAAAACATGGAGAAAAAATTCTGTATGTGCCGGTTGAAACCACTAGACAAATGTGTGTTATGTCCCCAAAGCAATTTCTTCTGCTTCTCCTGTTTTTCTCTGGCTGTTCTGACCCAGCCTTAGCAGAACCAAGAAACAGACTCCTTGTTCCGAAAAACCCCTCTTTATTTAGCTCCTGTGAATTACTGGCATTCACAAACTGAAAAGTCTAGGCAATAATCCTTCAAAGGGTTAATTGCAGTAACAGACCTTATCAGTTCCTTGGGATACTTGCCAGGCCGGGAGCTTCCAGTCGCAAAGCTGTAAATTAAGTTCTGGCAAGCAGTCTCTGAGGCACAAACCACGATAAGCAAATCTTCTGAAAGAAATCCGAATGGTTGTCTCCTGCAACCACCCCTCTCCTTTCCTTCTATTTATTCCCCAGCCAGTGAGGGCCCATTCAGCATCCACGTGTGCCTTTCTTCCCGAGTCGGCTCCTTGTCCTCAGTTGTTCTCCTCTCCTAACAGCTCTGCGCATGTGCACATCTGGAACAGGCCCCAGCTGTTCTTCCTCCCCACTTATCTCTGACTCCGAAGGCAGCTGGGAAATGTCGGACGGCCCTGGCTCTATCTCTGCTTCCGATGCAGAGCATCCATCAGAGCCTTCCCCAGACTCCAGGACAGGCCCAAGTTCCTCCCCAACCTCATCGTCCGAGTCTGCCACCAGCTCTGCTGGTGGCTGGCGGGCCACAACTCTGGCTACCTTTGGAGACAAGCAATGCAGAGAAAGGTTCAGTGTGGTAACATACAAGTTGGCTGTCTCTCCTTTCAGACCTTGTATCTGAAGAGACACAAGCAACAGAAGCCAAGAACGCTTGCATAGTTTATAAACTAGATGCTCAATACATTTCAGGAACAATATGTGAGAATTTGGCTGATCCAAATCTTATGAACAGACTCCAACCCCATTGATCATCACAAGAGCAAATAAGGCAACACTTTCTAATAAGCCCCATAGCCAGATTAATCATTTCACAAGGAACAGGTCAATTGGCCAACATACCAGTAAAATATTCAACAGAGGAAGCTTATAAAAGCCAGCTAGGTGACCTTGGGCCAGTCACTCTTTCTCAGTCCAACTCACTTCACAGGGTGGTTGTGGGGAAAGCAGAAAGGAGTGTCAGATATGTTCGCCACCTTGAGTTATTTATAAAAATAATTAAGACAGGATACAAATAAATAAAAATAATTTTTTTGGTAATTTCAGTATTAGTTTAGGTCAAGGCAGGTGTGTCAAACTCAAGGCCCGGAGGCTGAATCCGGCCCGCAGGGTACTTAGATCTGGCCCGCGGGGCCGCCCTGGAAACAGCAGAGGACCAGCCCACGGTGCTTCTGCCAGCGAAAACAGAGCTCGGGAGCCCATTTTTTCTGGCAGAGCAGTCGGGCCACCACAGGCACCCCCGACACGAGTGACGTTGAGCTGGCCATGCCCATCCTGGCCATGCCCACCCCAGCCCTGGAGGTCAAACACAACCCTGATGCAGCCCTCAATGAAATCGAGTTTGACACCCCTGGTCTAGGATAATCCTGTGGGAACATATGGGGAGCATACCTACACTTGTGATTTGCAGGGAATAGCCATCCTCATTTTTTGTGTGACCTAGCAGAGTTGCAGTTGACAGATAATTTCAGGATACATTTAGTTTAGAATATCTTCTTTCTCACTTTCATTCTGGCACACAGGCAGGGCAACATTCCCTCTCTCTGCACCACAGTTTTTCTTCAGAGTATTTAGTTTCTGGCTGGTTGGTTCACTGCTTGGATGATGATTGACAGTGTTCTTGAAATTCCCTGGCTCAAATAACATGGAGCTGCTTCTTTCCAGATGTCTTTGAACCCACCATGTAGGGGGGGAAAGGCAGCCTTTCATCAAAAGATTAGATAGAATGGTCAACATACAAGTTTCTGAAAGGGCTACTGAGATTATTGTAGAAGGCCATACTCTTTGACCAAGGAATGGGTTAATTATCTTACATTTTTTATTGATTCATTTATTTGTATCTCACCTTTATTATTTTTACAAATAACTCCATACACACCTTCTTCCTTATTTTCCTCACAACCCTGTAAAGTGGGTTGGGCTGAAAGAGTGTGACTGGCCCAAAGTCACCCAGTTGGCTTTCATGGCTAAAGCGTGACTTGAACTCATGGACTCCTGCTTTCTAGTCTGGTGCCTTAACCACTAGAAGTAAACCGGCTCTTACAAAATTACTGGTATCTTACAAAAGGAAGTTTGTCTTATCATTCATAAAGACTTAATTATTCCTATAGCTATTCTGTTTTCTACCAATGATTATTCTCCTTTGCTGCATTAAGTTCCTCTCTGATCACATAGCTGAGTATTTTCCTTTACTTCAATCCTCTCTGTGTGTGCCTATTTTGTATTGGTTATCATGCCCCTGAAAAAATAGATTATGGCCCATAAAGATTGTATTATATTGGTTAATCTTCAAGGTACCACAAAACTTTCCCGTGTTGTAACTTTAATGGAGTGGACTACAAGAAGCACTGAACGTAATTTCCTTTTTCTATCTCCCTATTTATTTTTGTTTTAACCATTGTTTACATTATTGTTTATTGTTATTCTATTTTGATGCACAAGATTCCATGCTTTCTGGTTGCTTATAATCACCAAACAACAGAAAACCTTATAAATAATCTTTCAGTGGTCAGGTTCTGTACTAACAATGAGTTTTTCTTGTACAAATAGTACAGCACAATTTCATCCTATGATCCGTTACCTATTATTCCAATTATTAATATAACAGCTTTACTTTCTGAAGTTTTTCTTCTTAACTTTCAATACATTTGTGAATTTGGTCCTGTGATTCTGGTAAATTACTGATCATTAGAGAGTTGAGTAATTAGTAATGAATACTGTTTATTACTATGCAGGAGTAGTAGAGAAGGCAGATTAGTACAAGGGCTCTGCATCTCAGTGCATCTCTTCAGCTAAAATCCGAAACAGAACACTGTGGCTGTAGAAAGATCAAAGTAAAAAATTCTGTGTGAAATGGAAACTGCCAGCCATAACACATTTATTTATTTATAATACCTACAAGACAAGTCACTTTTCAATTAAACAAAAAATCCATGAACCATGATAAAATTTACATGAAAAAGTCATGTTACTTATAGAAAATCTCAGAACTGGTTCAGTGCTGAAAACAGACCGAAGACTGCCAGTGAATGATAGCACCGTGGCATAACTCTTGGGAAATCAGTTCCAGAGAACGCAATCATATATTTTAGCAACTAGAAATTTTATATGCTTTCAATTGTGCCTGGAGTGCCTTTATATGTGTTAAGTTTTCTTATGTGGAGTTTTATTAAGATTAAATACTTTAGGGGTTCTTGATTTAAGCCTTACTTTATAATATAAGAATTGTTATTCTAATAATAAAAGGAAAGATAAAGTTTCCCTCAATGTAGTTCATCTGAAAAACTCCCAGAATGTATTAAGGACGTTACCTGATTTAAAAAAAAAAAAAAGAACTCTACTGATTTCAAGTGTTAGTCTTACCCCTTCAGTCTGATCTTCATCATGTCATAGTGGAATACTCCAGGGGTGAAATCCAGCAGGTTCTGGAGAACTGGTAGCGGAAATTTTGAGTAGTTCGGAGAACCGGCAAATACCACCTCTGGCTGGCCCCAGAGTGGGGTGGGAATGGAGATTTTGCAATATCCTTCCCCCAGGAGTGGGGAGGGAATGGGGATTTTGCAGTATCCTTCCCTTGGAATGGAGATTTTGCAGTATCCTTCCCCTGGAGTAGGGTGGGAATGGAGATTTTGCAGTATCCTTCCCCTGCCATGCCCACCAAGCCACACCACACTCACCAAGCCACGCCCACAGAACCGGTAGTAAAAAAATTTGGATTTCACCACTGGAATACTTTCTTTTGGAGAAAGCTGAACCAAAATACAAGTAGTCCTCAAGTCACAACTGTAATGGAGGCGCCCCATTACGGTCGTAAGACATAATGGTCATAAAATGGGTCGGTCACACGACCAACCTGATTTCACAATGTTTTCTGTGATGGTTGTTAAGCAAACGCACAGTCATTAAAAACCCCATTATCACTATGGAAGAGTTTTGCTGAAAACTGGAAGTGATGGTTTTCAACAAAACCATTGCAAAATGCAGTCATGTGACCATGAGTTGCTACAAGCAGCCATCAATGCAGCCCTGTTGCCAAGTGCCCAAAGTTCTGTCGCACGAGAGGGGAAAATGGCCAATGGGACTTCGGATCTGGGTCACAAGTCCTTTTTTTCAGACAGGCTGTAACTTCAACCTATTTTGTATTTTATAGTTTTGTAGCATTCTATTTATAGTGTTTTATTTTTAATATTTTAAGCTGCCCAGAGTTATCCTGTGGTAAGATGGGCAGCCAATGTATTTGATAAATAAAACCTATCATTAAGCAATTGGTCATAAATCGAGGACTGCCTGTAGGTGTTAAATAACTCTTTTTGTTGCCTTTAAGATGTCACTATTTTTATTGAGCAACTATTACACTATTTCTTTTTCTGTTATTTTTAACATATCCAAAGGAGACCTTTCTGTTACTTTTTGCATCCTATGCTAACCTCAGCTTACTCTGAGCTTTCACTTTCCTAACACCAGTTCTATAGGCTATTTGCCTCTATTCTTTGTGACCACTTCCTCTTCCCATTTCCTATGCCTGCCCTTTTTTTGTTTGCAGATTATCTGGGGGTTTTTAACAGTCATATTGGTGTCTTCTATTGTCCTTTTCCCCCCAATAGGTGAAATTGTTTGCAATTGTGGTTTCATATTTTCTTCTTTAGGAACTCCCACCCATTTGGATTCGTGAATGAAGACCTTTTGTCTGGATTGTTACTTGAAATTGTAACCCCAGTAACCACCAAAACTTTTCAATATTAGTTCTTTGCATACTAATGACTATATTTTGAATCTCTTTCAAACATCCTTCTATTTGTTCTTGCTGTACCTTGAGCATTGAGAAAAATAAATTTGCATCCTCAAGTATTGGAAGACTGCCATTATGGCTCCACTTTAGCCTTCTCTTCTTTAGGCTAAACATAATAATCTGTTCACTTAAACATTCTTGTCAGGATTTATAGTCCAAGCCTTGCACCATCTTTGTCACTCTTCTCTAGAGTCTTTCCACGTCTTCAGCATCCAAAACTAGACAGTTTCAGGTGCAGGCTGTCCAGTGCGAAGCAAAACAAAACCATCACTTCCCATGGTCTTAACATTGTATCTCTGTTGATATAACACAGTTCCAGACTGCATTGGCTCATACTTAATTTGTGGTCTGTCGGGACACTCAGAATCTTCTCACAAGTACTATTGCCAAGCTAGGTACTACCAAAGTGTACCTGTGCATCTGCGGGGGGTTTTCCCCCTATCTAAATGAAAACACTTTAATTTCTTGCCATTGAACAGCACAATTTAAGATATTGTCCAATGTTAAAGATTATCAAGAATGTCCACTGAACACGGAATTCATTTTCTTAGGTATTAGCCACCCCCATTTCCAGTACTGTATTATCTGTAAAACTCTCACTTATTTACCAAAATGTTGAAGACACTACGTCTGCACAGAATCCTGGTACCCCTCTGTATAACTTTCTCCATATATAAACCCATTAAGGACCACATATTGTGTACAGTTGTTTAACTGTGAATCCATCTGACAGTGGAACCATCCATCCTGTTAATCAATTTTATCAAGGAAGAGACTATGGCCAATTTTATCAAATGCTTTACAGTACACCTCTTAACTGGAAAGGAAAGCCCACAGTCTACGTGTGCCACCAAAGTATGGCAGCAAAAGAAGTACAACCTGCAGCTGTAAAAAGCTTTCTACCCTGCCAGCGTATTTCTTGAACATTCCCTTCCCTTTATTCCAGATTTATAGTTTGCATTTTTTTTTAAAAAAAAAGCAATGTTGGCAAAATGATTGAAAGCCTCCGATGTAATTATTTCCTATTGCTGTCTTTTACGTAGTCTACAGGATTTTGTTCATGCATGCACATTAATCATGAGATTTAAAAATATACAATCCCTGACTAAAATAAGAGCGCTCCAAGGTTACATTTTGACCTGTGAATCATAAGACAAGTGGCGTGCAAAGACTGCTGATGCATTCTGCCCATCAGTGAAGGAAACTGGGACAGTGACCTATGAAAGCATGCTTCAAGTGAATATAGGCTGTGCCCACACCTAACACAACTAAAATTATTCCATTTTATTTTCTACTATGTTGAATGAACTTAGATTTCATGGCTAGTTTGTGGTTCAGTGCATCATGTAATTCAACAAAGTTGGACTGAGCAAATCAAGATTAATTATGGGTAAGAGTGCTATGAAAACAACCATAGCTTGCAGCTTTCATTGGTTTATGTGCACAAAATCTATATAAATAAAAATGTAAATGTTCGTTTGTTCAAAATCTTAAATCTCCGAAAGTTCTTCACCGATTGCTTTGAAATTTTGACACAACGTTGTATTCGGATACGCGCGTGTTTTTATATACCTATATTATATAGATGTCACACCTGTGACAGGTAACAATGTTTTTTTGTGAAAAACAGCGCCATCTGTTGGATGTAAAAGCAACACACACTATACTAAATATGTTACGATTCCATTTCAATGTTTCTGATTTACGATCCATTTACGATTTCCACATTTCCAATATAAATCGCACATAGCTGAAGATATTTTCCGTCGAATACACAAGGAAAATTCAAATATGAACATGCATTTCACAGCAGAAATGCTGTGATCGAATAGCTGCGACATTGCTACCAGGTGGAAGAACTGCTCATTCCGCTTTGAAATTGCCATTAAACATGCAATTCATTGAAACTCCCACGTGCAACATTTCCAAAGCATCCAGCATGGGAAAAGTATTGCAGAAATCCAAACTTATTGTTTGGGATGAATGCACAATGGCGCACAAAAAATCGCTGGAGGCTCTTGATCGATCATTGCAAGATTTACGTGGAAACATCAGACCATTTGGGAACGCATTAATATGGCTTGCAGGAGATTTCAGGCAAACATTACCTGTAATTCCTCGATCGACACCAGCGGACGATAAATGCTTCCCTGAAATACTCTACTTTGTGGCGACACGTAAAGACGTTAAAATTAACTACAAATATGCGTCTCCAGCTGCAAAACGATCGATCAGCTGAGATATTCTCACATCAATTGCTTTAAATTGGGGACGGAAAGGTGCCGGTTGATCTGACCTCAGGACGAATTTCATTGCCTCATAACTTCTGCAATTTAGTGACGTCAAAAGAATTGGTTGAAAAAGTATTTTCCAATATTCAAACCAATTATAAGAATCACGATTGGCTGAGTGAATGAGCTATTCTTGCACCCAAGAACCAAAGGATATGCCATTTCAATTTAAGAGATTGCAATTCCGAATTCGATTGGCGTTTGCAATCACCATCAACAAAGCTCAAGGCCAATCTTTAGAATTGTGCGGTTTACATCTACACACGGATTGCTTCTCACATGGACAATTATATGTTGCGTGTTCCAGAGTCGGCAAACCAGACAATCTCTATATCTGCACAGACAATGGAACAACAAAAAATATTGTATACCCACAAGCATTGTGGAATTAAACATATTACAAATGTGCGCTTTCTCTTTTCTTTCTTTTCCACTTAACCAGACTGAACCACAGCAACGCGTGGCCGGGTACAGCTAGTTAGAAATAAAAATGTGCAACTGTAAATTGGGAGAAGCAAAATCCTGGGTCCAGTTAGGAGCAGTGGTACCTGCTGATACAAAAGGAGGATAATTGTTTTACATGCAGAAAACCAGCACATTATATGAAAGCATTTGGCAAGGAGATGGAATAGTTTAAAGAGGAATAGCTTAAACAGGCAACTAGCAGCTGTGAGTTTAGGAGGACCCCTAATGAGTATATTTTCAGTTCATCTAGACTCAAAGCCAGGGAACCGCTGGTTTCCAATGGTATCCAACCTGCAGCCATTCCACATTATGGATTTGGGCCTGAATGCTGCTGATTATAACTTCCAGACACTGGGAGCTCAAGGAATCCCAAAATAATGGAGCATGAAGAGCAAACCACAGGACCTGGGAGCAGAGTTTCCAAAATGCATTATCCAGTGGTGCTAGAGAGCATTTAAATCAAACGTGCTCCAAGAAAACAGTTCTTATGACAGATAAAGACAATATTTTACAATAAGCAGAATAGTTTATTTTGTCCTATAAAACAAATATTTAAATCCAAAACAGGTTTCCTGTATTTAGCTAAATAAGATAAAAAAATTATCTTCATTCATATACAAACTAAGGATTTAAACAATTATATACAAAACAGCCAGATCTCTAAAAAAAAAAGAGAGAAATTACAGCGGAGTAACTTTTATTACAAAACATTAAAGCTACTGGCTTCACATTTAATTTGTCACAGAACTAAAACTAGGCAGTGGATTTAAGACTGAAAAAAAGAAAAAGGTGACAGTTTACTCAAAAGACTTCAGTTGGTACATATGATCCATGAGAATGGATATAGACTTTGAAAATACAGCCTGGACGACAAATGAAGTGATATATTCTTGTAAAAGACTCCAAAATAGGAATCAGAATCTCCCATTTCAGCTGAAGTTACTGCAGAGAATAGGCATTCTGAACATAATCCTCAATTCTTGTAGTTTTCAAAGTTGAGGAAGGAACTCGACTGCTATCATTGCTATACTCTTTCATTCCCTTGTTTTTTCCTACATTTCCCCCCACAAAACAGACTAGAATGTAGTTTGCTTTCATTAGGGCATCGGTTGGAACCCTGACATAGTTCTGTCAGGCACAGATCTTTTCTTACCATTGCCTGAAGTGAAGAATAATCACTGATTACTGTAAAGGGAAATATGTCCAACCAAAGGACCATCTTTTCAATTTACATAGGATTTTAAATGCATGAGTCACATTCTGCAGAAACGTCATTACTAAAAACAAAATGTCTTCAATTCAGAAGCTATTTATTTTAATAGTTTACTAAAAAAAAATCTTCCCATTTTATTTGGGTAGTGGAATTATACAGGAATGAGAACTCTTTGGGGGGAATTGTAAGAAAAGAGGTTCAAGAGATAGATGCAAAGAGAATTTAATCAGGAAACATGGTACAGAATTCAATGGCACAGAGAGCATTCAGTTTTATTAATTTGAATAGCAAATTGCAATGTTTCTAGTCTTCATGGCAAATTTCTATAAGCCAGATTGTTTAACTAAGAGAAACTGACAAGCTTAGCTCGTATGTGGTACCTGTCTAACATTGCTTTATATAGAACATAAATACTTCAGTTTATTATTTAACACTTCCTTTTTCAGCCCTGAACTTATACAAAAGGTTTGCTAATGGAAATAAATCAATTATCTTGGCTTTTCCTAAGTTCCAGGTTGAATCAATGGTATTAATGGAGTAAATTTTTAGGAAGAGAACTCAGTCAAACTGTTTTTGACTGAGCCAACAGCAGTATTTCCTTAATAGCAATACTGAAAAGAACATGGCTTACTTAGAATTATCATTCTTCTCTGAGAAATAAGAAGGGCATGGCCCAACTCAACAACTTCCCACCTGATAGAAGATAGACAAAGTTGTAGAAATGAAAATGTAAAACATCTCCTGAATTTGTGGACCAAACAGGATTCTTCTTCCCTGCTCTGTGGGAACACAAAACACAGTACATATATGCAATTTGCAATTTGGTGTGTTAACTATCAAACAAATGTTTCCAGAACTTGAGCAGCAAGGACATAATCATATATTTACATTTTGTTCCGTGGGAAGTTATCAAACTGCAGTGTCATAAATTATAGACATTCATCAGAACTGTTAGCTGTAGGCACAGTCTTCCATACACAAGTATGATATTTCAACCATTCTCTATGCATCCTCTACAGGTCAAAAGAACCTCTGAGGATAAAAGTACTAGGCACACAAGGCTGTTGCAAGAATAGAAGAATTTCAAGTCCTTTTTCACATTCTGAACTCCACTTAACTATATAGACCTCTCTTTGTAGTTTGGTTGTTACATTCCAATAGTTTCATATATGTTGTGGGTGGAAAGAAGGGAGATTTCTGTGGACACTTATGAAACCTGAAGCTGTCACAGACACATTCCATAGTACAAATCCAACCTTGAGATTTTCACAAAGTATCGTGTTTCCCCGAAAATACGACCTACCCCGAAAGTAAGCCCTAGCTTGATTTTACACATGCGCCCAATATAAGCCGTACCCCCAAAATAAGCCCTAGTTAAGACCCCACCCACTCCGGGGTGCACGGGGTGGGGCGAGGCACATGGGTAAAAATTAAGCTAGGATGGGGATGGGGGGTTGAGCTGCCCTACTTACCAGGCCTTGCCCATCCCGACACCTGCCTTGCCGGCCCACTTCTGTGGCGGCTTGCTGCCGCTTATGCGCGTCGCCCCTGGTCTCCGTTTCGCTATCAGAGGCTTTCAGGAAAGGCCTCTGCAGCCGAGAAACGGGCTCCAGATTGATGCGTGTGGCGCCCCCCGGCCTCGTTTCATCATCAGAGGCCTTCCACAAATGAGGTCCAGATTGTTGCCCCTGGCTTCTGTTTTGCCATCAGAGACCCTTCAGGAAAGGCCTCTGCAGCTGATAATAGAGCTCCGGATTGATCCGGAGCTCTCTTATTTGCTGCAGAGGCCTTTCCCGAAGGCCTCTGACAACGAAACGGAGGCTGGGAGCAACGCACGCAAGCGGTGACAAGCAGCCGCAGAAGAAGTGGGCTGGCAGCGGGCTCCTGCTGGGCGGGGCTGTCAGTGCTGCCGCTGCAAGGTGAGTCAGTGGAAGACACATCCCGAAAATAAGACATGGTGCCTTTTTTGGTGGGAAAAAATATAAGACTGGGCAGGGGTGGGTTCCACTTACCTTCCCCACTGGTTCGCATCGTGCAATTTTGCTTCTGCACATGCTCAGTAGCTGCAATCAGCCCGAAACACAGCTGAGGAGCTGATCAGCTGTGCTTCGGGTGAAGGAATAAAGGTCAGTATAAACCCAGGGGCGGGCGGGAGGGCCCTTTTTCAAGCAGCAGAACAGGAAAAACCTTCCAAACAGTAAAAAATTCACAAAAAGTTCCCCAAAAAAGATGGCGGCGCCCACGGACCAGCACCGACCGAACCGGATCCATGACGTCACCAGCAGGTCGCTAACAATTCGGGCGATTCAGTCTGAACTGGGAGGAACCCACCCCTGAGACTGGGTCTTATTTTCATGGAAACACGGTATCTATTCATGAAGGCAATTGTTTTATCACAGTATTGTGGTGGTTTTTTTTTTTTAACTAAATGGTATTTTGAAAGTAATTTGGGTCTCAAGATCTTTACTTAGATCCTAACTGATATATTTATTTTTCCAAATAAAAGGAAACGCTTACGCCAGTTTAAATTCAAAATTAGTTCCACAAACCTTAGACAAATTCCGTTTGAAGTAGCAAAGAATACAAAATCCACAATTCCTTAACTATTTTAAATAACATTATCATCAAAAGAGATACTCATTTTTCCTGAACTAGGGGGACTGACATTCCTCTGCTACCACAAAGTCTGAAAAAAATACGGAAAATAAAAGATTTATGTTTTTTTATCTGATAGACATCACTGAAAATATATTAGCATTCATTCAGAGTTATGATTCTAGTAAAAATAAAAAACGAAGGAAAAATATAACACTGAAGAGTAATACTTTAAAAAAAGAAATAAAAAAGCATGGAGCTCTTAGAAGTTTCTAGACTAAAGTTCATATTCCTTTTCAAATGCTGGAGCAGGATAGGTAAACTTGCTAATGAACCACTTCTCTTTTTTAATTCATTTCCAAAGTTCATTATATAAATATATATAATTGTTTGGAACTGAAGTGTAAAAACTGTAAAATCTGAGTACCAATCTTATTCAAATCCATTTCCTACTTTTCTATTGATTTGTAATACAAAGTTTAGCTCCCAGCTAAGTCAGGATTTCTCAAAAGCAACATGCAATGTATCTAAAATCTATCTACCATTCATACAAAGCATGATCTCTTCATGAGGACTCCATTCAATGGCATACCTGAGTTAGAAAAGGTGCTATAGCAAATAGAAATAGAAATCCACCTACACAGTAGTCATAGAACAGTTTATTGTAGAACAGTTTATTGTAAGGAATGATGGACATCTATTCTACTGCCAGGTTTTCCTCAGAAGTTCTGCTGGCGTCTTTTCTTTGCTTCAATGGCATCTAGAATTGGTTGCCGCTTTGATTGATACCTTTGGCGAACCTCTTCTATCTCCTGCTCCATCATGGGATCGAGTGTCCCAAGTCGTCTTTGAAGTTCATCAACTGTCCAGTTCCTCAACTAAAGAAAAACATAAGGCAAAATAAATAAATAAAATAGAGTGAACTTGCAACAGACAAAAAGAACAGATAGAAATGGAAAAATGAAACCAAACATGTATTACACTAAAATGGTTTGTAAAAGAGTAACTTGGAGGAATTTATTTTTGGCAAATAAGTGTAATGAAATTTACTGCTAATGCTAGGACCTAATTACTGTTCCTACCTTCAACTGCCTTGCCAAAAATGCACTTTTAATCATGACCGTCGTAATACCTAATTCTCAGGTAGTGGGAATATTTCCCCTTTATTATATAAGAAATGATGCACTACTTTCTCTTAATTCAGCAGAAAACAACTGCATATTATGTGCTATATTAAATACTTCTCCAAGAGAAGACATTACAGTACAATGAATATCCTAAAGCAGTGATGGCGAATCTTTTTCTTATGTGCCAAAAATTGGGAGTGTGCGTGCGCCAGCGCGTGTGCCGGCACCCCCACCCACGTGCGCCGCACTGCACATGCGTGCATCCCCACACATGCGGGGGGCCCCCATTGGGCCATTTTTAACCCTCCGGAGGCTTCAGGAGGCTTCCCTGAAGCCTCCGGAGTGCGAAAAACGGCCCAACGGGGAAACTTCCGGTAGGCCCGTTGGGCCGTTTTTTGCCCTCCGGAGGCTTCAAGGAAGCCTCCTGAAGCCTGGGGAGGGCGAAAACGGCCTTCCCCAAGGCGGAGAATCAGCTGGCCAGCGCGCGCATGCGCACTGGAGCTGACATAGGGCAACGCCTCGCGTGCTCTCAGTTATGGCTCCGTGTGCCACCTGTGGCACACGTGCCATAGGTTCGCCATCACGGTCCTAAAGTGTTAATTAATATTATTTACAGGTAAGTTCTTGACTTACATCTGTTCATTTAACGACCTTCTGAAGTCATGAGGGCCTTAGAAAAAGTGACTTATGAGCTGTATTTGCATTTACAGGTGCCCAGAGTCATGTGATCACAATCTGAGTGCTTGGCAACTGGCTTGCATTTACTATTGATTGCAGCATCCTACAATCATGTGATTACTATTTGTAACCTTTTTTGCCAATCCCTGGGAAAACATACCCATTGGGGAACCTGAATTCGCTTAGCAACTGAGTGATTTGTGAAATAACCATAGTAATTCACTTAACCACCATTGGAAAAATTGTATAATCGGGTCTGACTTGACTTACAACTGCAACAACCGATGGCAGAAAGATAATATTATCACCCATAACGATAACATGACTTAAATGTATTAGACCAGCTAAAATTTTACACTATTCTTGTAATATTTGCTTTAGATGTGACTCTTCAACATGCAACCCTCAGAAACTGAAATAATAGAATGAAGTATAATGCAAAAAAGAAAATATTAATTCAGGATTGAGTGGAGTGTTTTGATTAAAAGTCCCATTGTCTCAAATCACTAAAGAGCTGCTAGATGTCTGGTTAAAATATCATCTTCTTCCATCCTTACAGTTTTTCAGATAAAAATACTGAATGTTTCCAAGATTAAGCCAAAGGCTCCCCATTTAATACATGCACATTTAAATAGAAGGATTGTTAGATAGAAACGCCATGCACACACAAAATGCAGTATACAAAAACAATCTTGACTGACTTTTCATGATTGAGCTACTAAAATAAGTTTTATTTTTCTGGCTTTTTATTTTATTTTTTCTCAATTTGCAATGAGCCAGAAATTTCTTTAATGTTGCTTTCCTGCAACAATAAGCCAGATTTATAGAAGAACAAAATAACCATGGTCAGTTTCTTGTCTGTTTTCATATAGTCATACAAAATCCAGATGGGCAGAACACAAAAACAAACCAGGAGTAAGGAAGAATCCTGGTTTCAGACACAAGACTGAAAAAATCATAATAGTTTTTCAAAATTTCTGTTACTAAGTGAGACATTTGTTAAGTGATTTTTGACCCATTTTATGACCTTTCTTGCCACAGTTGGCAAATTAATCACTCTAGTTATTAAGTCAGTAACATAGTTGTTAAGTGAATCTGGCTTCCCCATTGACTTTGCTTATAAAAGGTGATCACATAACCCCAGGAC
This sequence comes from Thermophis baileyi, assembly GCA_003457575.1. Classification (NCBI taxonomy): domain Eukaryota; kingdom Metazoa; phylum Chordata; class Lepidosauria; order Squamata; family Dipsadidae; genus Thermophis; species Thermophis baileyi. The sequence continues at coordinate 217,205 of QLTV01000374.1, forward strand.
ACTGCAACCATCATAAAGAGTCAGTTGCCAAGCAGCTGGATTTTGATCACATGACCATGGGGATACCGCAATGGTCGTAAGTGTGAAAAACAGTCAATAAGTCATTTTTTTCAGTGTTCTTGTAACTTCAAATGGTCACTAAACAAATTGTAAGTCGAGGACAATCTGTAATTCATATTCTCAAGAGCACTTCACTCAATAACTTTAAAGTATCATACACTATTTTGACCTCCAGAGACCATTTTGTAACTGCAATATGGCTGTTTTCTCAAGATGGAATGGGAGAATTGCAAGCATTGCCAGAACTATAATAAAATAGAAGAGCAGGAAACTGAACCATGAGTGTGTGTGTGATGCAGCACATAAGTACAGATCTCTCCAGATACAGATTAAGTGACACTACTCCATTCCAAATATGCCATTAACATCTTCCACAGATTAAAGTTTTTAGATCATAAACTAGGTCCTGACAGAGGGCAGACACATTAGTCTATTTCCATTCTCTCAGTAGACATTATTCATACATAAATTAATTCTGTCTGTTTCCACCCAGGAACAGCACAGAACAAAATATTGAGAAGTGTGAAAAGTTAAACAATTATCTTACAACCAACAGAGTTGGTTGTAAAACACAATAAAGCTCTTTACTTAATAACACAGACCAATCATAATATCTGAGCACCTACTCCGGCAGTCAACTTTGTTAATCATATGAGACTCTCAACTGAGCTAGTTGATAAGAAAAAGAAACCTAAAATTCTTGGTCAGGAAGTAACTTTACTGGATCCCCTAAGTAAGGATATATTGGAAGAGAAGTTAATAGGCTGAGCTAAAATTGAAATCATAAAGTCTATGGGAAGATAGAATGAAGGAAAAGTTGAAGCTCAAATGAATTATTTATAGACCTTATAGTAGGCTCTACCAGGGGTTAGGCAAGTTTCAATATGCGTGGGAATTTATCTTCATGCTGTATTGCCTGGGATCACAAAAACTCTGCTCTGAAGCATCTTATTATAAGCAGGCTGTGTCTAGCCTAGCATGCAACAAAATTTTGAAGCCTTGGTACAATCTCAATAACACAGGTGTGAAGCAAAACATGTTGTATTGAAAAGAAAATAACACTGCCTAGCAGGACAGGCATTAAGATAGCTTAAGTTTCCATTTTTTATCCCATTGTCATAGGGGGGGGGGGCGGGGAAACTTCGTAAGAGTTGTAAAAAATCATCCTATTTTTTGGAAAAACCTCTATAGGGAAATTTACTGGGTACATACATTATGTTTCTTTCCAAGCCAGGTAGAAATCTTTAAATGTTTGCAGCGTTAAAAATTATTTTAGTGCTTTTATGTCTTCTGCTTTTCCCCCCGTTTTCGTTTTATATGTCAAATTATTTCCACCCCTTCCTATTATTTTAAATGTTATCTTCATCCACATATTTTAGTACCCCGGGCTTTTTTTTTGGCATTATATGTTTTAATGTACCTGTTGAGCATCCAGAAAAAAAGTGGTTATAAAGCAAGCTGGAACTACAATCAATAATTCAATAAAACAATTCTGCAAGGACTAAAAATGACAGTGGTCATGTTTTAATTATCAGTGTTCTAAGTAAGCATCACCATTTAAATCTGCTTTTGAAAATTTTCAGTTATGTCCTGAGATGACTTCTGACATTTGAAATTACATTTGCTCCAACACTGATAATGACCCAAGCATCATACATATTTATCTGCATGCCTGTGGAGGTTTTTCTAAAAACTGTGAAAGCATTTCCAAAAACACAAGGATTCTTTGCCACAACAGCTACTGGGGGGAGGGGGGGGGAGACAGTGACTCTCAGCTCTTCACAGACTCATAAGCTTCTCTGGACCCAAGCGTTGTTCTGTTGCCAAGAGAGCATCTGGGCCAGTTTCCTGTACAAATTTCACTCAATAGTTATTTACTTAACATTTGTTCTAAACATCACAGCAAGTGGCATAACATAGCTGAGCTTAACTGTTCTTGGAAAAGCTAAGATAGAGTAGTACCTGAATGGGATCAAGAAAACCAAAAGCAATGGACTAGCCTTGGAAATTAAATAAAACACCCCCAAAAGTGGTAATAGCAAATCCATACTATTGTCAAGAAAACAACGACAACTATATGGCACCAAGTGTGCAGCTTGATTCAAGACTTTACTGTTTGTGAATATAATCTTCTCCAAATCTTTATCATATATTGCGTAATTTGTTGTCCTGAAACAACACTGAATGCAAACCAAAAGCATCATGAAGCATAAGTTTAGTTAACTAGTTAGGCTTGCTTTATTTATTGTACTGAAGATTGTAACTTCAACCTTAGCCTATATTCAAATATACAGTATTAGCTTGCTGACTTGGTAATTGTCTTTACAGGTAGTTCTTGAGTTATGACCACAATTGATCCCAAAATTTCCATTGCTAAGTAAGGCAGTTAACTAAGCTGCACCCCATTTTGCAACTTGTTTTGCCACAGTTGTTAAGCGAATCATTGCAGTTATTAAGTGAATCATGCAGTCTTTAAGCAAATCTGGCTTCCCTCATTGACTGCCTTTCAGAACCCTACTGGGAAGGTTACAAATGGTGATCACATAAGCCCAGGACAGTGCAACTGTCATTAGTATATTCCAGTTGCCCAGTGTCTGAATTGGGGATGCGATGTGAGAACCGTTGTAACTTTGAACTTTGAATCAGTCACTAAACGAATGGCTGTAAATTGTGGACTACCTGTATCTGAAATAGTGAGCAGACATCAGCACTTTTGGGAAATACTGGGTTCATATTGTAGCCCACTGTGAGGAAATTTCATATGCTTGAGAAATGTAAAATCATTTTAATCACATATTCCCAGACTTCTATAAATGAGTTATAAAGCTCTCATCATTTGAACCTGTTCCATTTGGATTACCAAGTGTTTTATACACAGCCTGAAGCGATTAATACTGGAGCAATCTACTGTACATGGACAGATGGTATTTTGTTTCCCTTCAAAATTTAAAAAAAAACACCTGTACATAATATCCCACTAATTAACATTTTTAATTTTTCAAATTCAGGCACTGACTTCTTTTAAATGTAGATTCTACTCAGTCATTCCAATGGTCATAGTAAGGGAGACTATCAGGAAATGTCAAGTTTTATGACTGGATGGGAAATTCAAAAAACAAACAAACTGAAAGTGCAGCAATAAAAACCTTCCTAAAATAGTATCAGAAAAACGCCATGAATTCTCTAAGAATGAATGTTGAATGAATTCAACATATTTTACTTTCATATATGTACAGAATCAGCTTGATGGTTGCCTAAAGCTATCAATAAAAAGATAATTCATTTTAGTGTAGTGCATCTAGGCCTGTAATAGTTAAGTACATTAAGCATCTGACTGAAGGAAGGAAGGTGTTTTTTTGTAGGATGAAAGAAGGGAACCAAATCTATATTACCAGGAAGAAAAGCTCCTAATGGTTACTGTATATACTCCTTCATGAGCCCATCCACATATAAGGTAACCTGCAAATATTTATCCAACACACACTGAAAAATGCGCTACCTGCATATAAGCTAAGTCTCAATAATTTTCTCTGCTTTAATTTTCACAAATAGCTTATCTGTAGGTAATTCATGGATATCCATTTTCTACAGTATTCTGATTAAAAATTCAACAGTCACCTTATCTGTGGAAGGGCTTATACTTGAGTATACAGTAAATGGGATATATGGGTACCAAGTATATTACCATATACTTGTGAATAATCTAAGCCAGTGGTTCTCAACCTTCCTAATGCCGCGACCCCCGCCCCCGTGACCCCCGCCCCGCACGCGCGATGAGGTGACAAAGGGGGTGTGGCACCAAGATGGAGGACTAGCGTGTGCTTAGTCAACCCCTGTGAAAGGGTCGTTTGACCCCCAAAGGTGTCGCGACCCACAGGTTGAGAACCGCTGACCTAAGCTCTATTTTTGGGATGTGTATTTTGGCATCTAATATTTTTGGTTTATTTGTGAGTAAATGCAATATGGTAAATAAACAACTTCACATGGAAGAGATTTCTTAGTTATGCTTAAACATATTTATTGCTAAATTTGTGCAATCAATTATCGAGCCCTGTAAGTACTTATGTACTCATCTAAATTTAGGTCAGTTTTAATTGGCGTTTCTGAGGGCAAATAATTCTTTGCTTGTGTCCCAAAAGCAGAAAATATGAATCGGGAAGTTTTTTGAATTATCTATCCTCTTTCATCAATGCCAACAGCACAGTATTTTTGACGTTCTCTAAAATACAGTTACAGATTATATTCTACAATTAGCAGCTGCAAAACTAAACTGGGATTTCTGACTGATTTCCTTTTCAGAGATGGGAACTGCCATACTAAGGGCACTAGCAACTAAAAACGAACTTATTTCAACTCTTCAAGTTATAGCAATAGCACTTAGCACTTAGGCTTATATACCGCTTCACAGTGCTTTACAGCCCCCTCTAAGCGGTTTACACAGTCAGCATATTGCTCCCAACAATCTGGGTCCTCATTTTACCAACCTCGGAAGGATGGAAGGCTGAGTCAGCCTTGAGCCTGGTGAGATTCGATTTGCCAAATTGCTGGCAGCCGGTGATCAGCAGAAGTAGCCTGCAGTACTGCACTCTAACCACTGCGCCACCGCGGCTCTGACCACAGTTGGGATTTGAATTTCTGTGTAAGCCAGTGCAGTCATAAAGCAAGTCATCATGTGACCAGACCCAATTTTACAACCATTTTACCATGGTCATTAAATGAATCACTATGGACAGTAAGTGATTCAGCATGGATATTAAATGAATCCGGCTTCCCAAATGATTTTGCTTGTTGGAAAATGTCTGGAAAGGTCACAAATCAAGGTCATGTGACCACAAGACCCGACAACTGTAGTAAATGTGAGCTGGTTGCCAACTGCTTGAATTTTGATCATGTGACCACAGGAGTAGTGTGATGGTTATAAGTTCCAAGACAAATCATAAATCATTTTTGTCCAAAGGCACTGTAACTGAACTGTTATTAAATTAACAGAAGTAAATTGAGAACTATCTGTATTGAAAATGTTTCCACAAATAAAGGAATATTAAAGCAAAGGTGCTCTGGGAAATAACCAAGCATGTTAACCCTTGTTTACTATACAGTTTTTGTGAAGAGACTAAAGGAAATCCATGTATAGAACAAGTCGCTAACAAATTAACTCCCAACCTGAAAAATAAGAGTTAAAAAATAAATTTAATGAAGGACAATAAAAATACTAAAATCATTAACATTTATCATTCTATGTGCTGTTGACTCTTACAGACTGCATTAATTTTTTTCCATGACAACTGTCATTCTGACCAAACAGGTATTCCTTAATTGCTCTTTTATAGTAAGAAGTAGTACAAAACACAACTCCTCAAATACACAGAAGGCCCTTCCCTGTGCATACAATAAATAGATTTCTGAACATAGGGGTTTCTTCAAAAGAATCTCTCCCGCTGATATCCTCAAAATCCTTCCAGGTAAAACAGGTTCCTCAGATAGTAGTCCATAAGCCATTTTAGGGTTTTAAAATTTAATGCTGAAACTTTAAATTGGGCCTGAAAAGTAACTGGGAATCAGAATACATCTTTCAACATGGGCACCAGTTGAAAAATTCTTTCAACTCATAACTTAAATTAAGATTAAGTGGTGAAAAAAATTTCCTTGGAGGAGTATTGTGTCTTTTGTACACTATTATCATTGCTAAAAGGAGGTACAGCTTGTTACTCCCAAAGCAATATTCTCAAAAGTTTGATGCACAGAGAAACCAACTCCTCCTTCCTCACAAACACTGTTCCTTAAACATTCAGTCTGAGGAAATAGAGAAGCTTGCTAACTGAATTTTTGCTATGAAATTGAGACTGTGCACTATCTTTGATGCAGCAGGCAAGATACAAATGACTTACCATTATCAAAAGAGAATTTGGTCCAGCCCATCTGCATCACAATGCACGAAAGACAGGACGTGTCATTAACCAGGGATTCTACAATATTGACAGGTTTTAGGGATCATTATTCTACTAAGTAAACATTTTTAAAGCCTGTAGTACACAATCATGAATATGGGAGGATGTCTGAATCTCCTAGAAACAGCATCAGTACAGACCAAGCATGAAGTAGCTGCCACATTGGCAGAAATATGACTATTGCTTAATGCCTACATATCCCCTTAGGGTGAAAAGTATTTCGATTACAAGATCACAGTGGTTCCTGCTTCAGTAATTTTAACTACAAGACTACTAGAATCAATACATATAAGCTCCTTTTCAAATAGAATGTTGGACTTACCTGAACGTCCGTTCTATGTGCGCTGCGGAAGAGTCAAAGCATGGGTTTATTCCATCTGATTGGCCAGAGACTGAGTAGCAAATTTCCTTGGCCATGCCTCTTCCCCTCGGCTGAGCTCCAGTTTTTTGACGAAGACTTGGATCTTGAGAGGACGTAGCCAGAAGATGAAATCGCTCCCCTGGACACTGGACCATTAAGGAACCAGGGTGGGATTGGACTCTCCCGCAGCGCACATAGAACGAACGTTCAGGTAAGTCTAACGTTCTTTCTCCTGTGCGCTGCTTGGAGAGTCCAAGCATGGGATATACCCAAGCTAAATATCCACAGGGCGGGAAACAGTCTGGTCCAGGGTCCCCCTGACAGGAAGAACCCTTTGAAGCACTCTCCTTCCAAACGCAGCCTCAGCCGAGGCAAACATGTCTAATTTGTAATTCCTGGTAAATGGCGAAGGGGAGGCCCAAGTCACCACCCTGCAAATATCCTGAATCGATGCTTCATCGCCCAGGCAGCCGTGGTGGCTGCGCTTCTGGTCGAATGGGCCGTAATGCGGCCTGGAGCGGGTCTGGTCTGATGATCGTAGGCCAGCGCAATGCAGGCCTTGATCCAGCACCCGATGGTAGATGGAGTCACCTTCTTGCCCATGGAAGTCGGCTGAAACAAAACGAATAATAATTCAGTCCTCCTAAAAGTGACAGTTCTGTCGATGTACTTTCGAAGGGCTCTGCGGACATCTAAGGTATGCCACTGTCGCTCTCACGGATGTCTGGGATTTGGGCAGAAATCCAGCAAGATGACTTCTGTGGTTCTGTGAAACAAGGAATTGATTTTGGGAACGAATGTTGGGTCCAATCGTAGAACGACCCTATTTGAGTGGAAGACGCACAAGTCTCTATGCACGGAAAGGGCCGCCAGTTCGGAAATTCTTCTAGCAGATGTTATTGCTATGAGAAAGGCCACCTTAAAGGTCAGCAGTCTGAGACTGGTGGATCCTAATGGTTCGAACGGAGGAGACGTGAAGGCCTGTAGGACTAATGACAGGTCCCAAGTAGGATATCTATGCACCGTTGGAGGTTGCAAGTTAGACACCCCTTTCAAAAAACTACGCACCCTTGGATGTTGAGAGAGAGAGTACGTTCCATCGCCGCTCAGAATAGTGGCTAAAGCAGCTACTTGTCTGCGGAGGATATTAGCAGACAATCCTTTATCAAGGCCCTCTTGAAGGAAGTCTAAAACCTTTGGAACAGACACCAATGTGGGGACTAGCTCTTGCTTTGCGCACCAGCGACAAAAGGCAGACCAGGTGGCTTCGTATATCCTGTTTGTCGAGTCTCATCTAGAAGCCTGAATAGTCGAAATTACTCTCCTGGAGAAATGGTCTTTCAGCAGGATCTCCCTTTCAAGTACCAAACGGCCAACTGGAGCCATTGAGGCTCTGGGTGTTGCACGGCCCCCTGGCTGAGGGAGATCCTGTCCAGGGGTATCTTCCAGGGACGAGATGGATAGGCTCACCAGGTCCGTAAACGACAGGCGCCTGGGCCAGTGAGGTGCCCCAAGAAGAACCTCCGCCTCCTCCACCAGAAGCTTTCTGATGACCCTCGGACTGAGGGGGGTCGGAGGGAAGGCGTTCAGAAGGCCAGGAGGCCATGGGCAGCGGAGGGCGTTGGTGCCCTCTGCTCCGTGTGTCCGAAACCTGGAAAAGAATCTCGGAAGTTGAGTGTTTGTTGGACTGGCAAATAGGTCCACGCATGGTCCACTCAACCAGTCCGCCTGTATTGGAGACTCCGGATATGTGCTCTGCTCGCAGGGATAGCAAATGTCTCTCCGCCCAGAGGCCCAAGGACCCTGCTTCACGCATCAGGGCCTTGGAACGGGTTCCTCCCTGCCGATTCACGTGTGCTTTGGTTGCTACGTTGTCTGTCAACAATAAAACATGATGACCTGACAACGTCTCCTGAAAATGGCATAATGCCAGATGCGCCACTCTCAGTTCCAACCAGTTGATGTTGTTGTGACATGTTGTGGCCCTCCGGGGACCACCTGCCCTGGGTCACCCGGGATTGCAAGTGGGCACCCCAGCCAAAAAGGCTGGCGTCCGAGGTTACTATCATACGGGCGGGTTCCTTGAATAGACAGCCTCTTTCCAATGCTGCTGATGCCCACCAGTCCAGTGATCGGAGTACTCTCCAAGGAACTCGGATTTGTGTGCTGGAATTGCTGTTTCCTGCCCTTTGACTTGGCAGCAGAAGCCATTGCAGGGCCCGGACATGCAACCTCACCCAAGGCACGATCGCCAAACAGGAGATCATCTTCCCCAACAACTGTGAAAGAAGGATCAGTGGCACTAGCCGCAGTGACCTGATTTGATCCACCATGGCCTGTATGCTGGTTCTGTGTTCTTGGGAGAGGAAGACCTGACAGGTCTTGGTATTTATCACCGCTCCCAAATGGGTCAAACTGGTAGTGGGATTCAAGTGGCTCTTTTCCAGGTTCACGGAAAACCCGTGGTCCTGGAGGGTTTGGACAGTAATCTGAAGGTCCTGAAGCGGAGAGGATGACTGGATTATGTCGTCCAGATAGCATTGCAGTCTGACAGGTCTCGCCCGAAGATGAGCCGCCACCACATCTAATAATTTGGTGAAGGTTCTGGGGGCCAATGAAAGGCCAAAGGGGAGATCCCTGTATTGGAAGTGGAGCCCTGCGTACAAGAACCTGAGGAACCTTCTGTGGGACGGCCGAATGGGTATGTGGAGGTAAGCCTCCCTGAGATCTATTGATGTTAAGAGATCTCCCTGTCTTATGCAACCCAGGATGGAATGTAGTGATTGCATTTTGAAGCGTTTGTACTTTAAGTGTACATTGAGCTCTTTTAAAAACTAGGATGGCTCCCCAACCCCCCCGAGCTCTTTGGGACCAGAAAGAGGATCGAATAAAAGCCGAAACCCCGTTGTCCCACTGGCATCGGCTCAATGGCCTGGATGGCAGGTGCTGGATTTCGGCCTCCATCAGAGACCTCTTTGCAGTCTCCCTGGGAATCAAGCATCTGATGAACCTTCTTGGGGGTTTGGAACAGAACTCTAAAGTGAGCCCAAGCCTCACAGTTTGTAAGGCCCAGGCGTTGGTAGTGGTCTCTTGCCATTGGCTGGTGAACCTCTTTAAGTGGCCGCCAATGGGGACCTCAGACTGAAAGTCATTTTGTTCGACGGAAGGGCCGGTTGCTGACTCCCCGAAAGGGTCTTCTGGATTGTGGCTGTCTAGCCCTGTCTTGGAAGATCTGTCCTGAGAACGATCCATGCCTTGGGAATATGGTCTCTGGTAGGTCGGGACGTTAAACCCTGAATCAGAGGTTGAAGGGACTGCCTGTGATAATAGGGGGTGGTCCTTCTCTCCGCCCTCCTGTAGATGTGAGGAAGGGATTTCCTCTTATCCCTTCCTTCCACTAAGATAGGGTCTAACACCCTTCAATCTGGGGTAAATCCCAAGCCTGGGAAGGATCCCCTTGCAAACAACAATATTAATGCTGACTAAGTCCCCAAGGGAGCTGGCAAACTGAGCCAAGTTAATTAGCAATACTCACTGCCAGGTCAAGAATTTGGCACCAAACTGACAACACGGTTTGTGAGCGCAATCAGGCAGTAGATAGAAAAAGGCGAGAAACCGGCAAAACGGTTACAAGCGCTGCAGTGCGATGATTAGCACGAAACCGGCAACACGGTTTCTGAGCGCTCACTTAGACCCTGTGCTCTCTGAAGACCAAAGCCTCGGTCTGTCTCAGCGCTGGAGAAGCTGGAACAGAGCCCTCAGTTTCCAGAGGATAGTCTAAGGCTAGCGGTTCGGCTGCTGCGTTTCCATCGTCCCCCTGCAACGCGGGGGAAACGCTTGATGGTGCTTCCTGGCCGCCGGCGCTGAGAACTCGAGCTGCACCCCCACGTTTTAACGAGAAGAGCTTCACTCCGGCGAGCAAGTAGTACTCTTGTCGAATTTCTCCAATTCTCCTGTGCTTTGCTTGGATCCAAGCCTCAGTTAAATTCCGTGTCTCTCTAGGCCGACTGAGTAGAAAAACTGGAGCTCAGCCGAGAGGAAGAGGCGTGGCCAAGGAAATTTGCTATTCAGTCTCTGGCCAATCAGATAGAATTAACCCATGCTTAGATTCTCCAAGCAGCGCACAGGAGAAAAAACTATTCCCTTCTAGCAGGGTATGTGCTATGATGTTAGGGAATTTTGGAAGCTGCAGTGCCAACACAGTTTGATGCCACCAAGTCTGTGAAAGTTGATCAAGGCTACATGCTCAGTTCACGTTTTGGCAAACAGGTTCAAAAACTTGGTCAGCAATTAATATGAAATCAATTCACATTCCAGGAAAAAAGACCAATCCTCAGCAACACTCAGCCAATTTTTACAGACATAGATGAGCAGATGCAGAAGTTTCTCTGTTTCTTCAATCATTGCGTTAGATCTAACTGCTGAACAACTGCAAGCCATCATAAAGATACATTATCTCAGACTGTTTAAATTAAAACTGCTGTCATTAGAGGCAAAGGGCTCTAAATAATATTGGATGAGATTAATTATCAGAATCCATTTCCATCGGATTTCATCCTTTACAGAGAAACTGCTTCAACTACTCTGATAAGCTAAGTCAGGAGACAGAGATGGAAGAAATAATTCTGGAATCTATTCTTGTAGACCTCTCAGCAGTTGGTATTTGCTTTCTTATTCTACACTGCCCTGGTTTTTTTAAACATTGAAAAGAAATTTTCTGAAATGGCAAGATGTCACATTTTTACAAAAGGCCAAATTAGATATTTTAGCCAACAGGATCAGGTCTTAAGTATTTATGTGTATATATCCTAGTCATAGCACAAACTATGAAATAAGACGATGTGACCAGAAAGTATCACAGACTGGAAACAACTGAAAAGGAACATCAAGTGCTATGTGGGAATTCCTGTAAATTTACAACATGGAAAGCTATTAATATTTTAGAGGATCTAAAAAGTAAATATCTTAGCACAAGCATCTACTCTTAATGCAGGTTAATAATTTAGGCTTATTGGATGAGGAGATACTGTAAACAGCCATACGGAGTGCATTCGTAACACTATGTACATTGCATTTTGGTTCAGGATATTAGAAAGTGGTGGGGGAAACTACTTTATTCTAAGCTGCAGTTCCCTTATCAAGGACTGGAAGACCTGAGAGACTTTAATATATGTTAAAACTAGCTGATACCCGTGCTTCGCTACAAAACTATGTGATGGGGCTTGATAAATTGACACTTAAAGCTTGAAAATTAATGAGTAGTTAAAAAAGGGATTGTATTATTTCATTAGAGATGGTAAGCTAAGTTTCTGTTACAGATAAAGGCATTATTTGCATAGCAGACTTTAAATTCATCCCTCAGATGAATTGCTCAGGACCTCCCTGTAAACAACATTCCTGGTTTTGCTCTCTGGCTGGAGGATGACCAGGCTGTCAGGTGAACTGACTCTGGAGCATGCCACATAGAACTGGCCATGGGAGAAACCGGCAGAGACTTCCAGTGGGATCAGCTGGAGCGTTACGTGTTGTTCGGGACGACAATTGGTCTCACAACACGTTTTTTCTTCGTTTGGGTGCCCTTTTGGGCATCACAGATCGTGGGAAGATCTGTGAATAGGTGGAGGATACTCTGGAGAGTGAACGGGTGTGAGGCAGATACCCGATCGCTCAGGAGAAACCTCCGAAACCGATGGAGAAAAAGCCTGTCCTTTTGACAGGTTTATTGCAATGGCGCCCGCATAGTAGGAAGCGAAAAAGGAATCAACAATTGAGGATCGGTGTGGAGCGGAGTAATTTACAGGCTCTAAGATTGATTATCTGAGAAAGTGTGCAAAAGGATTTATTTGCTGGAAAACTATAAAGCGATGAAAATACGGCGAGCAGCCTTCATAGAATGAACGCCGAAAGTAACAGGATTAAATAGTAACCAGCCGAGAAGGAGAACGGAGGAAAGTGAAACTCCCTTTTGGATTACTACTTGTTAACATTACTGGAGATTTAAAGTGAAACAACATCTAACTGGAAGAAAAGATTTACAACACAAACTGAGGATTTGATAAGTGAAAGTGATATAGGACTGTGATTAGAGAAACTATAAGAAGAAGAACTTGAAGTCCTGGAAAAATTTAAAGATTTAAAGATTTGGACTGTAGAAGATTTGGATATTTGAACTTGGGATTTTGTTGAGATTTAAAAGAAAAAAGAAAGGAGGAGTTAATGGACTTAAATAATTAGACTGGAAACAAGACAAGTACAAATACGATTGAATAGTGACTAAGCAATTTTCTAACCAGTTCTGGACTAAAGAAAACGAAGAAAAGCCCTGATAAGTACTAAAATCTTTTTTTCTTCTCTGTACTACCCTTATTTAATATTTGTTTTATATATTGTTTTCAATTATAAGGCTAATTAAAAATAGTTAAGATAAGATTAAGATTATAAGTAAAGAAATAGTTGGGGGGGGAAGTAAGAATTGAAAAACTGTGTAAAGCTGTGTGTAAGATAAAAATGGCTACCTCAAATGTGATGACTAGACTAGGGAAGAAAACAATACTGAATCCAGTTACATCCTCACCAGTACAAAAATTAAAAGAAATGACAGAGGTAGAAAAAGAGAAGGATAGTACAACACTTAGTATACAAAGTATGCAAGTAATACTACAGAGTATTCAAGAAACTATGGTCACAACCCAGGAATCGATAAATAAAACTCAGGAAACGATTGCTAACAAAAAAGCGAAACTGAAACTCCTCTGCTTGTGTTTTGCATTTGGATCAGATTTCTTTTCAGGTGGGAAGGGGGGAGTAGAACTCCTTAGCATCAGAGCTTGTTAATATTAATATAAGAAATACTCATGCTGCGATGGTCATTTTGAAAAATCCTTTCTTAGTGAGCACCTAGAAGCCAAGAGGAACATACATGCCAAATTTCAAGTTTGTAGGCTTTACGGTTCTGGAGATTTCGTGATTAATGTGTGAGTGGTTTTTGCTTTTATATATATAGATTTGGCATGAAAAATATGGGAATCCATTTAACATGTGTGAAAAGGTTGCCTAGAATATTTAGTTTGGGTTAAGTAGCAGCTCTCTTAAGAAGACAAACAGCCACCTAATCAGTAATATAGAGGCACATAATTCTTTAGGTTCAACTAAGCATCCTGATTTTTAAACAAGGGGAGGGACTCCAGATATCCTGGGAAAGAAGTGTCTGGAGAATTCCTTATGATGAGTTATTTTGTTTTGCTACCAGGCAACTGAATTAGTGTTTCTTCATTCACAGGGGCCCAAGGGGAAAAAAGTACGTATTAAATATGAACATCTTTTCCCAGTCATATTTACCCAACCCACCACAGTGAGGAGACAGGGAATGCTACAGGTCCCCTCTCCTAAGGAGGTCCATCTAGCAGGATCAAGAAGAAGGATCTTCTCCACCCTTCCCTGCATCATCCCTGCAGAGATAAGATTGGTCCCCACTTTGACATTCTTTCGCATGGCCCTGAAGGCATGATTCTGTGGCTGCGGATCCCAGAGTGATACGGGGCCCATCAAGTGGCTCGGCTGATTGTTGTTGCCAGGGCAATTGGGGGGGGTGGTATTATTGTTTTTTGTACTGGGAGTTTATTGTTATAAGTCGTCAGGAGTCACCAGGAGTGAGTTGGGCAGCCATATAATTTTTCTTAAATAAACAAACATCACCAATTCACTAGTTCACCAATTTGTTGTGACCAGTGCTCATTTCATAATGATTTAAGTTCAATCACTCTGTTAGTTTGATAAATATGATTTTGCCCCGATTTTCAAAAAATGGTTCAGGAAAAGAAGTTGGGAGTTTAAAGAACAGTAATCGGGCTCCATATACTCACAACAGTTCACTACCAGGTTTTAGCACTATTGTGATAATCTAACAGAATGTTAAATTAAATCCAGGTACATGAGTAAACATTAGGTCAAATTTAACATAGACTTTGAGAGCAACTTTGAGAGATCCCACTCATCAATAACAAACTTCTCAAGATATAGTCAATTTATAGGCTATCAAATGTGATACTCTCAAAATGTAACTAGTCCACTGCCTACTCCCAATTTCAAGGAACAGATTTGTCTTGCTAACCCAGTTTTATGAGACACCCAAATACAGTGGCTTGCTCCATAAAAAATAGGGCAAACAGTATGGTTCATTTGAATTTTACGTAGCATGCTACGTAACCACTGTTCTAAAACAGTGAGTGCATGAATTTGTACACAACTATGTTGAGCTTAGGAAAGGGCACAGCACTGGGGAAATTCAGACTTCTGATTGTAAGCTGAACTGAAATCCTGTTGTGCTTCTGAACAGGAAACATGATTTACTAAAATCAAGTCATAAAAAGAAAACAGAAAATTAATAGAATATTTATTCTCACTTGAACAGTTTGATGCTTCTGTTCTATTTGCTTTGCCCAATTCTTCTGCACAGAAATGTAAGTATTAGAATCTGGATTAAAGAAATCATCAGATTAAACAGTCACTTATAGTCACCCTTGTGATCTAGAGTCATCCATACATATGATTATTTAGTATTTTGGTTTACCCTCGCCTCAGCTGTTAATAGATTCTAATTGGCTATGGCTAATAACACAAGTAAAGCAATTATAATAAATAGCTTAATTTTGCATTAACAACAAATTACAATGATAAATAAACTGTCTAGTGTTGTCATTATTCAGTCAGTCCCAAAGAGCTGCAGGCAGGATATGCATCATGGCCATGCTTTATTTCTTTATTTATCAGGTATTGCCTCAGGAAAACCAGCAGTGAGTTTTGAGCTCCTGTCTTTGTACCTTTTCATTCTCTAATGAAAAATAGATATCCTAATTTCATTCTTACAGGACTAGAAAGATTTTAAAGTGCATGATCTCATGACTCATTTTCTTTTCATGTGTAACATAGGGCCCAGACTTTTGATACCTAGGTCTCATTGCAATTCTATGCAAAGAAATCCTAAGTGAATAGAATTTTCTATACTATATTTTTGTATACCATATGAATTAAGGCTAATGCTAATTGTTAGCATTCAAATATATATTATAGGAATTTTGCCTGATCTGAACTACCTATTCATAACTATTTCACCTTTACAAATTATTTAACTGATTTCAAATTAAATGTCCCTGCTTAGATGTAAAAGTCTATGGCAGCGGTTCTCAACCTGTGGGTCGCGACCCCTTTGGGGGTCGAACGACCCTTTCACAGGGGTCGCCCCGTGCGCTAGCCCACCATCTTGGTGCCACCATCAGCAGAGGTGAAATGCTCCCGGTTCAGCCATGCCTGCGGGTCGCCGGACAGCCGGTAGCGACGGAAGCGGGAGACTTTGCCCACCCGCCGCCATTTGGGTTCTTTTACCCTCTGCACATGCACAGAACGCTTTGCGCATGCGCAGAGGGTAAAAGAACCCAAATGGCGGCATCCTAAGCAACATCTTAACTGCTGTAATTCCCTTATGTAAAAGAGTTACCACTAGTCTATGGAGATTCTTAGTCATCCAGGTCATGGTTGTCCCAAAGGTGCTTTTTTCAAGACGCAACTGGACTTTCTGGTTTTTCTTTGAAGACGTTTCATTTCTCAAACAAGAATCTTCTTCAGCTCAGAGCGAAACATCTTCAAAGAAAAACCAGAAAATCCAGTTGCTTTGGGTTAGATGTAAAAGAAAATAATAATTTTAATACAAGTGTTGGAGGGGGAAAATGGTGAAGAAATGCATGCAAATCCTACATTTTGGAAAATACGTCTTCAGTTTGCTCATGCTAGAATATTTTTACATCTGCAAGTACTACAAATTTAATTTCTGCTAGCATTTTGATTTTGATACAAGCTTGCTTGGAAGGGAAGAAATGTCAGGGTGCCTCAACTGTCTTGTTTCACAAAAGCCAATTACAAGCATTTCATCTAATAAATCTTTAAAGGACATCAAAAGGCTTTGATAATTTAATCTAATAACACACAAAGGATGCTGTCTTTCTTCCATTACTCCTACCCTGTAATTGAATTAAAAAAGCAAAGGTCAGCATCTCAGGATCAACAAAAATGAAACACAGACCTTTTTCGCACATCCATTTATTGTAGTTGAAGCATTAAAATACTTACAAATTGAGAAATTGTTGGCTGTTTCATGTGGGCATATTTTCTCCTCAAAATAAATACTTCATTTTCTGATTTTAGACAGCAAAGTAGTTAATACTTAACAAAGTAATAAATCAAATGACTAAGCTCTGAACTTCATGTACATGAACTACTTTTAATAACACAACCCTGAAAGAGTTTAGCCTTCAAAAATTTCTGCCCCTATTTGAAGAAAATCATATTCCTCCGAGAGTCCTTGAGGAAAATGTTTTTGCTTACTATGAATTGTATTATTTTATTTATTTATTGTAGGTTTATATTGTATTTTTGTATACTGTTGTAAGCCACCAGGGGTCCAAAAGATGGACAAATATATACAAATTGGAGAAATACCGTGTTTCCCCGAAAATAAGACAGGGGCTTATATTTTTTTGACCCCTCAAATATGGCCTCGGCCTTATTATCGGGGGGGGCTTATTATTTTGGGGGTGCAGTAGGCGGCGAGCGTGGGTCTGCATGTCCCATCGCCGCTGCCTCGCCTCCCCTCCCTGCCGCCACCGCCTCGTGGAGCAGGACTCAGTAAGGCTTGTTGTGCCGTTGCATGCACGAACTGCAGGACTGCCGCAAACTTCATCATACTGGCACAGCTGGGGTCCTTCTGCCGTTGGTGCATGTAAGGGCACAACAGGCCTTGCAGAGTC
>QLTV01000374.1:263836-281635 GCA_003457575.1 Thermophis baileyi
AAGACATTTCCATGATGTGAGAAGGCACTGTTCAAAAATTAAATTAAAATAGTGGCAGAGATACTGGTTCTTTAGTTTGGAAACATAGTCCAGCTATTTTTCATTTTTATTATTTAAAAAAGGGAGAGATTGGCCAATTCTAAGGGATAAGCCGGAAATTTCAGATCTCAACAACTATAAAACAGGTATTCGCAAATAACTTTGTTTAGTAAAGACTGGTTCTGGGCAATCTTAAATGGAAGAAACAGATGTTTGATCAACTCACCAGGAATCCTGACTTGATGTAATATATGAAAATCAGCAGTGTCTTGTTTCCTGGCATCTTAAGCTAAAAGAACTGGAAAAGTCATTTACTCAAGATCCCTCCTGCCAGATTATATATTACTCAGATAAATAAGAGGGGCCTAATGGCTGAGTGGTTAAAGACGCTGAGCTTGTCAGCTGGAACAGTCAGGGGTGAGCCCCCATTACTTGCCTCAGCTCCTGCCCACCTAGAGGTTTGAAAGCATACAAAAGCAAGTAGATAAATAGCTACCACTTGGTGGGAAGGTAATAACACTCTGTGTGCCTCGGTGTATAGTCATGCTGGCCACATGACCATGGAAATGTCTTTGGACAACGCTGGCTCCATTGGGTAAGAAACAGAGATCAGCACTGCCCCTAGAGTTGGACTCGACTGGACAGGAGAAACCTTTTACAGATAAATAAATACACATGTACCACCACATATAAAACAGTTGTATCATATTGCTGGACTATTTATTTACTTATGGAAATAAATAAAAATTAAAGTAGCACACAAATGTAAACTTTTTATTACTGTTTCATAGCTGTTCATACCATGAGGTTTCAGGCAACTCATTACAGTTCTGCTTCATTTTAATGTAGCCCTACCTGATTTTAATGTAACTGTGTAAAGGACCTGAGGAAGTTTCTTAGACTTTCAACAAGAACAGAACTATAATGCATAGGGAGAAAACAAACGAGATTTGCTTACTCCCTGAATGAGCCAGACTACCTAGAAATTAGTGCAACATTTCAAAGACTCAGCCATGATAATTCCAGCTCCGACAGTATATATTAAAGTTGTGCAGTTAAAAAGCAGTTGGATTTTGGGATTGAGCTGGGAGTCTGATACAAGATGAGCTACCACCTGCCCCAACCTCTGCCTCACATTGGTTAGAGAAGCTTATTTGAGAACCTTAATTCAGGATGGATTTGGCTGTCCAAAGTGTTGTGGGATGAAATCTTCTGGCAAATGAGAGCTCAGCAACTGGCCATACCCATCACTGCAGCCATTCTCTGAGGTCATCTCCGTATGTTATAAAACTGTAATTTCAAAATGTTAATGAATCAATTTTTATTATTTGTAATCCTATATGTGTGTTGACAAAGACAGAATGAAAATTTTTTTATAAGGATAATAGTCTATTCATGGCAGAGACAAATGACAAAGTGAACTCCCATAAAGAGATGGTCAATTGTTAGTATTTCAAGGTATGCAAGGGAGTCTGTACATACAGTCTAAAATATTAATATAAATCTTTAAAATGCCAATAGCAATTTATCTGGCATTCCTAGAAGTATTCAAGTATAAAAGTAAACTACAGATTTCTGAATTATTAAAGAGAAGAACTTTTTCCTGCTTACTGCAATTTTCTCTTTGAAACTCATTTTACACAATGATATGATAAAGTACCAGAAAAGTACAGATGCAAAAAAAAAAAATTGAATGTCTAACTCAGAAATATAGATCACCATAAGTCTTACATTTATTAACGAGAGACATGTGCTATTTTATTAGATCATAGTAACAGAGATAGCAAAAGTAATAGTCAATGGCTAAGATACTGTAGAATAAAGAAAATAGATACTATAGAATAAAGAGAAAAAACAGAAGTTGCAGGAAAAAAAATAAGAGGATTAGGGGGTGAAGTATCTGCAGGTCCCAGATTGGGTTTCAATGGATAGCCTAGACAAGAGGTGTCAAACTCGCAGCCCACGGGCTGGATGCATCATGTGCTGGCCCCGCCCCGCCTGGTTTAGCGAAGAGGGAAAAAGTCCTGATATGTCACGACACCGCTGTGACGACACGAGTTTGACACCCGTGGCCTAGACATTTGTATCTGAATACAGATGTTTTTAAACATTTATATTTTATTGTGTTTTTTTAATCTAGGGGTTTCTTTTTAATCTAGGGAAACCTTATTGGTCACTCTTGAAGATGACTTCCAATGGGACCTGGAGTACCACTGTGCTGATCCTGTTACATTGACTCTCAATAGCACAGAGCTTCAATAAGTACTCTTCTGAACCACCTGCAACTGTTGGGATTGAAGGAAACTGTTTTATAGCAATTCTGATCTTCCCTAAGCAGTGTTGAAAGTGAAGGAGGAAGAAAGTTCATGGTTCTAATTAGCCCAGTATGGGCTGACCCAAGGCATGGCTTATCCCTACATTACTTAACATTTATGAAAGCTCTGGCAAAAATCATCTGTTGGTCAATGTTAAGATTATCATCACTATGCTGATGATAACTAAATCTCTACCTTGGGCTAAAAGAGAAATTAAATGGATGTCCTGACCCAGGATCTGGAGACTGTCAGGGACTTGATGGATCGAAAGAGGCTCAAGTTGGATTCCTTGCAAGGCAGAGTGGCTGTTTGTTCAGAAATCTTCTGGTGTCTGAGAAGCTCCAAATTTGGCTCTGTATGTGGTTGTTTTTTTTCCCTAAAGGAGCAGTTCCCTGACCTAAGACTTCAGCAGAACATCTCTGTTTTGTTTAAATGTTGCTTGTTTGCTTTTGACGTAACAAGTATGAAGCCAGCCATTCTGTTCATAATTGGTGGTTATTCAGTAAACCTTAGTTAAACAAACTTTGACTGTGTAGTGTATAAGTCAGGTCTATCATTAAAATAGAAAGACGGGCTCGGTACAAAGTAACCAGCTGTTATTTATCCCTACTTTTTATGTACTCAATAAAAACAATTTTGTGATAAGGTGCTAAATGGTTACACATTAGATCTCAACTTATGTGTAATATCAATAATGCTATATGATTTCAGTATTCTTAAGCTTTACAACTGATAAGATTTTTTTAAAAAAAATGCATAAAAAGCCATTCTGGAGCAGAAAGAACTTATCTGCAACCATAATAAAGCCATCTCTTATAAAGGTTTTTTTCAAAACTGGAAACCAGGCATAAGGTGTAACAGGAAAAAAACCCTGTTATTAAAGCACCTTCAGCTCTCCCTTAAAAAAATATGTG
The DNA here is from genome assembly GCA_003457575.1 of Thermophis baileyi. Taxonomy (NCBI): domain Eukaryota; kingdom Metazoa; phylum Chordata; class Lepidosauria; order Squamata; family Dipsadidae; genus Thermophis; species Thermophis baileyi. Next base: position 267,105 of record QLTV01000374.1, read on the forward strand.
ATCAATCATGCTTTGTCTACACATTTAAAGGATGCTGTTCTGAGGCTCCTATAATTATACTGTTTCAGATCTCCAATTTTACTGAGAAAATAGAGCCATTGCTCTGCATGAAAAATTACCAAGTGAAAAGTGTATTGAATGAAGCAGATGAGCTTTACTTTTCTAATACAATGATATGTGAGAATGACCTTGGGAGACAAAAGGAAGAGCTGCATTTTGCTGTTCTCCCCTGGGTTGGGGCACATTCTGTCCCAGCTGCTGTATTAGTTTTATGATAGCATTCTGTAAAAAATTAGTTACTTATACATCCATGTGTTGCTGGTGTTGTAATAAGGTCGCAGCTAGATGCTTGGTGGGTGGAAGTCTCCCGTGAGGACTGCAGACCATTACAAAAGCTCCAATCAAAATCTTGTGCCTCTCTTAAGAAGAAAATAAGAGCCTTAAAAGACTGGTGTGAGCCCTTTGAGATAGTCCAGACAAGAAGCAGAATTATGAGTCTATCTTTGTAGTAAGATTATATTAACAGAATTTTGAAGGGTGCAAAAAAAATTCTCCCTACATCTTTCTACTCATCTGGAAAACTAGGGAGAGTCTCTTCTGACAGACTTCCCACACCTCCTTCTCACCTTCTGTGGACTGCAACTCTTCTTCCTGTCTCCCAACGTCATTCCTACATACCCAAAATAGCAGCCATAATTTTGTGTATAGTCAAAACTGAAGGTCATCATTTTACGAATGGGTGCAATGCACAGTCTGATACTATAGAACCGTGATGGGGAACCTATGGCACATAGTAGTAATATGAGGCAGTGGCAAACATTAAAAATGAAACTAAAGAACATCCTAATTCATGTCAATAAAACTTATATTACTCTTTCACAACATAATACTTATTGGGAGGAAGCAAATATTTTAATTCACTCAGAGAAGTAAAAAGCATCGAACTGCCTTCTTGCCAAAACCAATAAATATGAAACGATGTCATTCAAGTACCGACCTTGAAAAGAAAAGTACTAGCAAATATTCCATCTTTTTATACCAGCCTTCATCAAAATAGATTTAAGGATGGCATAATCATGGAGGACATAGGCTTGCAGGAACCAATCAGAACCAAACACAAAATGCCAGACGAGGGTAGAAAATTCCCTACTATGCCCCATGAATTAAATGTTACGTATTTCTGATGAATAAAATTTTCGCTGAAAGTGTGTCTAAGAAGAAGAAAAAACCATTGTTAGGCCCAACAGATAAACAGCATACCTATTTTATGAAGAAATGGTTTATAATTCGTTTCTACTATTTAATACCAGGCATGAAATATGAGCCGCTCTAGGATATTAATGACTCCAATTCAACTGCATTTAAAACACCATTTAGTTCTAGTGATCATTAAAAACCCTTTCCCATGAAGAATCCTATACAAGGCTGATAAATTTTTACAGCTAAATCAATTTAATGAAATGTGAAAGAAATTATTACTGCAGAAGTGATAAGCAGAAAAAGAGAGCTCTAGAAATAAATGTATGTGGAGCACTCCATGTATTGAATATGGCACAAGTCACCTTGCAAAAAATGATATTCTTCTCTAAATTTCAGGGCCACAAAGACAATTGCAGGTCAGCTTGACATTGGTTTTCAATGGATAGGAAACAGTAATCGTAAACATTCTTTACATACCGTGTTCAACAGTGTTTCTCAACCATAGCAACTTTAAGATAAGTAGACTTCAACTCCCAGAATTCCCCAGCCAATTTTGGGAATTGAAGTCCAGTCATCTTAAAGTTGTAAGGCTGAGGAACACTAGTAAACCAGGTTCCAGTTTTAATTCATATCATTGATGGATGTGTTCTTTTTAACTCATTCTCCTGAAAACTGCTGCTTGCAATCCCTAACATATTTGTCTCCACACACTCACATGTCTCTTTGCACATCTATGTCACAAGCTTCCTTCTTTTTGCTATTTTCTCAGTTTATGAATCTTTTCACATTCTATTAATTTTGGTGTTTTGCTTGCTTCACTTGCCAGTCTCTCTTAAAGAAGCAGTAACAGCCATGAAATATGTACAGTATTTGAGAGATGTCAACAGGGAGCAACCTTGTCCACCCACCCACCCCTATTCATCAACTCGTTAAAAGCATATTTTCCTGGGCCTGCATCTAAAGGATGACCCCAGGAAAAGGTTCAGATAAGGAGGCCCAGACACATGTACCCAGACCCTCACTGAAGCATCTTTGCTACTTTGCAGCCAAATAACTATATATCCCTTGATTTAACACGACAGAAAACTCAGAAAAAAGTTTCCCGATGATTGTAATACTAACACAGATATTTATGTCAGTCTCTCATTTATACATTGTATATATGTCAGGGGTCCCCAATCCCCGGTCTGTGGACTGGCACTGGTCCGCGGCATGCCAGAAACTGGCCTACGCAAACAAGTGAATCCATGGGATGCAGGCAGCACATGAAACCACGCCCCCTACGATCTGCAGAAAAATCTCTCTCCACAGAACCGGTTCCTGGTTTCCAAAAGGTTGGGGGGCCACTGGTATATGTGGTGGAGTTTCTGTCTATAGGCGAAAAACAATAAAGGAAACTGCTTAGAAGTAACTTTGTGTGTCTTCCTTGGTTTTTGGAGCCTGACAATATAAATAAATTTTAGGGGCAACTGTATATACATTCCAAATAATCCTTATGCAATAGTTAGAATAATTCAATAATTGTTTTTAACATTGTTAGTAACACCAAGGAAAAAATAAGTTCTGAGTTAACTTTCTACTAATCTATCATTTGAAGTTATGTTGGAGCTCCCCCTTTTGATTAACTGCTCTCATTGCTGTATCTTTTAGTTGATGTTCCACTGCATCACTTTTTCTGCTAAAGTCAGATAATATTAACACAAAATTACACAAAAGTTCACAACTCAGTACAATCCCTATTAATTTAAAGCAGGAAGATTTCATGCAGAATGCGCACATCATATTTAGAAATAAAAGTCCTGTAGGCCAAGAAAAATTGAGTGGAAATTTGCAAATTCTATCATGTATTGAAAGATCACATGGATAGAAGTTAAACAATTTAAATCAAGAGCCTCCTCTTTCATCTAAATCCCAAACTGTTGCACTTGTTGTCACTGAAATAACATAAATCCAAAAATAAACCATGGACTTAAGGGGGGGGGGGAATCTGCCTATAGCAGAAAAGACAAAAGACTCCATCTTAAATTCCTTTCTTACAATGATGTACTTAAAAATAAGTATTTAATAAGGCATTTATTGAGAACATATGCTTTGTTCTCAATCTGGACGAAGCAGAAAATAGTCCAAGCAAGCATTTTATAGCCATGTCCACTTGTAGTATAAGCATCTGTAAATGTTCTATGTAGTAACCATCTCTAATATCTGTGCTACACATCACTAGCTGTGCTACTGTGCTATTCACACCAGCTTTTCCTTATTTAAAGCTTAAATTTTGTATTAAGCTCAATGGCAGATTCAAATAGCTGAATATTTTTTTGTTTTTGCTTTCCATTAAGCTTCACAACTTATTATGCATTCTGCACCATCTTAGTGACATTCTTAGTAACGTAATATCAGTAACATTCATACCCAAATGGATGCCTTAGTTACAAATAGATAAACATTTAATAAGAAAATACACTACCATTATAAAGCCAAAAATGGGCATGGAGTATAAAATACAACTAAAATAACTACAGAACTGAGAAAATGCAAGAGGAAACAAAAAGGAAGATAAAGAACAGCCATCAAAAGAGACAAATCACCTGTTCAACTAGAACTAATGAAAGTGAAAGCATCAGAACTATGAAAATAGAACCCAGATGATGTTGTAAGTTGTTTTACCAGTTTCTGGTGAGCATGATGGGCACCCAGACTTTCAGAGTGGGTCAAGAAATAATCCCTGAACCACTCAAGACCTTAGGATCTTTCTTTATTTAAATCAGAATACAGAGATATGGTGATTACAAATGCTGGTTGTGCAATGTAGGTGGATTAATATTTCAAAGAATTAGTGCCAAATAGAATAACCTGACTAGAAGATTAATAATCCAGCTGCCAGTCTCTGGCATCACTTTGGCTCTACATGGGCCAAAAATCAGGTCATGGAATTCATGAAACTTGCAACAAAATCAACAGATGGTAGACAATCCAAAATACATGTCCGATATTCAAGGAGATATGACAGCACCTAGCATAGAGTTCAAAGCAGAACTCATGATCACTATTAGTTTTTCAAGTTGGGATATGGATAAATCAAGAAACACACTAGTCTGTGTCCATTTGACCCTATTATACATGGTTAATTTAGTCAATATTTTCTCAACCTGATTTCCTAGGTTTATTGATCTATAATTTAACCATTCAGAATTGGCTGAGAGAACAAACAGTAAACTAAAATATGATGTGCTAAATTGTGGTTGCTTGGTTTCTTAATAATCACAACTATTATTTTCCCTTATTCTTGTTTAGAATTGAGCCTTATTGAGAGCTGCTGGGACCATTTTTATGCTGTCAATCATTACGTTCTTAAGAGGAAACTCTCCCAATAAGGACTGATTCCCAATAAGCCCTTTTTCAAGGGATGACTTGTTCTTCAAATGTCTATGTCTCCTTAAGTTTGAACTCACAAGATGCTTCGGTTTCTTGAGCTTTGGACATATGTTTCAGACTTAGGTCTGATTATTTAGCTTCTTGTACTTCTAAACAACGAATGGCCCTCAGAACTTCAAGATTTTATCTCCAACATTTCAAACTTCTATGGCAAACTAGCCATATTTCAGAAATATTTTTTTCTTTCTTTTCTTCAAAAAAATGGGAATGCAAGTGGAGGGAAAGCCTCTACTATTCTGATCCTAACACACACACTATTTTTTTTTAAAAAAAGGTTGAAATCTTACCACCAAAATTTGGTAGCAGAGAATGGGGGCAGTCAGACATTTATGGTAAAAATTGATGATAGCACTAGAGCAGCGGTTCTCAACCTGTGGGTCGCGACCCCTTTGGGGGTCGAACGACCATTTCACAGGGGTCGCCGCACGCGTTAGCCTGCCATCTTGGTGCCACCGTCACTTGCAGGGGTGAAAAGGTCCCGGTTCGGCCGTGCCTGCGGGTCGCCGGACAGCTGGTAGCCCGGACGCCGCCATTTGGGTTCTTCTACACTCTGCGCATGCGCAGAATGCTTTGCGCATGCGCAGAGGGTAAAAGAACCCAAATGGTGGCGTCCGGGCGAAGTCTCCCGCTTCCGACCCTTTCAGCTGTCCGGCGACCCGCAGGCAAGCCCGAACCCGGAGCATTTCGCCCCTGGTGCCACGCCCCCTTTGTCACCTCATCCCGGGCGGGGGGGTCGCGGCATTAGAAAGGTTGAGAACCATTGCACTAGAGGCCTCCTGCTTTCTTTCTCACCCTAAAAAACATTTAAAAGCGCAGCAAACTGGAAAAAATGTTTAGCCCTAACCCCTCCAGGGATGTTATCATGTCCTCCAGATGTTATTTTGCAGGTCAGGTTTTCTAGTGGTAGAAATGTTTTTTGGAATATGAACGATATAATGGGAGTAAAATACTACTTTGAATTTTCATTTCATTTTCATTTATACAATGGTATTAACAAAATTTCAGTATGTTAAACAAAAACCAGCAGATACAACTACACACTTTACAAATTACTAAAAAAAATTTTTTTTACTTTATTTTCATAGTAATAAAACCCTCTACAGAGAGACCAATCATTGAGTAAGATAAATAAGAGCCTGTCTGTCATTACAAAAAAACATTTAGGTCAAAAGAACAAAATTCTAAAATTTTCCCATGGAAAGACATAATCAGAAGAATCCAAACTATGTGGGGGAAAATAACTTATAACAGCCCACAGGAAGTTAGAGCAGCAACTAACTACATTATCCAATTAGTTTTGTAATTTGAAACCGCAAACATACAAAGCAGGCCGTCTGCCACTGGTGTGCCCCAAAAGCCACACTACGTCTTTGCCCCTCCCCTGGCCAGTTAGGATAGGATATAGGATAGTGGCAGAACCCTTTCAGTTCCATCATACCTCAAATTCATATAATGGCAGCAATGACAACTATAAGCTGATGCTTTTCAAACCAGGTTGCCAGAAGACACTTAATATCCCAGAAACATCTGTGTTTCAAATATAGTCCTCTCGCTGAGCACTTTGAGATGGCTGATATTTGAGAAATATAACCTGATCACCCGAAAGGGTCCTTTGGGGCCATTTGCTTTGCTAGTATTAAAGTGAGAAAAAGAATGTTTTACTGTAATAATTACATTGTTTTTACAATGCCTGCTCATGTATAAACCCATCTGTGGATAAGCCGACCCTCAGTTTTTTAATCAAAATGTATCACAAATGTGCCCGTAAGCTGTCCTGCATTTTTCATAGCACTTTAGTTAAGGGGTCGGTTATCCACACACATCTATGGAAAATACAGGTACTTGTAAAAAGTGTTACCATATATACTTGTAGATAAACCCAACCAGATGTTTTGGGTGCATTTTGGCATTAAAATTCTAAATTTATTCACAATATATACATCAAATGATTTTATTCAACAGCTAGCGCCATATTTATTGTACACTGTTGCTACATAAAAAGTTCATTCACAGAGTCTTCTTCTAGACCAATTAAATTTGTGCATCCAAGTGTGACAAGCAGTGGCTATAGTACCTCCTTCTAAAACAAGGAAGTTCTTACCTAGCAGAAGCAACCAAATTTACATGAATTATCACCTTTATTGGAAATATATATTTTAATAATTTTTTTCTATATTGAATTCCTGAGCATCCCTTTTCCTGATTTCGCTGAATACTACTACTTTTAAAAAGCACTTACTTTTCATGGTCCCCTCATCTTCATCTTCTGCATTTATGACCATTGTTCCTAACTGTGATGCTAAAGTGTCATTGTATTCTATCATGGTATTGACACCTTCACTCATTCCACAAGCAGCTCTGATTGTACCCGTCTCTTGTCCCCTTGCTCGAACCATGGTCCTAGAATCAATTTCATCTTCTTCCTACGTTGAGAGAGAAGAAAAACTTCTAACTTAAGTAAAGGAATTCCAATCATCTAGAATCATCATGGTTCTTCAATTACCATTAAAACAGAAGTGAAGCAAGAATGTGTGGTTTGTTTCCAAACATACTTCTGAAACTCATCAAACAGCATCAGACAGGTAGTCCTTGACTTACGACCATAATTGAGCCCAAAAATTCTGTTGTTAAGTGAGACATTTGTTAAGTGAGTTTTGCCCCATTTTACGACCATTCTTGCCACAGTTGTTAAACGAATCACTGCAGTTGATAAGTTACTAACCCGGCTGTTAGGTGAATCTGGCTTCCCCAACTGACTTTGCTTGTCAGGTGGTTTCAAAAGTTGATCACAGGGGCACAGCAACGGTCAAAGATATGAACCGATTGCCAATCATCTGAATTTTGATCACATGATCATGGGAGATGTTACAAAGATTGTAACTGTGAAAAATGGTCGTCAGTCACTTTTTTCACTGCTGTTGTATCTTTGAACAGTCACTAAATGAACTGTTGTAAGTCGAGGACTACCTGTAATTTGTTTTCTTCTTTTGGCCACAAATGGACAGTAAAATATTCCATCATGAGATTTATTTTGTTACTGGAAGACAAGGGGATGACCTTCAGAAACGTGGTTGAAATTACAGTGGAAATGGGTACACTATTGGAAGATCTGAAGGACCATGCTGGGGACAAATCATCTTGGAGGAAACTGATCTATGTGATCACTGATGCTAACTTGATGGCACACAATTTTGTCATTAAATGTCAAGAATGCAAGGCATGGGAGCTAGGGATATTAAGAAATTTAAATTATATCTAATGAACTGCAAAGAAACATTTGTAACAGAGCAACCATGTTCCTACTCAACTGGCTTCAATATATCAAAATGACCCACAGACAATGTTAGGATGGCTAAAACAAAAAAAGAGCAGCAAACTTATGAGAGGCAGAAAATGCTACTTTTTAAAATTGTTTCCAACCTCTTTGTGAGAGAAATTAACAAAGATCACTAAAACGACTTCCATATTTAGAAAAATAAAAATAGAAGAAAAAAGCAAACTTAGTTAAGATGATGATATACTTCTGAAGTAGATAATATCACCGATAGATTGCTCACAGTTCAAAGCAGGTGTCAAAAACCTTGCTTTCCTGAGTGCGGTAATTGTGCAACCACTATAATTTATTTGCTTATTTGTTTGTTATATTATACCTATCTTTCCTTTGGGAGCTCAAAGCAGCATTCATGTGCTCCTTCTTCAGGTGCCTTATGGGACTGAGCCTTGGCTTTCTGGAGTTTCATGGAACCTGCCAATATCTCCTCTCTCCCAATACTCAATATACAAAAAGCCTTAGAAAGGTCAAGTGATCACCTACTACTGTATCCACAAAGGAATGATCCTGTTATTTCTCCTCATAGGAGAGGAAGGAAAGAGGTGAGGGCCAGAACAGTGGGGAAGACTGCAGCAAGTTCATCTTACAGTCTGATGCTTCACCTCCAAAGAGGTGATTTTTTTAAAGGAAAAGTTTCTACATTTAAGAAATTAATTTAAAACATTTAAGAAATGCCTGAGCAGGGGGTTGGACTAGAAGACCTCCAACGTCCCTTCCAACTCTGTTATTCTATTCTATTCTAAATTAATTACTGTGTTGTTTTTTAATTTTCAGGTTATGTTACATACTACTCAGAACTGATTGGAACAGAGTGGCACACAAATACTAGCAATAAATAAAATATTAAACAATAGAGTGAACAGTACAGAAAAAAAGAGTTTACAATGTTATTACAGAAAACGTTATGGCTTTAGCACTCACTGAATTTTCTTCATCATCATGAAACATGTCACGCTGTTGAGCTTGCTGAATTTTAAGTTTAATATCCATTGCCTCATTAATCATATCTCGCAAGATGAAAACTCCTTTGGCATTTTTTACAAATGGGTGCTAAAAAACAGATATTAATTTTTTAACACAAAAGTTAAAGGCAGTAGGAAAAAAATCAGAACCCAATATTATGTTAATACAACTCTAAAGAGAATGCCAGTAGTAACTTTAATGCAAAACCAGGTCAACTTTGTTCGACTTATATAATTGATACAGAAAATGAAAAACTGATACATTATTCTATAATACTTTAATAGCCTAGAACAGAGAGGTCCAATCTGCAGGATTTAGTCAGTCTCTTTTAGCATCTTAGGAAACTCCCAAACAAAATTCAGAGACACGATTTTTCAGAGTTTGGTAAAATGAAATTGAAAGACCAAAAAAAAAAAGGGGGGGGGAGCTTCTCATTCTCTTCTCATCCCCCATTAAAAGCTTAGAAGAAAATTCTACTTTGTTAAGCTCTCCAAACATGTATGTGGAGAGAAGAGCTCCATATTTCCTTCCATTCCAGAATAGCAGATACTAACCTGAAGCAACTGCGTAGCAGTGGCTCTTTGTTCTGGACACTTCACAAGACACTGTTTTACAAAATCTGTAAATTCGTCTGACCATAGTTCTGGCTTTCGAAATGTTGGTGGTGGATTTGTTGGAATCATGAAAATTGCCTGCAAATAACAATATTGGTTTTTGCCCTTTGCTCATGTTGTAACTAAGCAAAAAATAGATGCACAAGATGTACAAGAGCCCAAAGGGCCAAAGCTTCCCTATCATTTTTCTGTAGGTCAAAAATGGGACTACAACTTCATGTGGCTATTTTTCTAATCACAACTATTAAAAACTGATAGCACAATTTTCTGCCATACTGAAGTTGGAAAGAGATGAAAATTATAGTATTAATCCTGAAGTAGGTGTTAAAAAAAATACAACACTTTCTCAAGAACCCAAACCCTGCCCAGATGTGAAATGGGTCCATATATAATGTCATTCTTGGCCTCGCAGAAAATATTAAAGGATAGCAATGTCCCGCTTCAGAGCATAAGGCTGAAACTGGACATTCCTGTAGTCTTCCCCAACATATTAAATACAATGACACCCCAACTATCTGAATGGCTCAGATTGGAAAAGCTGTTCTAGTGATCCTCTGTTTCAGTATACAGATAGTCCTCAACTTACAACAGTTCATTTAGTGACCGTTCAAAGTTACAACGGCACTGAAAAAGTGACTTATGGCCATTTTTCACTGTTGTGGCATCCCCATGATCATGTGATCAAAATTCAGACGCTTGGCAACTGGTTCATATTTATGATGGTTGCAGTGTCCCAGTGTCATGTAAATCCCCTTTTGCGACCTTCTGACAAGCAAAGTCAATGTGGAAGCCAGAGTCACTTAACAACGGTATCCGTTACTAACTTACTGTAACAACTGCAGTGATTCACTTAAGAAATGTGTCAAGAAAGGTTGTAAAATGGGGCAAAATTCACTTAACAAATGCCTCACTTAACAACAGAAATTTTGGGCTCAACTGTGGTTGTAAGTCGAGGACTACCTGTAATTAGCAATGGCACTACAATATATTTCGACATGGGCTACTTTACATATTTGTATTCAATTAACTTTGAACTTTACTGAATCCAACGTCCAGCTTAAAGTGGGTTGAAAATGATAAACATTTTATTCTCTAAGACTTAATAGAAACACACAGATGTTTCACTTATGCAGGCAGTCCTCACTTCATTATGGCAATTGGGGCCTGCACTCCATCACTAAGTGATACGATCTTAACACACAATGTCACATGACCACACTGATTTAACAATAGCTGTTGCAGCAGTCCTAGTTGCCAGCATTAGGTAAATCCCATGTGGTTGCAGCATCCTGCAGTCACATGATCACCATCTGCAACCTCCTTCCAGCTTCTCCAGACTTTACTTGCCCGAAGTTGGCAATGAAGATTGCAAATGGCAATCACGTGACTATGGACATTGTGACATTGTAATTGCAAGCTGAATGCCAAGCACCCAAATCACAACCACATGACCACAGGGACACAGCAACCGCCACAACTACAAGGATTTGTCATAAGTGAATTCGTAAGGGGTGAAATTCAGCTGGCTCTATCTGGCTCACGTGATACAGTAGGGCTGACTGCGCCACCCACCCACGTGGACGTCATGACTTCCCTTTTTTGCGACGATTTTCAGCATCTGAAACGCGGCACGTGCACATTTGCGAGCCGGTAGGGAAGGTAAGTGAATTTCACCCCTGGAATGCATGGTCATTCAACGAGACTGCCTGTACTGCTGATCACAAAGGAAGGGAACTTGAGTCTTCAGGAAGACCGTACAAAAGCTATAGCTATTCTAAGAGTAGACAGTAAACTGTATTTTTTAATATGATTGGAGAAGTTATTAGGCATATGGGGTATAGACATATTTAGTAATCAAATTTAGTTTTTGTTTTATGCCTGCAAAAAGTTAGGCAAATCTACTTTACTACACACAGTATCCTCATCATGCATGAGGAATTTTATTAAGCTGGTGTTTAGAGACAACATCTAGCAAAGTAGGATCAAACCAAAGACAATGAGAACTAGGGCTCAACTTTACTAGTGCATTAAAGTAACAATCATCTCCCTATCTTGGACCAGATACCCAGCATTTACCCTCATTGGATGAATATCAGCATATGGAGGTTTTCCTTCAGCCATTTCAATGGCAGTGATACCCAAAGACCAGATGTCTGCCAGACAATTGTATCCAATTTCTTGGATCACTTCAGGTGCCATCCAGAATGGAGTTCCTATCACAGTATTTCTTTTTGCCATAGTATCCTATGAAGGGAGACAAATTTTAAGTAAGTTAGCTACTTTAAAAGGGATCTGGTAAAAACATCTGCTGATCAATTGTTCAAATGCTTTCAAGTATTCTGTAAGCTATACTGTAACCTTATAATTACAGATACTGTAAGCCTGTGATGGCGAACCTATGGCATGCATGCCACAGGTGGCACGCAGCATCCTCTCTGTGGGCACGCGAGCCGTCACCCTAGTTCAGCTCTACTGCGCATGAGCGCGCCTCCCGCTGGCCAGCTGGTCATCGGGTCTCTGCTGCGCATGCACGGGGGGTGGGACACGTGCGGACCCCCCCCAAATGCACATCCGTGGGGGCCCCCGCGTGCGGGGGTGGCCCCGCATGTGCATGCACAGGGGCGGGGCGCATGCACAGGGGCTACGCACGCATTGCATTTGGGGGGTGCGCGTGCACGCATTCGCGCACGCACACACGCACTTTGGGCACTCGGTCCGGAAAAGGTTAGCCATCACTTCTGTAAGCTATATTAAACATCCCTGCACCAGTTTGGTGTGATGGTGAATATGCTCTTTTAGAAATCAGGAGACTATGAGTTCTAGGCTTCTCTTAGACAAGAAAGCTGGCTGGATGACTTTGGGCCAGTCATTCTCTCAGTCCAACTCACCTCACGGGGTTGATGTTGTGGGGAAAACAGAAGGAAGAAGGAATATTAGGTAAGTTAGTCGCCCTGAGTTACATATACATAAGAAAAAGTGGGATAGAAATATAATGATAACCCATCTCCTAGAATTTTCAACATATTTGATAGTAGAGATGGGCAAAACACTCTGTACAGAGTAGCTTGGCTCAAGTTGCTCATGCCTGCACTGGAACAAATAACTTTGTTCCAGGAAGGAGAAGGAGAGGCAAAGAAAAACCCAAGGACATTAGTGGATAAGAGAAGAGAGAGGCAGAAAGACCAGGAGAAAGGATATGATGCTTCTGGCAAGGTGATAGGACTTTTTGCTGGACTATGAGTGACGCTCCCAATCCAGCAAAGCGGCAGAGGGGAGCGAAAGAAAAAAAGGGGTGAGAAGATTACAGATAGCCAAGCTGGTAGGATATGCTGGGTTGGGAGCAACGCACATCAACCTTGTCCTATTCAACCTGTCTGGATTTTGTTTCATTCAAAACCTAAACAAGCAAAGCATTCTGAATTTTAATTTTTCTAAATTATGCCTGACCTGAACAAGTTAGCAAAACCTCCAGAATCTGATGGTTCTGGGTTGAAAACAATTTTTCCCGCTTTGTGCACATCCAAGTCAATAGAGATACATTGAATATACAAATACAAATGAAAATAGGTAATTTCTAAAAATCTAAAGCTTACCATCTTAGAAAATCAGGTTATTTATATATGCCAGTAGTTCTCTGGTGACCATCTCATATTATATAGCAACATTTGATCCAGAAAATATACTCCTGCTTGGTTTACATATATTGAACTAGAATGTTTATTTGGATACTGGCATTTTATGATGTTTGCATCCAGTCAATATGGTTTGTAAACCATTGTTAATATGCTCCCAACTGTGGCTTGGTAAACAACCAAGTCTTTGCACAATATAGGAAGAGGTGTATCAGTAGTTTCTACACTTACAGTAAGCTGGCCGGCTACCCCAAAATCTGCAAGTTTAGCATGTCCTTCAGTATTAAGTAATATGTTGCCAGCTTTGATGTCACGGTGTATTTTCCTCATGAAATGTAGGTATTCCAGTCCTTTCAGTGTTGATTGTATTATTGTAGAAATTTCATCTTCCATCAACTGTAGAAGGAAACTTACTAAATGAGCAAATAGTCATTGCTAAGACCCTATTATTGTCACTTAAAATACATGTCTTCTATTAGGATAAGGGATGGAGAAGGCTACAAGAGGATAATGCGACTTATTGATTTCCAGTAAAAACTATTTCCAATGGAACATACCGTGTTTCCCGGATAATAAGACATGTCCTGAAAATAAGGCCAAGGCTAATTTTTGGGGTGGGCGTAAATATACGCCCTCCCCCAAAAATAAGTCCTATGAAGGGGTGAGTGTGGCCAGCACAGGAGGCAGCCCTTCCCTTCTCTGGTCACCTCAGGGCTTCTCAGCCCCTTAATTGGATCAGCTGAGCCGCTCCGGCCGCCATTCACAAAACAGCTGATTCACGGGTGCTGCTCAGGCTGCCGCCTCCAGCAAGTGCGGCCGCTTTTGCAGCGAATTGCTGCTGCAAAAGAAGCCAGAGGCCAACCGATGCACCCCACACGCCTCGCGCCCTCCTTAACTAACGGTGACAGTCACAGCAGGCAATTCCGTCCACGGAACAGGAAAGGAAGGCATGTAAATTCATACACCTGGGACATCGGAAGAAGCCCTGTGAGGAGACGCCGCTGCCTATGTGCAGGAAATCTCACCCCCCCCCACCTGCAGATCGTCTTTTCAAAGAGGAGTTTTACCAGGACAAAGAGGTGGCTGGAAGCAACATTTGCATCGGGTTGGGCTTGAACGGTTTGAAAATGGGGAGGGGGGATTTTCCGGCCTCTCACCCTGTTCTGAAGCTCAGCACAGACTGGGAACAGAGTGAGAGGCAGGAAAATCACCTCCTCCCCATTTTCAAGCCATTCTCAAAAATGTGTGTGTGAGAGAGATCCCTAATCCCCCACCCCTCCCAAGGCAGCCACATCCCCCCACTAACCTGCTTTCCTGCTCCATTCTCCACTTCAAGAAAAGTAGTCTGTGGGGCTACTT
>QLTV01000374.1:299796-312682 GCA_003457575.1 Thermophis baileyi
CCGGGGGGCGGGAAGCAGGAGAAGAAGCGGGCAGCTGAGTGTTGTCCCGGGTGGCGAAGAGGTCCACCGAAGGAAGGCTGAACCTGTCCGATATCTCCTCAAACAGCGACGGTCGCAGGCACCCCTCCGCGTGGTCCACTGTGGACCGGCTGAGCCAGTCCACTTGTATGTTTGCAGCTCAAATTGTTCCCCAGAACGAATGCCTGCAGCGGTTGGAGTGAAGGTGGCCTCTGCTCTAGAACTCCTACTGCAATGCACCTGGGCCTCTGTTGTAACTAGGACCTTGGATGAGGGTACAAGGCCCAATCCCGCCCCACTGTTGTCAGACAAATCCAAAGCAGGCTGCATCAAGATTTCAGATGGTAATGCAACATTTTGAGAAACCACAGGAGTCTGTTCCCTCTGGATAGGAGGGGGAGAGGGAGAGAGAGATCTAGAGGGTCTCAGCTCCTGATACCCACTAGGCTTGTGAGAAGAAGCCATTTGGGCCTTGGCTACGACCTTCTCAATAGCCTTGTGCCTACTCTGGGCCTGCTTGTCTGCCCTCTTGGAAGATCTGTGGGAGCGGCCTGATCGAGATTCTCCAGATGCTGCCCTCTTCTTGGAGGCCCTAGTGGTGGCTCCAGAGTGACTGTGGTCGCTTGAAGAGGAAGGAGACAAATCCCCTCTCAGAACGGCTGCCCTGGAGGAAGTGGCGTCCGCCATCTTGATTCACTCCACGTGGCACAGGCAAACAAGGCCCAGAAGGCAGCAAAAATAAAAAGGAGGACGGAAGGAGGGAGAGGCTATGAGCCAGCTGCAGAAGCAGGCAGAGGCTAAACGAGCTACAAGGAGAATTCAACAGGCAGGCTAATCCAGTTCCTGCAAGCACTTAGGTAAACTCCACTCACAAGGCAAAAAAACAAAATGGCGGCCAAAAACAAAATGGCAGCCGCAATAAAAAAGTTTGCCTCTCTCACTTCCAATGCCGGTAGCTGCGGAGCCGAGATCATGCACTACCCGAAAAACAGCTGATCGGAACGTACTCACTGCTCCAAGCTTAATCCGGCTTCAGAACACCTGCAGAGAGATCCCAGGGAGCCTCAGACATTGCGGAGCCTAAACTTGTGGCCCGAGGGCTGAATCAGCAGCAAACAATCACAGGTGGCTAGCTCACCCCCTTCAGCTCGTTAAAGGATCAGCGTGGTGGAGCAGCCCCTCGTGCACGCTATCCTGCTAGGACTACCAGCCAGTAGCCTAGCCACCGCAAGAGCAGTCTTCGGCAGTATCAGGCAAGCCCTTCTCACGGGCACTAAAGCAGCAAACACTCTTGAGCAAAAGGAATTTTTCCCTTAAAGGGACAGGCACAAAAAAAAAAAACCACAAAAAGGATGGGAGCTCTTGAAACCCATGTCTATGGCCCAGGACCGACTGAATCTTAAAAGCGGGAGTCACAGCATGAGGAGGCGTGTCATTTACTTGCAGACTCAGTCCTGATTGGATAATAGACGGAGTTAACCCTTGCATGGATGCTGTCTCCACGAGCATGGAGATTAACAGAATAAACTTTAAGAAAGAAGAATGCAAAGTTCTTAAATTATGAAATAAATCGAAGGTACAGATATTGGTCCCCTTGGTAACAGCATGAGGTATAGTGGAATAGTACATCACCAGATAACTAACACCCAACAGAGTGACATAGCTGCCAAAAAACAAATGCCATTTTAAGCTAAATCAACAGCTATCTAGTTTATAAATCACAGGAAGCAACAGCTCCACTATAGGTTGTATTCCTTTTAAGTACTGTATATAGTCCTTGCCCCTACATTTTAAGAAAAATCAGAGGCAGAAAAAGAAAATAAGGGACATTTGATCAGAAGACACTATAGGAACTGACTGTGTTTAGCTCTGAGAAAAGTTATGACTTATATCCCCATATGATAACACTTCTAAAGTATCTGAAGTTTGCTGGTTACTAAATTAACAATATAGTAAAAATAAAATACAGTAAAAGCTTTCCTTAGGTAAAAGAATGGTCTCCATTGCTTTCTGCCATTTTGAAACACAAAGCACTGCAGGAATTCTATTTCTTCACTCTATCTCCATAGAAACGTAGGTGGGAAATGATAAATTTGTCCATTATTTCACCCAACACATAATCCAGAAACCATCTCTTTCCCCCACATCAAACTAGAGAAAAAAGTGACATAACCTCCCACATAGTTTTTTAAGAGTCATTTAGGAGAATGAGAAATAAGAGATTTCCCACAGGTGAATGAAAATACTGAGTGCTGATACTTACCTATCACATTGTTGCATTATTGATATCTCCTTAATAATCTCCTGCAAATCAGATTCAACAGGAACTTGCTTAATTGCAACAACTTGGCCAGTTTCTTTATGGATAGCTTTGAATACGCTGCCATAGGATCTATAACAAGAAACCCAAACTTGAAACTCAGAAAGGGCAATAAAAGAAGCTTGTTCATTGTGATGTACCACTAGTTGTACCACTACCCCATGGCCACACTCATACCTTATTATCATTTCATTGATTGAAACACTTCATTCTAATTTTCCCCTTCAAATAAATTGATAAATTTAAAGGTTCAAATATTTTTGCTACACACAAATATGTAAGTTTGGATTATTCTCCTCAATAAATCAAGGGATTCTTTCCTCAATAAATCAATGAAAATCAATGTTCTGACTCATTTAATTGGGTTTTTAAATTTAATTTTAGGACTTACGTAGAGAACAGATCATATCATAGATCATATACCGTATGCAGAAATATTGAAAATTGAAAAGGGTTCACCAACCTTTAAGTACCACTATATATAAGAAACATTACTGGAATAAGCTATTTTAATACTCCTAATGTGGAAAAAATATATTTGGAGGAGACACGTAACTTTTTTTCTCAGAAGCTGTTTAGTTTTTAGAAGCTAAAAACTAGACTAGCATAAATATTCATCACTAATCAATGATTTTATTTAGTGGGATACAAGTTATGTACCATATCAATGACATTACTTAACTTTAAATGTACCAAAGATTAATCGACTTGTTTCATTACTAGAAATGAACTGTGGAGTATATTTTGCGTCATTAATCTTGCTTTTGGAAACAGTACGATGTAAGTCACGCATGGCACTGCTGGATATAAGAGAAAAATTTCTAAATATTTACAGTGTTCTCTCATTCTTTTAACTCAGACCGAGAAAGTGAGGCTTTGCACACAGCACGACTTCCTCAATTGCTAGAAATGGACAACCTGCAGACATAGCAGCCCCCCTTTTGAACCCCTCTAACTACCGCAGTTTCCTACTGCCTTGAGGCAGGAAACTTGCAGAACCTAAAATAGGCTAAACAAACAAAACACCAGAAAATAGGGGGGAAGGGAGAAGCAAACAAAAAACAATAAAATTTTAAGAATTCATTTTAAATGCTACTAACAACTTGATTCATGTAAAAAGGTTTACTTTGTTTTGGAAAACAGAAACTAAAATATTTTATCTTCTGATTTACTGTATGTCTGTGCACTTTCAACCACTTTGGCAATATGGAATATCTGACATTACAGGAGTAGCAGCAGAATAATCTTTAGGTCACACATTGCAAAAATGAAGAGAGTTAGAAACACACTGCATAGAAATGACAAAACCATTTCATAGACCTCACTAACACTACTCTTTTAGGGGTTTTTTCCCCTGGCCATGGTGCAAAAATCTTAATGGTTTCCTGGCGTGTTTAGAAAAATAGTCTTCAGAATAATAGTGATGGAATCTTTACAGAATTCTGCGTATATACAAGTAGTCTCGAGTTACGATGGCCACCGGTAGCAGAATTTCTGCATTAAGCAATACAGTTGTAAAGCATGACATCATATGACCAGATCTCTTAGCAAAGGCAATCGCTGTAGTCCCCATTGTCATTCTTAATCAAGGATTGGGGGTAGTTAAGCAAACCCTTCCTTGCAACTACCTGCTGGTTTCCAACAACTAAAGTCAGTGTGGAAGCCAACAGGAAATTGCAAGTCCCAGGCAGATTACAAGCAGACCAGCAGACAGAAACTTATCTAACCAACTTGCAACCTTTCCTGCCAGCTTCCCCATTGACTCTGTTTGTGGGAAGCCGGTAGGGAAGGTCACAAATCACATGAATGTGGGGTGCTGCAGCCATAATAAGTGCAAGCCAGTTGTCTAGTGCCCAGATCACAAACACAAGTGTGGGGTTGCTGAGACAGATGGACGTTTGAGGAGCAGTAGTAATTGCTACTCATTGAGCACTCTCATAACTGTGAATGGTTGCTGAACAAATGGTCTTTAAGTGAGGATTACTTTTATACATTTTGTTTGTGTAAGTACAGGTATTCCTCAACTTACAACTATAATTGAGCCCAAAATTTCCATAGCTAAGCAAGGCAGTTGTTAAGTGAGTTGTGCCCCATTTGATGACTTTTTGGTCTGGCTGTTAAGGAAATCACTAAAGTTGTTAAATGAATGATGCAGTCGTTAAGCGAATCTGGCTTCCCCCATTGAATTTGCTTGTCAGAAGCTCTCTAGGAAGGTTGCAAATGACAATACCAGGATCCTGGGATGCTGCAACCATTGTAAATACCTGGTGGTTGCCAAGCACCCAAAGTTTGATCACGTGACTGTGGGGATGCTGCAACCGTCATTGGTGTGAGAACCGGACATAAATCACTTTTTTCAGGGCCATTGTAACTTTGAATGCATTAAATGAATGGTTAAAAGTCAAGGATTACCTATACTCAAATGCACACAATCATAAACATCATCAGCAAACATAATGTACTAATTTAACAAATGTACTAAATTAACAAAGAAAATCACAGTAACTAAAGTAACAAAAGTGTAAAGTAAAACAATGTTTTTCCTACATATCAAACCCATGAACCTATTTTAATTGGTAGCTATCTCCCCCTATGTCCCAATCCAGCAAGGCACGTTCCAGAATTAAGAATCGTTTGGCTAGGTCAAACATGGAAAAGCTTTCTGTACCTCTATGACACCGAGATCATTCTGGTCAATTTTAGACTGGCAGTTGTTCTAATCCTTTACAAGCTTAGAGGGGTAGTTAAAATGATCCAGCCCAGTTCTTCTTTTGCAATGGTTTGGGTCCTGTCTAAAGTTGGTACTGGAGGAATTACTCTTTAACATCTGAATCACTTATCTATGGTGTTCCATAAGCTTCAGTCTTATCTCCCATGCTGTACAACATCTATAGGAAATTATTGGGAGAATTTTGGGTTCTAGGGCTAGGGTGCCCTGTATTTACTGATGACATCAAGTTCAACTGCTCCCTACCAATTAATTTCAAGGAAGCACTCAGTATCCTTGAATCCCTTCTAATCTTGATGGTGAACTAGATGAAAGAGAACAACCTGAAATTAAATCCGGATTAAAAGAAAAGTACCATCCATAGGAAAAAGAAGGACTCTAGGACCCGAAAAAACATTCCCAGAAAAAGCAGATTCACAATTTGGGGATGTTTCCTGAACCTCAGCTATCATTGAGTTTACCTGTGTAGGCAAAAATTACGTATGCATAATTACAGTTCATGAAGTTATATAATCTTTCCTCAGTGGAGGATTTAACCTCTCCTCATTACAACTTATCTTGACTGTTACATTCCACTTTAGATGGGGCTACCCCTGAAAAGTGTCTAGAAACTGTAATTCAAACAAATTATGGCATTCCCGCTAGATATATGGTGCAAGATATATAGAACATTTGGTGCTATAATAAAACATCTTCACATTTCCTGTCTCCTAGGGTACAAGTCACTCTATAGCTAACTTTCTCTACTGCAGCCTATAAAACAACGTTTTGCCCTGAAATAAGTACTCTGGTTTAATTACAGTCTTCAAAATGACTTGCTGTTTCAAATAGAGTTTTGTTTGATTGTACATATCAGGAAATGACATCAATCTCATATGTACAGCTATTATCTATGGTAGCATTATATACACTGTGGTAAGGATATTTATGTGGTTTACTTACCCTTCTCCAAGTTTTTCCAACACATCAAACACTTCTTCAGGCTGTTTTGTCAAACTATCTTCATCTAATTTTCTTAGCTGCCTGGAATCAAATAATTAAATCTGTTATCAGATTTTGATGGACGGACCTTCAATATCAACTTAATTCTAGTAGCAAATATAGTTTATTAACAAATTCTTCTATTAGTACTGAGTATAATTTATACATAAACATTGCACGTTTAAAGAACAGACAGAAAAGAGACTCTCAAAGTTCTAAGGCAGCCTGAAATTTGCACCAACTACGGTATATCTCTTGTACTACAGTCTATTCCAATTAATAAAATATTTTTCACCCAAAGTGCACTTATTGGTAGTGAAATGTTTTCTACAGTTTCATGAAAACTAGGTATTCATTTTCTGAATGCAAAAATATAAAAGAATCAGCAGTATATGCAAAACAGATAATGATTTTAAAAGAGGAAATATTACTAAGATTCTACCCAGGAAATGATGAAACATGAAAACAAGTCTTAATGATAAAGCTTTAAGATTACAGAATATAATCTGGTTTAGAATAGAAAATAGCAAATATGTTCTCCTTCCCAGGTTACAATTTGGGTAACTGTTAGCCCACAAACTGTTCTATCTCTGCATTTTTAAACAAGCCATAATTGGCTATATTCATATATCATAGTGTGAATTAAAATGTATTAACCACGCTCATACACTATAAACAACCAGTTAATTCATTTCTAAATGTTATAACATATTTAGCAACTACATATATTAGGAGTTTTTAAACTTTGTAATTTTATTTATTTTGTAAATTTATACAGGTAGCCTTTTTTAGTACCACAATTGGGACCAGTGCTAAGTAGGAAATAATAATAACTGATGCTTTCTGGATCAAAATTGACACCACTAACCAGTTTCACACCTTTCACTTTTGTTTGCCTCCTAATCACTTCCCTACCCTTTGGAATGTATACCCTAGTGCCGGGATAATTAACAAGGAGGGAATTAATGGTTTTATTTAGACTCATTGTAGAGAAAGATTATAAGAGAGTAAGCAGGCACACAAAGGGGGAATACCCATGAAAAGCAATGTACTATCAGCAGCAGCTGAGAGCACACAATGCAAATATCCCACTGTATTCTCTGTTGTGTGCCTATTTACTCTCTTGTACTCCCTTTCTCTCCAATCTTTCCACTCTGCAGGAGAAGGGGGACAAGCAATTTATCCTGAGTCTGATCCATTCCCACTCCTTACAAAGGGGAGAGATTGGAGAGTAAACAGCATATTGCTTTTGACATGTATTTTCCACTGTGTGCCTGCTTATTCTCTTGTAATGTTTTCCTCTTCAATCTCTCTGCTCTACAAGGGAGTGGGGAGAAAAACAGCAGCTCAGGCAC
Organism: Thermophis baileyi; assembly: GCA_003457575.1. Classification (NCBI taxonomy): domain Eukaryota; kingdom Metazoa; phylum Chordata; class Lepidosauria; order Squamata; family Dipsadidae; genus Thermophis; species Thermophis baileyi. Next base: position 307,199 of record QLTV01000374.1, read on the forward strand.
AAGATGCCTATTAACTCTAATGGCGATCATATGACTGAAGGACAGCATGGTTGTAACTTTGACTGGACACTGCACTAGGCAGTCAGTGAGGATTACCTGTGCAACTGCCCATTTCACAAACATGACTCTGAGCAGTCATCATCCACAATTTTAGAACCCCTGATATACATTCTTTGGGTATTACTTTGGGTATTACTTCACTGAGTAATTGCCTCAAATGAAATATCACCAGCCAACTCACATATTAGAGATTAGACATTTTAACAGAAAAACATTAACCCAATTTTAAAGTCACTTGTGCCTGTAAAATCATTGATTGAGGTGGGCAGCTATAGAAATTGAATAAAGTGAAAAAAGTGATTACAAAATTTCATAATCAACAAGCATACTGTATGTAGGTAATACAATTCAATGTATACCGGTATAGACTAATTATGAGATATTTATCAAAATAGAGAAATGCTACAAAGCAAATAATAAATACATCAAGTAAAATCCAAAACCTAAAAGGTTTAAAAAATAATTGGCAATAAAAGAAAAAAAAGGAAAGGAAATTTGAGAATACCAAGTGTTCATATTCAAGTGAATATAAATATGGAAAGGATGAGATGGTGAGACACATGCACAAATCTCTCTCTCTCACCCCATCACTATTGTGGAAAAAATGTACCACAAAAGGAAGGAAGCAGGTTCTTTTGCTCAGCATGCAAATGCATTAATTGAAAGCAGCTGCAGTCTCTGATAACAGTTTAAAGTTACAGAAATTCCTTCTGACCTCAATTGTCTTTAACTTGGGTTTGTGTTCCTATTGCAATGGGTAAAGTACAGGTAGTCCTCAAATTACAACCATTTGTTTAGTTACCATTCGAAGTTACAACAGCACTGAAAAAAGTGACTTATGATTGTTCTTCACACTTACAACTATGTCAGCATCTCCGTGGTCACACGGCCACACATGACCAAAATTTGGGTGCTTCACAATTGGTTCATATTTATAACGGCTGCAGTGTCCTGGGGTCATGTGATCAATGTAGTCACATGGGATCAGAGTCCCTTGGGAGTTGGGCGGCATACAAATTTAATAAATAATAAATAATAATAATCACCTTTTGCGACCTTCTGACAAGCAAAGTCAATGGGAAAGCCAGATTCACTTAACAACCGTGTTGCTAACAACTGCAGTGATTCACTTAACTGTGGCAAGAAAAGTCATAAAATGGGGCAAAACTCACTTAACTGTCTCGCTTAGCAACAGAAATTTTGCACTCAATTGTGGTCATAAGTTGTGGACTACCTATACTATATTTTTGTTCTCCAGATTCTGAATTGCAACTCCAATTTATCTGTCTGTCTGTCTGTCCATCCAATTTAGAGGCCACTTGATTTCACAGAACTTATATTACAAAATAGTAATAAAAATATATTGCTAAGTGCAATATTACAATTTTATGATCTTATTTCAGCTTTCCAGGCCTGCAAAGGTTTGTAAATGTTAGGATTGGTTGCAGTTACTTTTTCACACCATTGTAATTGCAGTCACTAAGCAAGGCAGGCAGTAAATAACAGTTCTTTTGTTCAATATAATCTTTACTGTTTTACTTTTATAAATATATTCATACAAACATTATGCCTGCTTTCAAAGGGATTTGTTATAATTTCATACCTAAAATATACAGCTGAAAGGCAACCATATAGGTTATGCATGACTAGTGTGAGTTAATATCAAGGAGTATGTGCAAGATGGTTTTTTAAAGATGGGACAAAAATCTATAATAATTCAGTAAATTATATAATTTGCAATCTACATATACAGAAATTTTTAATACTTTAAATGTTTAAGGCACTGTTTAAGCAATTAAAACTGCACAAGAAATGTATTGCCAGTATTTCAGGGTTTTGACATTTTAGAACTTCCCTTTATGCATTTTAAGACACTGGGTGCTCCTTTACGTATTCACTTCCCCTTAGCATGTTTTTAAGCAATGAACTTTGGTAACTAAAGATACCAACTTCCTCTGTAGACGGCGTCTAAAATGTCCAAAGTACATCAAAATGTATACATGCAAGCTCATAATATCTTGAATTTCAGTTTATGCTTTACCTCCTAGAGAAAATCTATTTCTAAAAAAAAAAACATATTACTTGGAAAGCCTTGCAAATCCATAAAACAAAACTTTTACTATTCACTTCTCTATTCTTCTGTTGATGGGTTAACCCAAAAACTTGGGAAACCAACCTGAATTGTAGGAAGCCCCGTTTTAAATGCCCAGGCAGAAATACTTAGGCCTAGGCAGAGGCAATCTTTGGAAAACTACTAGAATAATCAATATGGGATTTCACCCTAGGCCTCACTCCCTTGAGATGACAAGTTCGTATCTTTTGATATCGTGATGTAAGCTTTATCACAGTAACGGTACCGCTGCATTTCTGCTCCGATTTTTACAGTGGAAAAGAACACGACTGAGGAAAGCAGATACTCAAAATACACAGGTAAGGTGACCCAAAACGGTAGCTAGGGATTTCAGGTGGAACTTAAATCCAGAGAAATAGTTGGGACTAACGCAGACCCAAGAGGCAAACAGCTGCAAAACGCAGACCCGACTCCACCAATAGGAAACGTGCCGGGCACCCAGTTTGAGACAAAGAATTACAGAAAGACGCCAGTCCTTGAGCACAAGGTGCAGGCGAAGCCGGACCAGCGAGAAGGGTCCGAGCTGCCTCTGCAAAGAAGACCCAAAGGCCGGTCTCAGAGGCAAGAAAAAGCGCGGTCTAAGCGAGCTCCCCCCCCCATCCCGCCCCGTCGCCACTGCTCGCTCTGTCCTCGAGGAGTCTTCCACCATCCTCATCGCGCGGTCACGCCCTTTTCTCTAGGGGGCCCCCACTGTCCGGCTTCTCACCGGCGCGGGTGGCGCAACTGCACGGTCTCCATGGCCGCAGGAGCAGCAGCAGCAGCTGCCGGTAGACAGAGCCGGGATGATGCGGAGAATCAAAGAGAGACGGCAGTCACCGGCGCTCCATCCCGCCCGCTTTCTCGCAGCTCTTCTTACTCGCTTCGACTAAAGGAGCGGCCCCGCCTCCCCAAACAAGCGGCTTGCACTTCCGCCTCGGAGCAGCCTATCAAGGCGATGCCCGCCGGCCTCTGCAAAAAGCGAAGCCAATTACGGACCCCGCCCACCCGGCAGCTGGGACTGACGGACGACGGCGCGCGGGGGGAGATGAAATTCACAGCCCGACCCACGTGGTTCGCGCCAATTCTCTCCTGGCTTTGGAGGGCGTGGCTACGGCGGGGGGGGGGGGTAATCGTGTCCCTCTATTTATTCACGAGGGAGGGTGTGGTGGGCACGCGCCTTTCCGAAGTTTGAGTAAGATGTGGCAAACCCGTTAACTTTGGAGGTGTTGGATTCACACGTTGCATGAAAAGATGATTTTTTTTTTCAATCACCTTGGCGGAATTCATACCTTTCGCTAATTTATATCCTTATTACCCGTTAGTTCGTTTTCTTGATGCCTAGGATGTATCCATAGCATCACAAAACTAAGTAAAACAGTTTTTTAAAAAAAGGCCTGAAATATTCTGAAACTGTCATCTTGTAAGATTTCAGGCAGGAAGTTTAAAAAAAAGGAGGGGGGGGCAAGTACATCAATCCCTAAGATTTTAACAATTTTTGAAAATATATGGAAACTGAAGCATCACAGTCCAGGGCAACCATTGGCTATCGGCGATCCCCTGAGCACAGGTTGACATCCTTTAGGCTTCTTTGTCACACAAAGCCAAGTTTCATGGCTTATATTCCAATGTAGTGTACAAACCCAGAAAATTATGTTAAGTCAGCACATTCACAGTAACTGGCCCAAAGTATCCTTCTAAGCTACCCAGGAAAAACATTTGAGCCTACTCTTATCCAAATATATGTTAGCTTTTGCCAGTGGGAATTTAACTTACATGTGGTTGCAATAGCACTTAGACTTATATACCACTACATAGTGCTTTACAGCCTTCTCTAAGCAGTTTACAGAGTCAGCATATTGCCCCCAACAATCTGGGTCCTCATTTTACTGACCTTGGAAGGCTGAATCAACCTTGAGCCTGGTGAGATTCGATCTGCCAAACTGCTGGCAGCCGGTGATCAGCAGACGTAGTCTGCAGTATTGCACTCTAACCACCGTGGCTCAATCTTATACTTAGGGTTATTTGCAAATATTCATGATTAGAATACTGTAAGCATATGGTACTATGCCTAGTTCAGAAGAACAGTCCTGATTATTTGGGATTGTTACTATCTGGATTCAGTTTTCAATCCATTTACTTGGAAGAAAGCTCCTTTGAATCAAGTGAATTGTGTTATACTTGTTAAAATAATAGAGAATTAGGGATTATTTATATATCACAGCACGCACTGGCTTAAGCAGAATGATCTTACTGCGGGCAATTCTAGCAACTCTCAAGAAAAGTATTTGACATTTTAAATTCCATCAGACAACTAAATTGTCTGTGGCGTAAAGCTTATTAACAATAATCTGTTAGCCAATTATGCAAGAGTGGGGAGAGGTAATTGGTTAAGAACTGGTCCATTTTTTTTATAGGGTTGAAGAAAAATAAGGACCAAAATGAGTATTAACTGAAAAATTTCAGCTTTGCTGGAATTTTTAAAAAATAAAATAAGTTCCTTAACTGCAAAGGTTAAGGTGCTCATTTGCTTTTAAGAATGGTATATCATGAAGGATATACCATATCTAAAAGACCTCCAAGGCCCCATTCAATGCTATGATTCTGATTTTTAAAAAAGATTAAAAGGGGGATTCTGAGGTTTAGAAAAGGCTATGAGGGCCTAGGAAGCTGTGTGTAGTCTGCAGACATCTTTCAGTGATGAATTTGGGCTGGGTGGCACAAACAAATGGGTATTCTTATATATACATCTAATTGCAATTAAATAGAGCTCATATTATTGTCATGTATTTAATCATCCTCCCTTCTGTTGCATTATAAATCTCAGTAGTGTTAACAAATTTGGGTGCAATTCATGGATCCCTTTTGTAAGGTCCCTCATGGCTTAAACTTCAATGCAGAATCCACTTCCTTTCTAACAGAAAAGCATTCTGTCTTGGTCCAGAATTTGCACTGTTCTAAATTCCCATCCCATGGATACTTTATAATATGCCTGTGCTAAACCTTGCTAGGAAAAAAAAAAACCCGATATGACACTCCCCACCTATTAATACAATACAAACACCACTATCTGTTGGAAAGTCATTGCCACACACAGAGAGACTTAAATTTAACATCTACCTTCTCTCTTTCTTACTGAAACTTCAGTTTCCTGTTCAATTCATTTCTATGCAGTTTTATGGGAGATTACTGCTTATAAATTTATTGAGAAATTATTCCAGAATGAATGCAGTGAGGTTTCCTCTCACAGAAGGACCTCGAAATACTGCATTGGGTTCAACTCCCGGTGAGTACAGTGCCCGTAGTCTAAGCAGGTA
>QLTV01000374.1:312777-330638 GCA_003457575.1 Thermophis baileyi
CTCCGCCCCCTCCCCCCATAACTGACTTCCTAACCAACCATGCATGGACTGCAGTGCTGGACCTCCGGTGCACGGGCGTCTCTAAAGGAAGGAGGCGGGGCGAAGGCCTCTTGCGCCGCCCCTAATTAAATCGAGCACGGAGGAAGTAAAGCGTCTCCTGGTTTCTACGCCGCCAGCCGGTGCCGGCTTTTTCAGACCTCCCTCGCCCCGAGTTCATGGCTCCTGCGTCGCGGATCGCCGACCTTAAGCAAGCGGGCAACGAACAGTTCCGCAATGGGCAATACGGCCAGGCGGCTGCGCTCTACGGCCGAGCTCTGGAATTGCTGGAAGCGGCAGGTACTGGGGTGGAGCGCGAAGCCCCCGCAAGGCCTCGCTCGGTGTCCGGGCCGGGAAGTCCGGGACGAGAGACTTCGGGTTAGGACTCTGAGGCAGTCGCCTCATTGCCTCTCTTAGAAACCCTTCGATAGGCATTGAAAGGGTTTTTTTTTTAACCTTCAGCCATCGGGTCGCTCCTTGCTCGGTACCGGCTTACTCCCCAAGTCTGACTCTATTTACTATACTTCTTTCGTGTTGTAAATGAGTTGTAAGATGGGGTGGAAGCGTCCGGCTGGGCTTCAAAGCCACAGCCGGGTGGGGGTGGATGTGGTGACATTATTTACGTTTACATTCCACATTTAATTTGCAAAATCACGAAGGGCCTTCTCTCAGAACATCTCTTGGGTAATGCCTTCACCCATTTCATAGGTGGGTGAAACTGAGGAGGAGAGATTCCCTGGCAGAGATGAGATCTGAATCTGTTGAAACAGCGATTGGGTAGTAGTAAAGTGTGTGGGCCACTGTCTTTAATTTTGTCAAGAGACAAGCAGAAGCTTAGAAGGACACATAATTCAAAATTGAGTCTGGCCTGGGCTTAGAGTAATACTATATTTCAAAACAGGTTCCTAGATGAATTCCAATTGATATCAATGCGCATTCCCTTTGGGCTGAAGTCCTGCCCAGACATTTTTTTTTTTAAAAAAAAATGTTAGTGACTAATATTTTAGATTATAGAACTAGAACCAAGCTTGAGGATCCTGAAGGGTAAATGCACAAAACAAACCCACAAAGATGTTTGTGTAAATGCACAAACAAACCCACAAAACCCTGCTATAAAAATGCGGATAGCCAGAATATTTTAAACAGTACCAGTACCTGATGGCAGAATATAAAAACTCCATCCCATTAGCTGGCTTTGAGCGTTCTGGGCTTTTTTTTTTTTTTTACCAGCTTCTTAGGTAGATAAGAGGTACTTTATGGTCCTCTGGATTAAAATGGAACAGCATTCTTTCTCTTGCTACATATTCTTGGAATTGCAGCCCGTGGAGTACATAGACCAAATGTGGCAGATTGTGGTGGACATACAAGAAGAACTTTAGGTCTTCATAATTTCCTGGTCTTAAGTTACTGGGAGCCTCTCAGACCTCTTTCATAATAAGCTTTAGACTTATTATGTCAGCAAAGCTGTCTGCTGCAGTCACAATGAGAGATTTTTGGCCACTAGCAGAAATGAAAGTTATGTGTGGAGTCAGAAGTTGGATAGCTCTAGTGAAGCACTTTCTGTTTCTTTTCCTTTCTACTGCCCTGAGCCTCAGAGCTTTAATAGGAGCAATTCATTTTTAAGTATTTTCTGATTATTTCTGTCCCCTGTGTTCCTTATGGACTCTAAGGTGAGGAACAGAAACTTATCTAATTACCTTGTAGCTTCAGCCTTGTCACCCTTTCACTTACGCAGTTGTAGCCCATGGCCTTTCCTAAACACAAGAGATAGTGAGTGAGTGACCTTCTAAATAGAAAGCAACATTCTGGAATGATAGAACATAGTGAAAGCCCTAAGATATGCAGCAGATAAATGAAAAAAATTAGAGAAGACTTAAAAGGCCTTTTGTAACATAAAGACCATTTTTAAGGAGCGTTTCTTTATGTCTTTATAAAATGCTAATAATGTATATTCTGAGAAAGAATTTTAAATAATAAATCATTATAACATAGTTATTTGAAAAGATCATATAAAATTAAAGTATTTCCATAATTTGTTTAGGTATATGGTATTTTCTTTGTTAATAATCATGTATGAATAATGGATACAAAGGTTTACATGCTACCTATTAAAAATAAGGTAAAAAGTTGCTAGCTCTGTCTCTTTCCTTGAATAAATTCTACTTTAAATTGTATACTGTACAAGCATCATTTAGGGACCCAGTGTATATAAAACAGCAAAGGTAACATGTAAAAAAACTTCATTTTTGAATGTGTATATTTATAATTTTTGATGTTTGTATTCAATTATAAGGAAATTGACAGAACGTATTGGTTATTTAGCCATGTTGATAGGAATATTCAACAGTACTTTGAAAGCTAGTATATAAGACTGAGTAGTGTTGAATTTCATATCAAGTGAAACCATTGATCCATAGAGTTTAGTAATGTCTATTCCTGCTAATATGATCTTTTCTAGTCTTAACTGAGATGCTAACACAATTGGAGATGCTGATATATCTAAATGCATATAAACTACATTTAAATGATCTTTACCAAAATTATATATATAAAAAATGAATTTAGCTCAGTCATAGGTCAGCTAGGGAGGACCAATTCTATTTCCAAATAAAAAGACATTACTGATTACTGGAGTTCTTTCACAATTGACACAAGATAAAAAAATCTAATATATTCATGATAATATATAATGTGATAGAGAAAATTTTATTACTTACAAGCCACACATTTCCCTTGATTTTTCCCCAATTATGACTTAAGGGTAGGTAGAAATTAGAGGACTCGAAGTTTTATGTAGACAGCAAAAGGTATCCCAAAAAGAGATTGTGCCAAACCCAACTGAACCTTATCATAAACAAATGCTGTTCTTGTACCTAGGGCATGTTTGTTATATTTTAATACTTGTCTTTATACATAGGGGATGTGAATACAGAAGAAAAAAGTGTTCTCTATTCCAATCGTGCTGCTTGTTATTTGAAAGATGGGAACTGTAGTCTTTGCATTAAGGATTGTTCTGCGTAAGTAGCTGCTCTCTCAAGAAAAGGAGAATGAGTGCATACATCCCTGGTGTTTTTTTTTTTTTTTTTACTTCTTGGCTATTTAACAGTTGAGGTTTTTCATAGTCTAGTTGGGATTGTAAAATAAAGAAAGTAACTAATTCTGCTTGTTCAAAACTCTGAAAAATTCTCTCCCACATTTAACTTTTCTTCTTTGTAGAGGCTACGTATACTTTCTGTGTATCCAGTTGTCAATAGTTTCTTACTAGAGAGGAGAGGAGAGGAAAGAGGGCATCCCTGAGGATTAAACGTATATTCCTTTAACTGACAAACAGTAGGAAAAGTAGGAGAGATTTAAAAAGTGGCTTGCCATGCATCCTTACAATAGCAGCAACCATCTTAACTGCTGACATGGAGTTAGCACTATACCTCTTATGTTTGGGAAATGTAAACATCAAAAAAATGGGAATGTCATATTTGTTATTCATATTTGAAATCATCCCTGGTGAATCTGGACAAATGGTCACCATCTTGACCTGTCTATATAGCTGATTGAGTTGAACCGATTTGGCATTCCAATTATTTGATAGGTGATTCAGAAGAAAAAAATTATTGTCGCAAGAGTAGAAAGTTAATATTATTAAATAAATATTATTCAGCATTAGTAAAGATGATATACAGCTATTTCTGAGGTGGGGAGATTTGTAACGGAGTAGGTCGTCTTATATCGCAAGCACAATATTTATATATTATACGGTAATCTGTTTTTATTTTCTCTTGTGCCTTGGAAACATTTGTCAGAGACAAGCTCTATAGAAATATTTTATCCTCTTCGATCAAATGCTTAAAGCTCTTTGGATAATTCAGCCAAATTTCAAATATTAAATTAGATGAATTTAAATATTATTTGTATTGATGGTACTTCTATGTATATAATCTTTCCAGGAATTAAATATGAATATTAACTTTTTTGCTCTCGTGAATTGTTTTCTCCTCTGCTGATTAGCGCTCTCGATCTGGTCCCTTTTGGAATCAAACCTTTGTTGAGGCGGGCAGCAGCTTATGAAGCCCTTGAACGATACAATTTAGCTTATGTGGACTACAAAACTGTATTACAGATTGATTGCACTGTACAGGCTGCACATGATGGAGTCAATAGGTAATCCCTTTCTTTGTATCTAATGAGTATACAAAAGTGATTGAATGATTTGCAAATCTGATGCCATTGAGATGAATTGGACTGTACTCCTACAGTCTGTGACTCTAGCCCATAGTGGCTGGGAGTCATGGGATATGACATTCAAAATACTTAGCATGAAATGACATAGTCCATCAGGTCATATTATAGATTACTCTAGCCTCACTTAAGTGAGGCTAGAGTACATGCCGTGCAAGTGCATGCGGTGTATAGAGATGTATAAAGTGTTCTGCACTGAAAGGTAATGTTTTGGAACAAAGACTATTATTTATATAATTATTTGGTTTATATTCTGTCCTCCAGGAAGTCAAGTTCACACCAATTTTCCCCCTAGCACACATGAGCTAGAATCCTGTCAGTATTAAGGTTCTTGTCAACAGAGGGAGGCCATCAGATGTGGAGGACAGGCATAGTATAAAGTAAACCAGCTCTTTCTTGGGAATACCGTATTGAAGTAAACATTCTAGAAATGGCCAAAACCAAGAAATTATTAATCAGCTACTTGTTTGTTTTAAGTTACTGCCATGAAATTACTATTACAGTATATGACCAATAAATTTTTCTAAACATATCAACCAAAATCTTTCTTTGCTTATTTTCTGACAATAGACATACATTTGTTTACCAAATAACAGTTTAAAAAAGATACTGCAGGAGGTAATATGCATTATAATAAGCTTATATATAGTTCTCTTCATTTAGAATGACAAAGGCTTTATTGGAAAAAGATGGTCTTCAATGGCGCCAGAAGTTACCCCCCATCCCAACTGTTCCTGTTTCTGCTCAGAGAAGATGGGAGCCTCCTACTGGAAGCCAGGAAGATACTCCAAGACCCAAAGCAAGTAATTCTGTTCCTGTAACAAACCAAGGTCAGTAGCCTTGTCATCTACTAAGTGGTAAGTGACTAAAGCATCTTTAGCTCATATATACTTTTCTAAAAGATGTTGTCCAAACAGTCCCTTTCATTTTTGTTGTGTTGTGTTTCCAAGGAACCACAAATGCATTTTGGAATGGCTGTTGGAGTGGAGGAAGAGAGAATCTTTTTGGGTAGAAAATAATTGATAAAAACATGTACAAACACTTGCTATCAGCACATATCACATCAATAAATAAGCATGTAGTTATTTGTGTTCCTGTTCTGCTAAATAGTAGGAAACATCATTTTTTTAAAGAGAATAAATAGAGTGGCATTCTATATGAACTGATTTTAGGAAGAAGAGTGCAAAACCTACTATTCCATGCACCACTTGTAGAATTAATTAATTAATTAATTCCAAGTAACTGGAAAAACATTGGGCTTGTTGATAGTTGAGGTATCATATTCTATAGCAGACATGGTTAATTCCTGAAATCTTAAAATCTTAAGTACTGTCATTCAAAGTCCCAAGCATTCAGGACTGGATTTTCATTCCTGATATTTTTCTCTTACAATAATAAATATGCAATGAAATCTTTTCATTTTAGTGTTAGTTTACTGTTTTTTCTTGAATATGAATTCCAGTGCCTAATGCTGCCTCAAGTGAACGAGCAAATATGCTGAAACTAGAAGGAAATGAATTTGTGAAAAAGAACAACTATAAGAAAGCTATTGAAAAATATACAGAGAGTATAAAACTCCACAAGATGGAATGCACAACTTACACTAACAGGTAATGCTTATGTAACCAAATGGAAAATAACTTCACTAACTTGACTGTTAAGTAATCAGATAATGCCACTGGCAGAGTTGACATTACACGTTAAACCACAGTTTGATTAATTGTATGTAATATAATAATTCATAAGTATTATTTTACAAATTAAAATTTTATTCAACTTTAATTGGGTTATAGAAAGGAAATATCCTCGAGCTATATGTATTAGCCAGCACCTCTATGAGCAGCACTCTATGCAACTCATATAGTTTGCTGCAATTTTTTGAGTTATTCAAGGATGATTGCTGTTTAAATGGTGATACTGGTATTGGTACTCGTACTGGTCTCTGAGATTTATACATCCAGTGGTATAATAAATTCCAGTCTGAATTGAAAACAAAAATTATGGCCTCACTAAACTCCATTGAACTTCCACATTACTTTAGATCACTTATTAGAAATAACAAAACATAATTCAGATACCTTAATTTGATGAGGAATGTGAGAACTTGGAACAGCATCTCCAAACCTTACACCCCAAGGGCAGAGAAAATGGTTTCCTTATATAACAAATATACAGGTAGTCCTCAGGTTACTACTACATTTGAGACCAGTATCTCGATTGTTGAGTGAAGAGGTCATTAAGCGAGACACCCATATGACTGCCTTCCTCAATAACCACAATCCCAGCCCCTCCCAGTTGTGGTCATTAGGCAGTCTCCCAGATCATTATGCAGAGAAACTGAAAGAGCTGCCCGCTGAGTTCAGCTCCCCTCGTGGAAGCAGACTGCTCTGGCAGGCAGCCAGAATGGAGCTCAGATCTTCGGGTTCTGAGCTCTGTTTCTGCACTGCCCTGAAGGAGTTCCACTCCCCAGTGTGCATGGAAGGAAACTCTTCCGGTGAGTTGTAGGAAGAGAGTTTGGATCTGTCAATGTTTTCTGTACAGGTTGTCCTCAGTTTACATCCATTTTTTTTATCATTATGGCAACACTGAACAGCCTCTGCCAGCGTTTTGAAGCGCTCCTGCCTGCGATGGGGTGGCGAGGCAGGCATCGAGGCTCCCCTCCTCTTCCTCGGAGGCAGGAGTGCGTTTGAAAACGCTGGCAGAGGCAGAGCCCAGAGGAGCCGAGGCAGTCCCACGGGGTGTGCATGCACCCACCTCTATCTCGCTCTCTCTCTCTCCCGGCCGGGAGCTGCTTTTTGCGGTGGGCACTCTTGGCTGGGAGAGAGAGAGAGAGAGAGAGGGGTGGGTGCATGCACACCCCGCGGGACTGCCTCAGCTCCTCTGGTTCTGCCTCTGCCAGCGTTTTGAAGCGCTCCTGCCTGCGATGGGGCGGCGAGGCAGGGATCGAGGCTCCCCTCCTCTTCCTCGGAGGCAGGAGCGCATTTCAAAAGCTGCCATAGGCAGAGCCCAGAGGAGCCGAGCCAGTCTCGTGGGGTGTGCGTGCACCCGCCTCTCGCTTGCTCTCGCTCTCCCGGCCAAAAAAGTGCCCACCGCAAAAAGAGCGCCTCCCGGCATGCCCCCCCTTTCCCCCGGAAAGCAATGGGGGGGCCCTTATTTTCGGGGGGGGGCTTATTTCAACGCATGTCCCGAAAAGCCCTGTTGGGCTTATTATCGGGACATGTCTTATTTTCGGGGAAACACGGTATATTATAAGGGATTGTATAGTGCTGTAAATAGTGCTGTTCTGAGAGCCAGCATGGTAAGAAGTTAAGGTGTGAGAATAGAAGTAGAGAGATCCAGGTTCTTGTCCTCCTTTGGGCATAGAAGTTGGCAGAGTGATTCAATCCTAGAAGTTGAAGAACTTCTGCCCATCAACTGGCACTGGATCAACATAGTAGATTACATAACCACCAATAAAAAAGCCTTCATCCTGTCGTGGACTGATGTTAGATATTGGCTTTCAAGCTTGGCAACTTTAAGATGTGTGAACATGGGCTTCCAAAACTCTACACATCTTAAAATTTCCAATTATGAAAAATGATGATTTATGATGATGATGATAACAACAACAACAATGAAAACAGGATCAAAGATTTCAGTTTTCCATTTCTATTATATTTCCAAAGGGCTTAGTAATATTTTCAAGATGATGCTGAAAACTAGATTGAAAGTTCAGAGTTGCTGTGAACAAATGCTACATGGAGGGGCTGCAGTATATTTGTAAAAAAAAAAAAAAAATCTGGAGAACTGTTAGCTATAAAAATTGGATTGGCCAGAATATAGCATTCTATATCTCTTTCAGTTCATGTCATTTATACCCATGAGCAGAAAGAGATATATTGTAGCAATTTTAATAACAAATCTAGAGCAACTGGTCAGGGTATATATAACTGCAGTATCCTCAGTTAGTAAGTGCATAGTAACAGTAAATATGTAATGGTAGTGAATATACAAATAAATACTGTACTGACAAATAATGCCAAATAATTACATCCATTATAATTTTAGGGATATGGAAACAGATTTGGAGAACAAGCTTTTCAGAAATTGTAGATAATGTTGCAAGATGTGTAAAGCCTTTTAACATTTTTAACACATGCATTGTATAGGAGTATAATTAAAGCCAAACATTTGAAAATACAAATAGAACATTTGCAACATTAGTCTTCAAGAGATGAATCAATACCTTGAATCCTAGATTGTAACCAATTGTTTTTGAAGATATTTATAGGTTATTTTCTATATTTCAGGGCTCTTTGTTACCTGAATCTGAAGCAGTACAAAGAAGCAATTATGGATTGCTCAGAAGCCCTTAAAATAGATCCTAAGAATGTCAAGGCATTTTACAGACGAGCACAAGCATATAAAGAGCTTAAGGTAAATAACTTTTTTTTAGTTTTAGGTAAGTGCACAGTCAACATAGGACACTTAGATTTATATTAGTCAGTAAGGAAATAACCCCATTGGGTTCTCTTAAGATTTTCAGGAGATAATATTCCTTATAATGTAGATCATTTTAACTGCATTGCATTTAAAGAACCACCTTGCAAATTTGGAACTATTGGAGCTGCTTATCATATTTTTCTGGGGATTTTTGTGATTTTTTCTGTGTAAGTTAAAAAGACAACTCCAAACAATTCTTTCTTTGCTTATAAAAGTGGATAGTACATACAGGGGCAGGTATTGTCTACAGTTAGAACAGTATGGCTGCAACAAAGTAAAGTATTTTAATCCCTTAAAAATACATTAAAGGTATTTTTCTCAGAATTTTAATTGTTTCTGTTTCTCTAGGACTATAAATCCAGCAAAGCAGATATCAACAGCCTCTTGAAAATTGAACCAGAGAACAGTGCTGCTAAGAAGCTACAACAAGAACTAAACAAGCTTTTAAAATAAGATAGCTAGAACTTTGTGCTTTTCTGATAAGTTTCTGTTTTTTTAAAAAAAAAAGATTACTGGGATGTGTTTGCAAAATCCTAGGCCTGCTGATGTTTCTCTGGTTCCTTCCCTTATAAAAAGTGTCCATTCTTCCTCCTGCAGTTCTAAAAATTCTGTGTTCTCTCTTGAGATCTGCAAATTATTTAGAAGAGGAGTTCTAGAGAATTGTTTTTAATTAGCACACTATTTGTCCAATGTACTCCTAGTGTGTTTGCAGAGACAGAAGTATTATAGTGGCTGATTGATGAAAGTCTTGGCATAACAAACAGGCAGTAAGACTTTCAAGATCCTGCTTTGCCTTAATTTTTGTGGACTAGCTTTGGTGGAGCATTTTGGTCTTCAATGTGTTATTTGGAAATCTAAAAATGCCTTTGTCCTTTAATATAGAATGGCATGTTGTCCTTTCTTCATTCTATCTATACCTTTTAGCAGTTTGCCTCTTCAGTTCTTGGTAATTAAGCTTAATTTCACGTTCTCTGAAGTTAAATACATGTTGAAATATGTTACTCTTTTTCCAGAGATACTTTTTTCATTTTAACCTTGTTATAAGCTAAAGTTCATGTTATAGTGGAGGAGGGAAAATATGATCAGTTTAGAACGGCCCAATCTCAGGGCTGCTTTTGCATCTGCTTATAGTCGCTTATCTACAGCCTAGATTCTTGCAAGCCAAAAAAAAAAAAAGCGCCCTCAGAATAGTAATTCAAAAAACATCTCTGTAGAGAGGAATTAGTCATGTATGTTGGTATGTTGTATCTCTCACATTGGCCGTGTTTAGATGGGTCTGTTGGGCAGTTGTAATTTGGCAACATCTAGGTGACTACACATTTTCCTTTCCTGCTATAGAGAAATAGATTGCAGATGAAAAAACACTTTTTTTTTTTTAGTATTCAGCCTACTATCCTGATAACTCTACTTGAGTAGGAGAATTGAACATCCACTTGCTATTTGGTAAAAATGCTATCCAAGATTTACCACTATGTCACCTTAAAAAATTCCTTACATCTTCTTCAGTACCTATATAGATGTTGCTACTCAAATTATGCTATCTCTGCAGCTTTTCCAAGGTGGGTCTGTAGGGACGCACTTAGAGCATTACTACTTCTTGTCTTAGTGAGAGAAGAGTTTTGCCTCTTACTACAGAGTAGAGACTTATGCACCAAGCATTTTGAGAAGATCCGTTTTCAATGTACTGTGGAGTATCATTTGTTCCTAGAAATTTTAGAGAGGAAAAAGCCTTTCCTTGGGTCTTGTTGCAAGGAATAAAGCTTGTTGCTTACAGTATCAAGTTACCTTGTTATTAACTTTCAAAATAAACAAGCTGTTATGGATATAAATTCAGAATATTCCAAATCTCTTCTTTTTTTTAGTGTTATAATACTGGGCGTCTCTTCTTTTTGAAGGAAACCTATCCTAATTTCATCCCTACATTATCATTGTGTTATTTCATTCCTAAGGGGGAAAGGATTTACACCAGGAATGCATGTAGCATCGATACCTGCCAAGCAATACTATCTGCTAAAAATAAATGTAAACCCACTAAAATCTCATAATCTGTGGAAGTTTCCAGCTTTGTGGGAGGTGGGATGGGATAGTTGATCCACCTTTTCTTTGAGATATCATCGTCCTAGAAAATTTTCAACCAATCTTCTTCCCCCCACCCTTTTTTTTTTTTTTTTTTTATGTTTTTTAATTTTTTTTTTTGTTTGAAAGGTGGAGAAATTGATTAGGCTGCAGCTTCAATGGGCCTTGGAGAAAGTAAATTATTGGTTTTAGTATAGCACTGACATGGAATTAATTATCCTGGTGGGTCTAGAGATGACGGTGCATCTATCCTGGCCCTTCTTGCCTGCCTTTGAATAGCAGGGCATTGTTTAAATAAAAATCAGTATATTAAGGCAGATGGAACATCAGAGAAAAGAGCCATTACTTGTATGGCATAAATACAGCCTAGATGAATACCCAATTTCCAGACAGGGTCTTTAGTCTTCCCTCCCTCTTTTAGAGCCAACTGGAACTGGATTACATACATCCCCAAACTAAGTGCAAGCATAGGCCCAAATGGTAATATTAAATGTAATTCCGGTAATATGAACAATGGTGCCATACTTATCAGGAAAATAACAGTTTATAATGAGTCTGGTTTGTGGCATATACTATGCCATAGGTTGTATGCCATAGGCTGAAAGACCCAGGGCTCTTCACACTAAAGAGAGCATTATCTTGCATATTTATAAAACCCCAATTTCCTTTTTTGGTCACCCTCAACTGGCAAGTCAGTCAAGATATCCTTCTAAACCAGCTCCTGGATTAGAAGGCTCTGCTCACAGTCACTCATCTGGATTAACAGACTGTGCTCTAGATGGGCTTCCTTGAAGGTGACTCAGAAGCGACATGTGATCCAGAATTCAGCAGTTATGAGTGCACCTTACTACACACATAATACCATCCCTGCATAAGTTGCAGTGATTACTAGTATACTTCTATTATTCAGAGGGTAGGTTACTGTGTACAAAGCCCCTTTATGGCACAGGGCTAGGATATTTGAAGAATGGTCTTATCTCCATTTCTCTGCTCATCCAAGAATATTAGAAAGGTTTGGCATATTCCAGGTCACATCTATTTAACAGTGCCAGCATGAATTATTGTGGTTCCTATTAAATAGAACAGTCTTTTATTTAAGACTGTTCTAAGTCTTAAGAACAGTTCTTAAAAACACTCAGAAATCCAGAGGGTTCCAACACTGCCAGATTTCAGAAAGGCCCTCCCAAAACCTAGCCTTCCCACAGTCGGCAAGTCGGTATTTCATGAGCCATCAGTGTGTTAATATAGGCAGTCCTCAGATTCAACTGTTCAAAGTTTCAACAGCATGAATGGTACCTGTAGTTATGACAGGTCCTTGTAGTTCTGGTCACCATAGTGAGTTGCAGTTCTAATGTCAAAATTTCTGATGTTTCCTGACAGCTTCCACAAGCAAAAGTCAGTAGGGAAGACAGCAGGAAGCAAGAAGTCACAGCCATGTGAGGTCCTCACTTAAGGAGCCATATGGTTGTCATTAAACAATGGCAACGAAGCCTGCCAAAACTGCCATTGCTAAGCGATGATGATTGATGATATCACACTTAGCAACAGCAATTTCAGTCCTGGTGAATTTTGATGCGACAGATCTGTGTGCTTTTTAATGGTATTTTTCCTCTTGGATTTTTATGATTTATATTCCTTTGCTTATTTCAATGTTGCTAGTGGCCAGAATTACTTGCAAGCGGACAGTCATATAAACTGAATAAAATAAATACAAAAATAAGCATTTGAAGAGTTTTGAATCCACCACAAAACAAAAAAATTGGTTGTTGTCTACAGTAAATGTGAAGAGTAGCATCTAGAAAAGGAGACAAAGGTTGGTGAAATGAAGTTTCAGCTATTTTATCAAGTCAACAGCAGGAATAAATAAAATATTATTACAAGCTCTCAAGCTTAAGGTTACCAAAAAAGAACCAGGATTGAAAAATAAATTTGCAAAAAACAAAAAACAAAAGAGAATCATTTTGTTCCATTTTCATCTTCCTACTGCATCATTATCATATATACCAGGATTACAAATGGGAAAAGTTACTGTAATAGCTATTCAGTGCAAAAAAGAAAACAATTCAAATCAGGCTAGATTTTTGCAAGAACAACTAGTTTAAAGAGATATTCACAAAATCTCTGGTAACATGAAGGTTTTGTCCTCTCTTCAGTGCGGATTGTCCATTTTCTTTTTTTCCTGCAACGATACATTTTAGTTTTAATTGGAGAAGCAAGGCTATTTTTTTTTTTTTTTACAAAATGCTGCCAGTTAACAGGTTTTCAAGAGCTTTTTTTTTTAGCTTCACAGCTTTCAGCAACAACTTCTTTTTAAATCAATATTTTTTGTCATTTCAATGTGAAAGTGAGCATTTGCATCCAATACCTCAATTGTAAGTTAGATGTGCCCTCCCAGACAGGCCTTCCTGCAGTCTTTGTGCACTTTAAATCTATTATACCATCAACATTCATTTCCTGCTAAAGCCGTGTTTCTCAGTCTTTTCTACTTTAAAATGTGTGGACATCAGCTCCTAGAAATTATGGGAGTTGAAGTCCATGCGTTTTAAAATTGTAGAGATTGACAAAACACTGTGCTAAGGCGTTCTATGCAATGGAAAGTAATGCTTATAAATGGGGAAGGGGAAGGCAGCCGAAACAGAATATTGACTTTGTAAAATCACAGACACTGTGGAAATGGAAAGCTAGGCTCAGCAGGTAATGCTCACTCAGCGCACCTTCATCAGGGGAGAAATGCCATTGAACTGCTCTTGTGGGTTGCTTCAGAGATCTGATGGGCTTGAAGCACAGCTACTGCTTCCTCGATCTAACAAAGGCAAAGCCAAAGACAAGATTGGAGTTTAGAACAGCTGGTTGCAGAGTTTGAAATATCATTGTTTCTGCATCCAAAGAATCCAACACACAGTCGGGACAAAACCTTTAAAAGGAAGTTCCATTTTAATTTTGCTGGTACAGTAGTGCATGCTTCTCCAGAGCCCGGCTGATGCTTTGAGATTAGCAGTCCCAGAATTCATTGGCTCCAATTCCAATTGTCTTGAAAGACCCCAAGTTGGAGAAGACTATAATAACATACTGAGACAACTATTGAAGTTGTCTTTATAGTCCAGTTCATCTGTTTACTTGTGGGCTCTCTCTCTACTTGGCACTGAACCCACCTTCAGAAGCCTTCTGAGGAACAATCTTGCTATAAAATATTTGAAAAGGGGCTAATAATTAAGAACAATGCCACTCAAAGCCACTTAATTATTTCCCATTCAAATTCAATGTTTTTTTTAATCTGCACTTGAGCTTTTGAGATACATGAAACTCTTTCATGCTAATGAAGATGCAGGAGAGGAAGAAAACACATGTGACTTGGCACAGAGATAAAGCAGCCCAAGAACTTTTTATTAACTAAAAAGTGTTCTTGAAAACAGTGATAGGTTAAGACCAGACCATGAATTAAATTACTCTACAGGTAAGTCCTCAATTTACAGCCATTCATTTAGTGAGCATTCGAAATTGTAAAGGCACTGAAAAAAGCAACTTATGACCAGTCTTCACACTTAAAACCACTGCAGTATCCCCATGATCGTGTGATCAAAATTTGGGTACTTAGCAACTGGAATATATTAATAACAATTGCACTGTCCTGGCATCATGGGGTCACCATCTGTAACCTTCCCAGCTGGCTTCTGACAAGCAGAGTCAATGGGGAAGCCAGATTCACTTAATGACTCTATGGTTCAGTTAAAAACTGCGGTGATTCACAACTGTGGCAAAAAAAAGGTCATAACATGGGACACAACTCGCTTAGCAATGGAAATTTTGGGCTCAATTGTGGTTGTGTCGATTACCTGTAGTCAATCTGTCCTTCTAGGATCAAACCTGCTTCAATACAGGTACATGAATATGCAGTAGACATATAACAGAGAGGCTATAAAAGCAAACACCTTGAAGAATACATTCTTACAAGTTTAAATGTTATTTTAAATGCAATCCTTCCCAACCTTTTGTATCACTCCCATTATATCTGCTCAAGATTTTCTTGCTTATCATAGTTCCTTCACACCACCTTTTTAAACAAAACTAGCATTTTCACAATCTATCATGCTTTCTTCTGACCACAGTTCTGATCATTCTTAGAACTTATCATATTCATAGTAGCACTCCCATATCATGCTAAAATAGATCAGGCCAGTAATGAATACATTACTGGTATTGTATATGCAACCGCTAGATTTCCAAGTCAAAAATTTGGTAGTTAGCTGGGGATCAACCACCAGTGAGTGCTATTTTGATAATGTCATCCTTTCTAGAAGCATCTAGTTGGCCATTACAGGAGGCAGAACAATGGACTAGGTCAGTGGTTCCCAACCTTTTTTTGGCCATGCCCCACCTAAGCATCTCTAAAATCCTGATGCCCCCCACCCCCGTGACATATAATTCTTACTATTCAAAAAGTGAACTCCTACTCACGCGGAGGAAGCCTAAAAGGCCATTAACTTGGTTTAAACAAGGTTCCAATTGCCCCCATTAAAAATCAAATTCCCCCCCCTGTGGGACATGAGCCCCACATTGGGAACCACTGGACTAGGTGAACATTTGCTATCACTCTTCCAGTATCCCTATGCTCATAAGGTTGAAACAGGAGTGAAGGTGTGTAGGAGTGAATACTCTACAGTTAATATCTCTAGGCTGTTGGTCTCTGTTCTTCCCTCGTACTATCATTATAATGGATCACCAACGAAAAGTTAAACCAGATATGCATTGGTGGATCCATACAACACTTAAAGGACAATTACATAACCCCAATTTTGTACAGTAGCACAAGGAATAATCAGGAGATATAAAAGAACAAAGCAGGTGGAAAATCAGTCTGCTTAGGAAAAACTGAATTGAAAAACAGCCATGGAGATGCTATTGAGACAAATTAACCGTGCAGACCAACCTAACACAAAGTAGGACAGTTCATTTCACCTGAAAAATTTGGAATGGCAGAATTAGGGCATTTTTAAGCATGGAATCCCAGTACCTTAGACTGAAGGGATTCTGGTGACTCCAGCATAAGTAGCAGATCAGAATTATCTATCTCCAACAGCATGCCTGTAATCTTCCCAGCCAGGGTGGGGTGCCTTGCATGAATTAGAGGATAGAGACGTTCACCTATGCACAGCAAAAAAAAAAAAAAAAAGATAAAAAAAGGAAGTACTGGGAAACCTGAATTTATCTTGTGTTCTATGAAGTCCCCCAGCCAGTTCTATTTCAGCACCTAACCTTCATCCAGCCCACCAACACAAAACTATGAGGTCTGAGAAGTTTCCTACAATCTTTGAAATAGCTAATATATAGTGATCATTGTCAGATACTGTGGAAAATTTTAAATGGCAACTTCTTAGCTAGCCATCACCATTGCTAGGGAATCCATATCTGAAAAGTAGGTTAATTAGCATGGAAAGTAGAACCTCAGATGGACCACCATTGCCTCAGACCTAGTCCTGTCAATGTTCTGTCTTTAAGCTGTTGGGTAAAACTGAGCTAGCAGATTTCATCCTCCGATGCAACCTATGTGTTCTCCATAGCCACCACAGTTAGATGATGATACACAGATAATGCAGACAATCCAACTGACAGACTGGTGTAGTGGCTAAAGTACTGGACTACAAAACGGGAGACTGTGAATTCCAGTCCTTCTGTAGGCCTGAAAGTTAAGCTGGCTGGTTGTCTTTGGGTCTCTCATTCTCTCTCAGTCCAACGCACTTCACAGGATTGTTGTGGGGGAACATAATATTTTTTAATCCCCAAGCCTCTTGAAAAATTCCCCAAGCCTCTTGAAAAATTCTTAAGATATGTCTTAAGCTGAACAAATAAAAAGGCAGGATATAAATCTAATGATATTTTAAAAAATCTTTGAAGACTACACCGACTAGGTATTTTTCTCATATCATACTTCTTTAAGCAATACTTATTAGTTACTTTTCTGGATCTCTATCTCTGCATCAAGGCCTAATGTTGCTCGTTAGATATTTTAGACCAGGGGTGTCAAACTGGTGGCCCGCCGGTCAATGCATCATGTGCAGGCCACGCCCACCTCAGCTCCGCAAAGGCAAAAAATGTTGTGATATGTCATGTGACATCACGTGACGCAATCAAGTTTGACCACCCATGTTTTAGACCATGGGTGTCCATCCTTTTGGCTTGCCTGGGCCATATTGAGTGAAGAGGAATTATTTTGGGGGCCAGTGGTGGGATTCAAAATTTTTGAATTTTTGAAAAAAATTTGAATTTTGAATTTGGTGGGATTCAAAATTTTGGGCCAGTGGTGGGATTCAATCTTTTTTACTACTGGTTCTCTGGGCGTGGCTTGGTGGGCATGGTGTGGCTTGGTGGGCGTGGCTTGGTGGACATGGCAGGGGAAGGATACTGTAAAATCTCCATTCCCACCCCACTCCAAGGGAAGGTGACTGCAAAATCCCCATTGCCTCCCAATCAGCTGGGACTCGGGAGGCAGAGAATAGATGGGGGCGGGGCCAGTCATAGGTGGTATTTACCGGTTCTCTGAACTACTCAAAATTTCCGCTACCGGTTCTCCAGAACTGGTCAGAACCTGCTGAATACCACCTCTGTGGGCCACATATAAAATACATAATATAGTTATATCACATAATAATAATATATGTAACTCACATAATAATGTAAAAGTTTACAATGTTGTGGGGCAACAGCAGCGGTGGGTTGCTCCCGGTTCAGCCCGATTCTTAGAACTGGTAGTGGCGGTAGCAGGAGGCTCCGCCCACCCGCCTGGAACCGGTAGTAAAGGGTTTTAGAACCCACTACTGGGCCACAGTACTAGCTATCCACGCTGTATGTGGCCCATGGGCCCTGAATTGGACATGCCTGTTTAGGCCGAATAGTAAGGAAGTACATGGACAAGTACATTCAGGTACTTGCTATAGAAACTAGATTATTTAAATTGGGTAAAAATAATAAAATAAAATAAAATAAAATAAAATAATAAAATAAAATAAAATAAAATAAAATAAAATAAAATAAAATAA
>QLTV01000374.1:340466-371812 GCA_003457575.1 Thermophis baileyi
AGGTAGCCAAGGTAGCGCGAGGCGACGCCCACCCGCCTGGACGCCGCCATTTGGGTTCTTTTACTCTCTGCGCATGCGCAAAGCGTTCTGCGCATGCGCAGAGGGTAAAAGAACCCAAATGGCAGCGTCCGGGCGGGTGGGCGAAGTCTCCCACTTCTGTTGCTACCGGCTGTCCGGTGACCCACAGGCACGGCCGAACTGGGAGCATTTCCAAGATGGCGGGCTAGCGTGCGCGGCGACCCATGTGAAAAGGTCGTTCGACCCCCAAAGGGGTCGCGACCCACAGGTTGAGAACCGCTGTTCTAAGCTAAACTATGGTAAGCATAAAATATTTGATTACAACTTTTTCTATGAGAAAGTCCTGGCTGAGGGGGGGAAGTTCACAGTGCTGCCTACTAGAAGATACACACCACTCACCAAGTATTTGTTTCTGTTCTTGAGGAGGAGCTGCAGCCAACATGGATGTGGTCAAAGGCTCCTGTCCATGGATATGAATTGGTTCTACAGCCTAAAGCCCAAGAAACAAAATATACTGAGAAGAGCCCTTCCATTCCTACCAAACTAATATCAACTGATGACTCTCTGTGAAGTATGCATTGGTTAGAGCTTTTCTTCTCTTTGCAAACTCATATAGCAGCTTTAATATAAGCATCTGTCCAACTCAAATCTTATCCAGTGAAAGAATTTATTCTTCCTCCTGGCCATATACCGTAGAAGAAACAATACAGTACCTTTGATTTCTGTACACTATGCAATAATCAATATATAGCTTAAGTTAACTTAAAAGATGGAATGTTGTTGTATAATATCTCCTTTTCATACAGAAAGCCATAGACCTAAAGCTCAATTTCTGAAAGCGGAGTTGTCTTAAAGAATGGAAAGCTGCTGTCAATCATTGTAGCCCAAAGATCCCCACTATGTTCTGACCACTGGACAAATATTGAAAGTATCTTGCAGAGTCCTCTCAATCCTATATTTGTATTTTTTTTAATCAAGGTATGTTTTTGTATAATCAAATGCAGAAGAGAACAACCTTGTATTTTAAGTGTAATAATAGCATTAGGAATTTCAGGAGTGTAGTGCTCTCCATTTCCATCTTGAGGGAAACACAGGAAAGGAATGTTATTGGTAATCTGGTCACCTTATCTGATCAACCAAGTGTGCAAACATGAACTGGCTAATGATCTGACTCATTGGTTTCTCTGTGAGTTCTCACTGATATCCAACTTAAGACCATTCCCAAATCAGAATCCCAGCTCTAAATATCTCTGCTACAATTTGCCAAATTCAGTATCTCAAAAATAACCCATCTAAGAGCAGTTAGGTTCTGCATCTAAGTGTGTATTTTAACTGCAGAATGGAAGAGTAGAGACCTGTTGCATTGGCAGAGATGTTACTGCGCCCAAAGGGTGGACATTCCTCACAGCTGAAGAATACTTGTACTGCGAGATACCACGTGAGAAAGTTGGAGAAGAGGATGCTCTTGCACTAATGGTCTGGGTTCCAATGTTGACTGGAATGAAACCAGAAATATTTTGAAGGAAGGCTTTAATTGTTCCACAATATTACATGTTTATTTTTAAAACAAAAAAAAAAACTTTTAAAATAGCAGAGTTCTACATTGCACCCAAACCTGGGAAGATACAGATCTGTAATAGCCTTGCCAAATTTCACATGCATGATACATGGTACAAAAGTAGAAAGATATACCCGATGACACTCCGGGAAGAAAGATTACATCAGACATAAACTCTTGGTGAGCCTTTTGTCCAGAGCAGGCTCCCAAGAAGTAACATTTTCACCAGTCTGCTGTCAATACATTTAACCCAATTAAGCTATAAATTTAGTTTCTTGGGTTACACTTAATATTAAAAGCCATAATGTGTTTTAGCTTTGTGTAAACCCATTCCTTTTGGCTAACCGTCATGGGCTTGCTCAGTAAGCCAAAACAAATTTAATTTATATTTAAATTATTTTTAATTTAAGATTTAGCATTACGTGGTACTGTATTCTCAGATTATATTTTCCAGTCATACAGCAACAGACTTCCAAAACTTAGGTTTTATGTTAAGAAATAAGTAGCACGTTGTAGAATTTATTGTGCAAACTTTAAGGTTCACTTTCCTCCCTGTTTCCGATCAGTGATTCAAAAACCAAGGCAAACCCATTCCCTTGAGAGATATAAGTTGCATTCATCTGGACGATGTGCTAGCAAAAGCCCCAAACCTACCCACTCTCTGGCCAGTGGATGGTACTCTGGGAACTTGAGTGGAGGCTTGTCTCATAGTGCTGATGTTGGAGAGGAGGCGGCGAGGGTATCCATTAGGTCTTACCATTGGAGTAGCTGCATGATAGGATGCTAACAACAATTAAATACCTTCAGTCAGAAATTTATGGATGAGATCATAGCAGTAGTTAATACCAGAATTCTGGTTCATTCTCATTACTGAGTTTACAATTAAGACTACCAGCCATGCACACTACCCCATAATATTTGAATCATAGTTTGGTTGCTATTTTAAGAACATTTCTTAGTCCTACACCATGACATGAAAGAAAGAACTTCACACATGCGCAACCTCATTTCCTTACATTCACAGACATATTTTCTGGATAATAACATTTCAACTCACAAGGAGGTCTGGAGGACTGAGTGTTCCAGCGAGGGGCTGGGCGGACCGGAGCAACTGGGCTAGGACTGTAGAAAGTAGCTCTAGTTTGTGGCTGAGAAGAAAGAAGAGAAGGTGGTATGACAATGTATATAAACTAACAAGGTATTTATTTTTACCTCATTAACATTTTGAAACATACGAAGGAACCAACATGGGGATTTTATAAGTTCTGTGATGTTTTTATTTTTGTACTTCCAATATTATTATAGATTGTTGCTATCCTGCACTAGGATTATAAATCTAAGCACTTTTTCCCAATCTGGTGCCTCCAGATTGGGAATTTCAGATCTAACTCAAAGATTGATGATGAATTCATTAACATATCCAGGCAGGTTTCATGGCAACAATATGAAAATGTTTTGCTATTGTCTTCTTTTTATTTCCCAGTCTAGCTTCAGTTATATGCATAATTGAATGATGTTACTTGCTGGAGATGACTATACGAAGCTGTTGTCAACCTAGTGAATTTCAAATGTATTGGACTACAGATTTCAATCAGAGCATGGTGAATGATGAAGCCTCTCTTCACATGCAACAATTCATTTTGTTTCTTATTTGAAACAATTCATAGCTTGTTTTTCAGACTTCTCTTGTAACACTAGAATTTGAGGGCATACAAATAAAGCTGATTAGATTTAGATGAGC
Source organism: Thermophis baileyi (assembly GCA_003457575.1). Classification (NCBI taxonomy): domain Eukaryota; kingdom Metazoa; phylum Chordata; class Lepidosauria; order Squamata; family Dipsadidae; genus Thermophis; species Thermophis baileyi. Next base: position 343,784 of record QLTV01000374.1, read on the forward strand.
CGAAATAATACCTCTTCAGAGTGCATAATTACCTTGTGGAGATAATACCCATAAGAATGATAATAGGCACTAACAAAATTCTAACTTAGTGTTACATGGTACGAAAAATCTAGTTTTTTCTAGTTTTTCGTTGTAATATTTTAAGGATTAGATAAATCATTTATCTCTCTGTCAAGATTAAAGAGAATGCATCTCACTCCCATCTCTGTCCCCAAAACAAAAAAAGTTCACAAATGATTGTCCTGCCCACCTGGTGATGCCATGACATCATTGGCACACTGTTTTGCCTCCAGGCAGGCACAAAGGCAAAATAGAGTCCCCAGATTGGAAAAAATAGTAGTTCACCCTAATCGCTCACATGCCCCAGGTGTAAATTTGATTCTGATGCCTGATGGCACATTTTAAAATATGCATCTCAAGGGAGAAGTGTTTCCCTATTCCTTGAGTTCTAACCTGTCAAATGCTGTTAGCTTTATTTATGCATCTTTAATGGAAGTGGTATTCTTATAGGTCTTACCTGTGGAATTGAGGGCAGGAAGTAGCCTGCAGAAGGGTGGAAAGAACATAGGAGGGGACCAGGAAAGGCCCTCATGGTGGCCAGCCTCTGCATGTATTGGTTGGTGAGAATGGCTTTTCTCTCCTCTTTCCGTTGGGCAAGGGCAACATACAAAGGCTTAGTGCTGACGATGCGTCCATTCATTTCAGTCACAGCCTTGGTCGCTTCTTCTGGGGAAGAAAAACATACAAACCCAAAACCTTTGCTGTGTCCGCCATCCGTCATTACCTGAATGGAAAATTAAAACAAAGTCCACTGAGCCCATGACTCCCAGCACAGACAGGGATGTCCACCCTGGTCAGTATGGTCAAACCAGTCAAGATGATGCTTACAACGTAATTAAATTTTATTTTATTTAGCATATGGCATCTACAGAGGTCATGCAATCACTGATATACAACACTAATACACAAATATGTGTTTACATAAAGCAGCGTGTGTGTGTGTGTGTACAATACAATATATGAGATAAAATATTACATTAAGGTAAAACCATGATAAAATCTTCCTAATGTGTTACCATAGAGTCACAATAGGATAGATGTTCTAATTCTATATCTAAGGAAACTAACCATCTAACTGCTTCTGGTGTGCTGCAATGAGATCATCCCAGGCCAGGTGTATGAAGTGTAGACTTCTTCCATGATGGTATACCCTGGGCAATGCTCTCTCCTAACAGAGCAGCTAAAAGTCTATACACATCTCAACCCAACCGGATACTCTTACTGTCAAAAATTACAGGGGCAGCAATTGGATTACAACAGTTCTTTTAAGAACTCACCAACAAAAGATATTGGACCCCAGATCCATATTTTGCAACTAAACATAGAAGTGCAATCAAAGCTCCACATCTTTTTATGTAGGTTGCACATAAAAAGAACAGTAGAGCCATCAGTTGCACTTCTGTGGCCATCATCTTGATTTGTTGACCACAACCTGCAGACACCCCATGCATAGAAAGAGAAATGGACCAAAGAGAATGAACCAACTGGCAACTTTTCCAAACTCTGGAAAAACAAGCTTTTTAAAGCAGTTTGTATCAGGGGTGGGTTTTCCTACTGCCAGTTCACTCAGGGACGCGCCGCACGGGCAGGTTGCATGCGCGCATGCGCAGTACAAAAAAAAAGCTTCTGCGCATGCGCAGAAGCAAAAAACAAGATGGCGCCACCTATGGCACCACCGAGAGAACCGGCTTGGGGGCGTGGCAGGCCTAGGTGGTTGCCAGTTCCAGTGACCCAGGCCGCCACTTTACTAACGGTTCTATAGAACCGGTCCGAACTGGTAGGAACCCACCTCTGGTTTGTATGGATTAGGGTTACACAACTTCACATTTGGCATACAGAAGGTGGGCTAGGTGTAAAGGCTACAAAAAGTAGTGATTCCCAATGCATCAGAGTAGGGGGATGAAGCCGCAACAAAGTTATTTTTGATTTGGGGTTGTCATTGCATGAAATGCAACTAATTTCCTCTCTCGTCATGTATTTAACAGCTTTCTTCTGTTATATTAACAGTGGCAATTAAGGAAGTTTGGAAATATTAAAACTCTGATTTAAATTCTTGTTTTCAATTGAAAGCTAATAGCTATATCAAACAATATGGAACATATTTCTCTTCACTCTTTCCCAAGCAGAAGTCCCAGATTTTTTCCAAAACTGCAGAACAGATTTGAAGATGCATCAGTGTTAGAATCTGCTTTGCTGGTAGAACATTATATACCAGGGAAATGACGCTAGTTGATTCAATTCTAAATGTCCTTCTCCAGCCCTTATTACAAGCTTCATATTATACTGTGCCCAACCTGTTACATAGCTTCTAACAAACAGTAATCAGTGTATTAAATTGGTTTATTATTTCAAGATTGTATAATGTTTCTACCCTTTCACATTCTCTCCCCCAGAGAGAGAAAAAGAGAGAATTTGCAGAAACCTGGTTCTATTGGATAATCTTATATCTATCAGTAAGCCATATTGCTATCCCTCTGCATTCAACAACTGTACAAAACAAGTCTTGTGTTTTATGCTTTCAGACAGAAAAAATAGATTAAAATATTTTAAATAAAAAACATAGCAATCAGAATTACTGCAGAAAATACAAGGCATAGAGAGGGGTAATTAATTATAATTACACAGACCGACTTGGTATCATAAAATGAGCTTTGGTTATTAGTGGTTTCAGCATATTAATAAATAAATCAATAAAAAAAATTAAGGGAGAATGGTAACGGACTGCACTGAAAATGAAAGCTCCTGTGATTATTATTCCTTTCATATTATGCAGCCCTACACAGGGGTGGGCTGCTGGGGGTTTGCAGGGGTTCAGGAGAACCTCTAGCTAAGATTCTGTGCAGTTCGGAGAACCCCAAAATCCCACTCCTGGCTGGCCCCGCCCACCCCACCCCGCCCCCCCCAGGAGTCCCCACGCCTCCCCTCCCCTCCCCTCCCAGGAGTCCCCACGAGGCCTATTTTGGATGCAGGTAAGTGCAGGGCACGCGCGGAGGCACGGGGAGGGTGAAAAACGGGCCTGTTTCTGGCCTCCAGAAGGCCTCCGGAGCCTGGGGAGGCCATTTTCACCCTCCAGGAGGCTCCCCCCCCGCCGTGGTGCAGGAGGCCGACTAGGCCACGCCCACCATGGCCACTCCCACCCAGCAACCGGGCAGAGAACCCCTTGCTAAAATTTTTGAAGTCCACCCCTGGCCCTACATATTAAAACATCCACTAGGTTTTGGTAAAGCAAATCATGAAACAAGTTCAAACTGCATTCTGAAAGGATACAGCCCAGTACCATTTTCAATTAGTGAGAACAACTAGCAAGCATCCACATCAAATATGCAAAGATACTCAGGTATTAGAATCTGACCTTGGCACTTGTGATGGTTCCATAGGGTGAGAATTCTTTTCTCAAATGCTCATCATCAATACCATCATCCAAGTTCTTTACATACAAGTTTACTCCCTGAAAGCAAACAAGCACAGCCATTTTTTTTCTCTTCACTATAAATGATATTGAGATAAGAGTTTTGTAATGAATATATACATATAAGTGACATCATCCAGTATCACAAGGCTGAAAGAACCTCACGTGCTATAAAGAGCGGTATCTAGGGTTTAGGATTAGCTTTATCTGATGAGTGGTCATGCGAGTCAAAGATAAAAAACAGTTATAGTTGAAAATATCTAGAAGACATCCCTTGGGGGAGGGGCTGCCCTAGATATTATCTTTCAAATTCATGAAGTGAACTTAACATTGACCTATGCTAACTTCTATTATTTGCCATTTACCCAGCACCTAAATCTAGAATACATGTCATTTTTATTGAATTTGTTCTCTGATTGTTTATATCTACTACAATTTACGTGTTGCTAATGAGGGTCAAAGCTACTCACAACCAGAAGGAACAATGCAACATTAATATAGCAATGACAATATGCAACAAAACAGAATAACAGCACCCTGAGGATCAATTATAACAACCAATTCATGGCGGATGATCCCTTTAATTATCAATCAATCGCAGCCCTTTCAGGAAAATGTTAACGGTTTCTGAAAAACAATGAGATGGGAGCAAACCTAATCTTGAGAAGAATGCTGTTCCTAAGGAGGAGGACACCAGCTGAGAAGGCTCAACCTTAAGGTCCCTAAAGATGGCATTCCTTAAGAGAAAGGATCTGAAAAGAGTCCACCCTTCCCAATTTTAATGAGTGGATGGAAGCCACTGGTTGAAGGCAGTCCATAGATATCCAAGTCCTAAGGTATGTAGCCATGTTCGTATTTTACAAAAGAAGAATAGCAATAGCACTTAGACTTATATACCGCTTTACAGTGCTTTACAGCACTCTCTAAGCGGTTCACAGAGTCAGCATATTGCCCCCAACAATCTGGGTCCTCATTTTACCCACCTCAGAAGGATGGAAGGCTGAGTCAACCTTGAGCCGGTGAGATTTGAACCGCTGAACTGCTGAACAGTCAGCTGAAGTAGCCTGCAGTACTGCACTCTAACCACTGCGCCACCTCGGCTCTGGCTAGAAAGGCCCACCTAGATACTGTAAGTAGTCCTTATCCAAATGACCCCCAAGTTCCTCCTGGATTACAATAATCTACACATACTATTCATGTAACAAACATAAGAAAGAACTAATTATCAGAAAAACCGATTAACTGAAAAGTTCCACATTTGAGAATATGAGGAACTTCATTTGAACCTTGACTCAGCACTTTCTGGGATAATCAGACTGTACATTTTCAAAACAGGAATATCCATTAATCCCCATATGGCTATATGGATGAGCATGACAGAATTGGCCTCTAGAAAAAGTTTTTTAAATTACAATATTTGTTAGCTTCCAATCCAGTTATATCTTGCCAACATTTCTGGTTTTTGTTTGGACAAAATATGTACCTTAGAGGTCAGTGGTGGAATTCAAGTATTTAACAACCGGTTCTCTGCCCTGATGATTTCTTCCAACAACCAGTTTGCTAAACTGCTCAGAAAGTTAACAACAGTTTCTCCTGAAGTGGTGCAAACTGGCTGAATCCCACCACTGCTTAGAGTTTATAACATGAAGCAAGAAACATGCAGAATAGGAAACTGGGTCCATATTAAAATAGAGAAAATACAAGAAAATGAGGTTTGTCCACAGTTTGAGAACTTTTCTTGGGAAAAGACACTCTGCTCAAAAGTCATAAAAAGAAGAGAGACATCACTACACTTATTTAGTAACAACCTGACACTTGCTGTTCAGAAACTTCCAAATCTATAGTCCATTCTTCCTTCAGGCAGCCCCCATTCTCCATCTGCCTCTTTCTGACTGAAAGCAACACAGTAGAGTGAACCTAACTGCTAGAGTCATCAGAAAACATCCAAAGTATTGCATTAGCCAACAACAGTCACTTAAACTTAATCTATTCCACCTTTCTGTTCAATAGGTCCCAGTACAGAATAGAAAAGGGGCAGAGGATGAGTATGAGAATGGAGAATGTTAGTGTAATAAAACTCGCAATAAAATATGTAACTGTGGGACTGAATCAAATCAGAGTCAACTATAATACAAGATGAAGAATCATAGCCAGCCATAGACAGGACATTTGAGATCATTTAGCAGAAAAGGGGAATTTAGTTCAATTTTCCTTTTCTCATTCTCACTCCTGATCCTGTTTCTTTCATCAAGAGCCACGGTGGCGCAGTGGTTAGAGTGCAGTACTGCAGGCTACTTCTGTTGACTGCCGGCTGCCTGCAATTTGGCAGTTCAAATCTCACCAGGCTCAAGGTTGACTCAGCCTTCCATCCTTCCGAGGTGGGTAAAATGAGGACCCAGATTGTTGTGGGCAATATGCTGACTCTGTAAACCGCTTAGAGAGGGCTGTAAAACACAGTGAAGCGGTGTATAAGTCTAAGTGCTATTGCTATTGCTATCTCTGTCCCTTCATCCAGCCCATTCATTCTAGTAGAGGTGCGTTTTGGAGTCCAACAACAGAGTGTGGGATTTTTAAAAGACATCCAATGGTTCTGTACCAGCCACACTTTGCCTTCAGCTCATATGAGCCGAGGTGGCGCAGTGGTTAGAGTGCAGCACTGCAGGCTATTTCAGCTGACTGCTAGCTGCAGTTTGGCGGTTCAAATCTCACCGGCTCAAGGTTGACTCAGCCTTCCATCCTTCTGAGGTGGGTAAAATGAGGACCCAGATTGTTGGGGGCAATATGCTAACTCTGTAAACCACTTAGAGAGGGCTGTAAAGCACTATGAAACGGTATATAAGTCTAAGTGCTATTGCTATATTACCTGATATCGGTTCATTCTTTCCTGTTTGATTTGTTCAAATTTACGCTTCAGCTCATTTTGTCGCTCCATCCTTTTTTGGGCTCTGCCAACAAATACTGTTCGGTCATTGATCTCACTTCCATCCATCTGCTCAACGGCCTGCGGTGAGAAGAGGTGACAGGCCAGGCTGTAAATTTATTTCACAGGAAATCACCTCATTCTTTATCATTTCATTACAGGTAGTCCTTGACTTACAGCCACAATTGGTATCAGAATTTCCATTATTAAGCAAAGCAGGTTGTTAAGTGAGTTGTGCACCATTTTACAACTTTTACCATGGTTGTTAATTACTGCAGTTGTTAAATTAATCAAGCAGTTAGGTGAATCTTGCTTCTCCCATTAACCTCATTTGTCAGAAGTCCTTGAGATCTCAGATGACAATCATATGATCCTTGGACACTGAAACTGTCCTAAAACTTGCTGGTTGCCAAGCAGCCACATTTTGATCATGTCACCATGGGGATGCTGCAACAGTCGTAAGTGTGAGGACCAGTTGTATGTTGCTTTTTTCAGTGCTGCTGTAACTTCAAAGAGTCGCTAAATGAAATGTTGTAAGTCACGTACTAACTGCATTTATTATTTTAATCAAGGCCTGCTTTGAACTAGCCCAGGGGTCGGCAACCTTAAACACTCAAAGAGCCATTTGGACCCGTTTCCCACAGAAAAGAAAACACCGGGAGCCACAAAACCCTTTTGACATCTAAAATGAAGATAACACTACATACTGTATATCATTTTTTACCTTTATACGATGTATAAAAAAACTATAGTATGTTGCATTTGTGAAATCAATGAACTGCTACAGAGAAAACAAATTTTTATTTCTGCATGCAACAAAAACATTTTGAACTCTGAAAAAAAAGATGGGTCGGAAAGCTCAATAAATCGCTGCTGGCGGATGTCGCACATTGGCGGTTGTGACGCATATTTTGAGCGACAGGGAGCCGCAGGAGAGGGATGAAAGAGCCACATGCGGCTCCAGAGCCGCGGGTTGCAGACCCCTGAACTAGCCAAAGGATGAAATGCAATCCTGCCACAGCCTGAGGAAATAATTGGAACACTAGTTCAACCTATGACGAGATACTGGCTTTAAAAAAGACTCTTAATCTCTTATGATATTCCCCAAATCTTTCCTCCTACCATTACTCTTTAACAGAGAAAGGAAGATTGAGAACGAAGATCAACTTGCCTTCTGAGCATCTTGATGCTTCTCAAAATTGACAAAACCAAATCCTTTTGAGCGGCCAGTATTATCTATCATGACCTTGACACTCAAAGTTTTTCCTAGAAGTAGAACAAAAACTTTTAATACTACAAGAAAGGAGGTTTTCATGGAGTGCTGAGGCACAAGGTGCTCAGCTCCGTTCATGGATAGTAATGGATACAGGCCAATAAGTACCACATTCTTCTATTACATTTAAACCTTTGGCTCACAGAGAAATTTTACTCCAGGGAGGTATTTTCCATGTCTTCAAATTCTGCAATAGAAAATTCAAATTTGTTTCATGGCAGTTCGAGAGACCCAGAGTTGCTTAAATCAGATGGCTAGCCATACAAATCAAGTTATTATTCTCTAAATACTAGCCATCCTTGTCATTTTATATATCTTACAATGAAGTCTTCCTCTTACCAAGTGCATCCACTTACTAGATAGCTCAAGACAAACAGGTCAGGAGTTCTGCATATCATTACAGGGGAAAAAATTTCTAATTGATATTGAAAAGGAAGCCATTTTTAAACCAGCTTACATGTAAAAATGTAGCTTTCCATAATTCTGTACCCTCCAAATAATAATGGTTATCAGTTTTCATTCCTTAGGGATACTAGACAAATTCAAAAGGATTAGGGGAGGTGATGAGCACTGTATCTGAACAGCAACAGATGGGGAAAACTTCCCAAAATATATCCTTAAAACAGATGCAAAATTGTTGTACCCTTATGGCTTAGATAATGATGTCAAATTTTTACTTCACAATGGAATGTTTTTACCTATGTGGAAGTAGGTTAGATCACACTACTGGCTGTATCTTCTGCACAAAAAAACTGAAGCAGTATCTAAGCCATGGTGGCGCAGTGGTTAGAATGCCACATTGCAAGCTAACTCTGCTGCCTGCCAGCAGTTCGATCCTGACCAGTTCAAGGTTGACTCAGCCTTCCATTCTTCCGAGGTCGGTAAAATGAGGTAAAATGTTGGGGGCCATATGCTGACATATGTAAACTCCTCAGAGAGTGCTGTAAAGCACTGTGATGCAGTATATAAGTCTAAGTGCTATTGCTATTTTGCTAAGCTGTTAAACTTATGCTCACAGCCCATGTTTTATAAGCAGTACTTTTAAGTGCCACCCTTACCAAATTTTGAGAATATTTCTTGCAGCCTCTCATCAGTCATGTCCTCTCCAAAGTTTTTGATGTAGACGTTAGTGAATTCCATTGCTTTGGCTCCATATTCTGCTTCTCGCTCTCGGCGGGACTTAAAGTGGCCAACAAATCTGCAGGGTCAAGACAGGAGATGTGAAGCCATCTCTTAAAAGGGTATTGCAAGGGCAGAAGAGACCTCCTACTCTCTTTTACTCAGCTGACAAATTATGCAGCTGGGGCAGCTTCTGCAAAGCCAAGGCTTGTCTTCTCAGGTGAATCTTTTAGAAGCCAAATTTTGCTAAACTTCAGAAAGAGGCAGGATTGTATGCTTTGGCATGTTTGCAAAGGTATTTTCTTTAGGGCAGTGGTCCCCAATCTCTGGACCGCAGCCCACTACCAGGCCATGGCCTATTTGGAATTGGGCCGCATGAGTGGCTGCCTGGAGCACGCCACTTGTGCGAGCGGCAAGCCAGCAGGCAATCACACACATGCACACTGGCCTGTTGCTAGTGCAAGTCAAGCTGTGTGCGTGCACACCAGCCCACCACTAGCGTGGCCCAGTTCCCCTCTCCTCCTCCCCAGCCGGGCCTCCAAACCGCAAAGGTTGGGGAACCGCTGCTTTAGGGGAATCCAGAGGTTAAATAATGAGATTGAGAAGTGTTTTTTATTTCACATATTTTTAAAATATTCCACCCTTAATAATAATGTTTCTAAGTGTGCAATACCTTAAAGTCAATTTAAAAACAAAAAACAAAAAAGCCAGTAAGTTTAAGAATGTTGCTTCATAGATTTAAATTATTATATATAAAAGGGAAGAATAAAAACTGCTTTACTACATTCATATTTTGTAACAAATATGTAGAATGATTTCAAGATGTACAATATCAGTTAAAAAAAACTATAATTTGAATTTTTTTTAAAAAAAACTAAAACAGTATCTGCAGCATTCAAGCGAGGACTATAGTCGGCTTTTGGGAGTAAACCTTTATTCCTGGTGATTTATTATTAAAATGTCTGTGAAACCAATATGAAAGCTAATTTTAATATTAAAATTTCAGTATTATAAAATGACTTTCCCCTTTTATTTCACGATTCCCTTCTTTTAGTACACTTTGAATTGAAATCTGATGGCAATTTATACAGAGAATCTGGGGGCCACAACTAAGGGTTTGGGGGCTACCGATTGCTTTGGGCTATTTTTGATCTAAAAGGTCAAACCTGACCCCAATTGTGAGTTGAAAGTAAACTCCCAGGCAAAATACTACAGTAACCACTCCAGGATATAGAAAACGCTTCATGCCAATTGATGTATTTGGCCTGGTAAACCTAACTGACTTCACTCTGTCGGCCCTGACTAATAAAGGATCTACTAAGTTTCAAAGATTCAGAGATTCTTGCTTCCCAGGAGATCCTAGAACTGAACCTGGATCTTATACATTCAAAGCACACATTTACCACCAAGACACGACTGTTTCTTTAAACTATACTAGAATTGCAGGTTATTCCCATTGTAAAGGATACAGGGGGGAAAAAAGTCATTGCACCATCTGCTCAGGCTTCCACTTACACCTTGCGATCATTTAGCAGCATTCCATTCATTGTATCAATTGCTCTATTTGCTGCCTCGTGGGTCTCAAAATGGACGAAGCCATAACCCCTAGATCCATTCTCATCACAAACAACCTGTTAAGAAATTTAAGAGAAGGGTGAGAGAAAGAAAATGAGGCAAATGAAAACTTGGAACTGATAATCAATCCACTGCTTGCCTTTCATATTCCCAGTTCTTCCCAGTTGCCTTTTATATTCCCAGTTCCCAAGAATAATAGCTATCACCTGCTTAACCTGAAGCCATCTAAAAATGTTGGCTTTAGGTCACATAATCTCCAACTAATAATCTGTACTGTTGATGCTGGATGGAGATTATATGAATACTGAATGGAAGCATATTTGGAGATATATCAGTTTATACAGTTCTAGAGCTCCCAGTTCCAGGGAGAAGAGGAAACAATATGTTGAATCTAATCTAATTCTTTCCCTCAAAACCAGCTGCTCTTCTGGAGCCATTCTAGTAATTTTGACAGCTGAGAAACCATCATATCTTGTCCCATCCTGAAAAAATGCTGGGAGAAAGTGGGGAAATGATCTAGATCAGGGGTATCAAACTGGCAGCCCTTGGGCCGGATCCATCATGCACAGGCCACGCCCACCCCAGCTCCGTGAATGGGAAAAATGTCACGAAATGTCACGTGACGGCAACGTGACGCGGCGAGTTTGACACCTGTGATCTGGATGTTTCGCCCAAGGGAAAAATAATTGAAAGTCTTGTTAAATTGAAAGCCATTAAAAAATTACAGATTGATACTGCAGCTGAACATTGATAAGAAAAAGTGACACAAACATGAATATATTTCAGACTTCCGAATGAAAATGAATCATAAAAAAGAGAACTATATTTCATGATTTCTGAAAAGGTTGCACCTACTTTGCAAGAAAGAATATTTCCAAAAGCTGAGAATGTATCATATAAGGCTTTGTTATCAATGGAATCATCCAGATTCTTGATGAAAATATTCCCGACACCTGATTTCCTGAGTCCAGGATCTCGCTGGGACCACATGATACGAATGGGCCGACCTTTTATGACTTCAAAATTCATGGTGTCCAAAGCCCGTTCAGCTTGAAGAAGGAAAAATAAAAGCACATTCATTTACCAATAAATCAAACACAAACTTGGGAAACACAAATTGCAGTGCACCAACATCTAACTTTTCAAATAGTTCAGAATTACCAACATAGATTATCTCCAAGAAAACAAGAGACGGGATAAGGGTTTAAGAAATCACTGGTTTTCACGGAGTTGTTTGCATGTGAAATCCTAAATTTAAAATGATCAAAATGAAAACTGTAATATAAAACTGATTAACATGTAATATATCCTTCTGCAGCATATTCATTGCATTAACAAAACTTTTTTTTCTGATGAAAAGCTTAAATTGTACATGTTCAATTTGATGTTTCAGACATTATTTTGAGAAACAAAGGCCCTGTCAGAAATTATGAATTTAGAGTGATGTTGACAGGTTGAATTTATGATCATTAACATTAACATTTATATTTGATCCATTGTTGGTGTCTGACACCATTAATAAAATCCATAAGGACAACTTTGTGCATTAAAAATTAACATTTGCATTTGCAGATTATGAGTAGAAGAGGTGGTCCTTGTTTCAGCACTTGCTTCCTCAAGACAATATTATTTTTTATCATTTTTAAAAAATTAAAAGCACTAGTTCTCCCATTTCTTCAGATTGAAATAGATCAACAAGTGGCATTCTGATTTCTAACAGAAGAGCACAGACTGCCATTAAGAGCTGGAGAAATAAAAACGTCACATTTAAAAAATGGATAAGCAAGTCTGAGCGTTAATACAATTATGAAAAATAAGAAATATTGATATAAAGCATATATGAAACATTAGTTCAAAGTTATTAGCCCTGAAAAGGATATTACACCCCTCCTCCATCGGAAAAAGGAAAATAAGACTGAAGAAGAAACCACGTCCTCTCAGAAAATCTAAAGCTTTTAAAAACAAACTATTTGGAGGAAAATAGGAAAAGAAAGTGTATTTTAGTATGTATTGCATTTGTGTACAGTATCAATATTAAACCGAGCAAAGAAAGTTCTTACCATCAGCAGGCTGTTGAAAATTTATGTAAGCATAACCTAGAGATCGCCGTGTGGCAACATCTCGACAAACTCTGATGGACATGATGGATCCAGCAGGTGAGAACTTCTCATACAACATGGCTTCAGTAACATCTGGATGCAGGTCACCCACATAGAGAGAAGCTAGAGGATATCCTGGGCCACTAGCATTCATGGCCAATCATCTAGTGTAACTTTGGAAGTGAAGCAGAACCTAGTTACTACTAAGTTGCATAATGTAGACTTTTGAGACACAAAAACAACATGGGGTTAGAATAGCACTCCATGTACCTTCTCCATGTGTGTTTGACAACAGTGCAGTGAAGAAACTCACATGGTATCAGGGGAAAAAATATTGAGAGTGAACTACATTCCAACATATAATTGAAAGCAAAGTATATATATAAGCTCTCCACACCCAGGTCTACCTAAACTAGAAACCAATCTCTTTTCCACAATCCCCATTATATTGCAATAAGACTAGGAGGGAGAGTAAAGGAATTCAACTCTCTATATGCAGAAAACAAGAAATGCTAGTTAGAGAATTCTGGGAGTTGAAGTCCACACATCATAACGTTGCTGATGTTGAGAAACATTGCAGTAAACTGACTTGGTACTTATTTGGAAACTATTTTATCTTCTTAGTGAAGTACAATGGGCTGAGGTTATACTAAGCTCATTATACTTCATGATAAGCTATTATCCCAAGATTGCTAAACTGGAGTAAGTATCCCAAGGTTGCTAATTTTTATGGCCAAGCAATTTTCAAAGCCAGATCACACTATTCAAAATCCAACCATATTCTCAGAAGAGGTCATTGGTAAAATGATTTTATATTGGAAGAAGTAAGTAGGTCTTTTCCAAACTGAGTTCTAAACCTTTTTGAGTCTCACAATGGCTTCCCACACTAATGCATATGCATATATGGGAGAAATAACATATGAAGCATCTTATATAAACTTCGACAGTAGACAGAGTCATGAGACAAGGACTCTGGTGAAGTTTCACATTCTCTACAGGATATTCACTACTAATCTCAAGTTTAATGTTCTGAAAGGGGAGGTTTAACTTCTTTCTCATATTTTCTTCCCTGTAGGATCCATTTTAGCTTCCTCTATTTAATGCAAACAATTATTCTATTGATTGTTCATTTGCAGGGGAAAAAAACATTATGTAGCTAAAACCTACACTTACATAGCCTGTCTTATTCTTCCAAAAAAGAAAGATAAGAAACTACAAACTCATAATGCTTAATTCTTACAACTTTTTTCTGTGCTTTTATATAGTACAAGTAGTGAAGAGTTTTAAGAGGAAGATTGGCCAACGTACTAATGTCATGCTTCTTTAATATTAGAAGATTCAATGCTGTACCAGTTATTATCCTAATTGTTCAAAACTACTTCAAAAGAGAGCTACAAAAGTATTTAATCCTCCTACGAAAATTATAAGAGCACCCTGGATAATGGATTCTGTAAAAATGATTTTAGGTTTAAAAAACCTCTCAAATGTATCAATAGATAAACCAATATTTTACATTACCAATAATTCTTAATTATCTCTCCTTATAATTTCTATTAACAACCTTCAAGTGGTCAGGTTAGGTTGAAACTGGTAACAAAATATCTGGAGGAACCCAGGTTATGGAAAGTTGCAAAAATGTTTTGATTTGATGCAAAACTATTTTTAAAATGGCCACTGTTTCTGGGTAATTAATTCAGATGCAACTCAACAAACTTTTTTTTTAAATGAAGAGTTGTTTGTTTCAGTTCATTACCTATGCAGTTATACCAGTTATTATTAATATCATAGATTAGTCTTTCTCAATCTGGTATTCTCAATCCTACAAATCTCAGCCCCAATATAGCCAAAAGATGACAGACAATGCTGGGAATTGTAATCTCAGCACAGTTGGAAGCTATGAGTTTGAAGAAAGTCTCTCCCAATCACATCTGTCCCATTACAGCTCCGGAAAGATCGAGCAGGGAGGTGGCATAGCCCTTTTACTTATTTCCACATTTAGACATTTCAATTTCAAAGACATAGAGGTCAGGTACTTTGCTGCCGGCATCATTACCTAAGAAAAGCACATATATGTTTTCAGTAGATGAAAACAGCCACCACAACCATTTTTCAACAATGAACATAAATAAAAGAAAGCAAATGTGTGCCTTAGGACCAATGTTTATTTACTCCTTACCTTATTCTTCTAATCTAATTCTGTGTCCTCCCTGCCCCTAAAACATAGCTTCACAACACCTCACTTAGCCTGAATAATGGGATGACTGAGCCAAAGTCACACAACTGGCTTGTGCAACTGAGGGGAGATATTAAGCAGCTGTGTAGGTACCACACACTGGATTATATATCAGCCTATCACATTTTAAAACAGCATGTTGCTTAAATCCAACCTATGCAATTAGCATACAGTTCTTAGGTTATGTGTACCCAAAAAGTAGCTTAGTTGAATAAACCATGGTTAACTTAATTACAGACAAGCATTTTGTACAAGCTCAACTACTGGCTACAGGGCAGTCATGAAAAACCAGTCCATTGCAAGACAGAAGGGCTATAATGGATTTGGTCTATTCAATACAATACAATACAATACACCTTTGAATTAAATAGTACCACTGTTCACTTGCCTATAGTACCTCTGTCCAATTTACTTCTGAAAATTAGTTTCCCCTTCCAACAAAATGGATTGCTGTTTGAGTAAATATGCTGGGGCTCAAATTCCTGAACCCACCCACTCACTTACAGCAATGGAAAACCACCAGCAAAAAGCTCTCCTCTTGCACAGGTGCTCTCTAATGTGGATAAGGTATTCAGAATCCCATAGCCCCGCCCTTCCCACTCACAGAGCAGCAGGTGTGACCACCAGGCAGTTCCTGTTCCCAACACCCTAACCAAGCTGCTACTCCTCTCCAATGAATCTTACAGGAGCAGATCAAAAGCTTGTTCTTCTCAGCAGCATAGAGATTGGTGGGGTGGGGGAGTGCCTTATGGCAAGACTCTAGCTTAATGTCTTCTTACAAGAAGCTTCAAGACCCACATTTTTATCTGTGGTTTAAACCAATTACTGAAGTAATGAGCTATTAACTCCTGAGTGCAGGTAGTCTTTGACTTACAACCACAATTTTTTGTTGCTAAGTGAGACTTTTCTTAAGTGAATTTTGCCCCGTTTTATGACTTTTCTTGCCACAGTTGTTAAGTGAATCCCTGCAGTGGTTAAATTAGTAACACGGTTGTTAAATGAATCTAGCTTTCCCATTGACTTTGCTTGTCAGGAGGTCGCAAAAAGGGATCACATGCAACGGTCATAAAAGTGAGTCAGTGGCCAAGGTGTCAATTTTGATCACGTGACCATGGTGATGCTGCAACAGTCGTGTGAAAAAGTCGTGTCACATTTTTAAGTGTCTTTGTAACTTGGAACCGTCACTAAATGAACTGTTGTAAGTCAAGGACTATGTGTATACTGCTTGAGTTCATACAATGTTCTGAGAAAGGTGTTTAGGAATGGGGATTTTAAAAACGTCACAATAACAGCTGTGACTGAGTATTTGAAGCCATGCTCCTTTCTTTTATGTATATGTACAGTGCACATAAGAAAAAAAGCAGGGGTTTGGTGGTGATTGCCATCTGGAATTTCTTGATACTCCCCCAAGGATGTTCCTAGCGTTGTGGTTAAGGAATTGTAGTAGGACCTCAGAAATTCAAAGTCAAGTTCCTTTTCAACCATAGAAATTCATTGGGTGATTTGGGGTACTTGTTCTCCCTGAGACCAATTTATCCCAGAGCGGGGCTTTGTTAAGAGGAGGAAATGCTAACATATGCTACCTTGAACCCCAAGAGGAATGATAGGGTATAAGCCTAACAAGCCACATTTTTGTCTGATGTGTTAAATTCCATCCTTTGGGTTAGCTTTAGTTCAGTCTATCATGAAAACTATTCTCAAGCATATTGTTTTGACTACAGCCAATGCTGTTTATGATAACACTGACATTTTTTAAATTCTGGTATTTGAGGACTAGACTAGATATTCCTATATTCTAGCAATAAGAGGATAGAAAAATACCAGATCCTTGTTGTAAGCAATTCATGTGATGAAATATTCTAGATCCAAGGCAATTCATTTTTGAACCTAATTTCCCATGAAATGTAAGAAGTACTTCGGAACCCATTTTTGAAAACTACTTACACCCATATACCTTATATGCTAAACTTTAGAAAAAAATTATGTTGAATAGAATCTCTATGGAAGTGCCAACAATATTTGCAAGATACCAGAGCTACATTCCACTGTGTATGCATTATAGGTAAATCTTACTAACCGATTGCCCTGTTCAGATGATGAAGGGATTACAAGAGGGTTAGTAGGCACACAATGGGGAATACACATAAAAAGCAATAAGCTGGCATTGGCAGCTACAAGAGCGCTATGCAAAGGGTGGGGGAGTGGGAAAAAGGAAAGCAGTCATGGCAGGGGTGGGTTCCGAAAATTTCCACTACCACTCTGTGGGCATGGCTTAGGGTTACGCACGCGTGCGCTCCCCCGCGGCACCAACCAAGGCGGGTCCACGACACCATCATGACGTCACCAGCGCCTCGCTACCGGTTCGGGCGACCCAGTACGAACCGGGAGGAACCCACCCCTGAGTCATGGTCATATGATTTCCCATTTAGCGACCTAACACAGAACTGCAGGTCCCACAGCTGCGGTTGCTAAAGGAAGACTACCTATATCTTTCTTGCTTCTCTAGTTGATATTGCAATAGATGTAATATCTTTGACATACTAAAATATGTCAAAATAAAATAAATCATTCATGTACTGTATATGAGATATGCGATTGTTTGTTATAGGCCAGGGGTGTCAAACTCAATGTAATTGAGGGCCACATCAGGGTTGTTTGACCTCGGGGGGCCGAACGGACATGGCTGGGGTGAGTGTGGCCAGCTCGATGTCCTGCAGCCTGCGCGTAGCCCTCCCAAGCTCCGTTTTCGCTGGCAGAGGCACCGTAGGCCAGTCCTTTGCCGTTTCCAGGGCGGCCCCATGGGCCAGATCTAAGCACCCTACAGGCCAGATCCAGCCTGCAGGCCTTGAGTTTGACACCCGTTATAGGATGATCAAGCCATTTTCCAACTTACTGTTCTAAAATGTAAAACTCCAACATCCTAGGAGGCTAAACAAACTCATAAAAGAAAATCTCGCCGGCACTAACGTGTGGAGAATGGGGTGGGATGACACACGCATCATGACATAAATGAAGTGACTTTAATATTTGCATTGGATATCATTAGACAGATACGCCATCATGACTTTATTGTGGCTTGCTAGGACACCAATGCTTGGGATGTGTGGCATACCTCCTAAAATACCATAGCTGAATCTGAATGAAATGTAAAATAGCAGAGTTCACCCATTGCTAAGGTTTATCTTAGAGACTTATCTATCTAAAGACACTTAATCGCTATATAGGCCAGAAACCAGGCATTCTCAAAACTCTGCAATAGTATGTACCATTACATACTACATCACAAGAATATCCCCTATGAATAAAACTGATTTCACTGGGGTTCACACTGGGCCAGTTTTTATTGCAGTAGTTTTCAAAATTATTAGTATTGCAGTCAGCTCAGGCAGTCTGGAAGCTGTCAAAATTTGCTTCTCCTTTGCCTCAACAACTTAAACCAAAAGGAACACACCACCATGGCCCACTTTGAAATTGCTTTTGGGAGTCTCAGTCTGAAAATCCATTCTACAATCTCTGTACTTCTGAGTCCATTATAAAATATGAAAGTTTGTCTTATTTTTGTAATAAGTGTAGCTTTTGAGCAAATGAGTTCATACTTCATTTCAGAAATAATCTGAGGACCAATCTACTTTGAAGTTAAAAAGAATCTAAAAACATTCCAAAAGGTTTCTTTCTGCATTTACAGGAAATGCAAAACTACAGATGCAAAGAAATGTGTGCGAAGTAGATTTCTAAATGAAAGTGCCACAGAATTCGTGTGTGTATAGAAACAGTGAGAATTCCTAGAGATTGAATTATTCTCATCTGGATTGCTGCAGTATACGAGGTCACTCAGACCCCTCCCATTAGTGTACCATAACTCATTCCTCTATTTGGGAATGTCAATTCCAGTTCATAGATGTTACCCATTATTTGTAAGAAACAAATCTGTGCTGGAAACTAAAGTAACCACTTTTAGTGTCAGGTATTGTCAGAACAGCTGTAACTCCAGAGATACACATTTTTTCCTCATGGCCACACAACAATTTCTGTCTTCGAGCTGTTGTCACCTAGATTCTACAAACTGCGAAGACTGGCTTTAAGATACTTTACTGCAAGAGATTCGAGAAATATTTTTAGTTGTGTCCAGATTAAAACAAGTACTCAAAGTAAATATTCCATTTTATTAGATCCAATATTTATACCAAAGGGCAATTTGTTCTGAAACGAAGTTTTACAAGATTAACTTTTCTTGTTATGATGCAATTTGCTTTTTAACTCTTTTTAGAAAATGTAGACTATAATGTACCTCAGTTTTATACCATTTATGAAGTACTGGTGATGTTTCCAGGAAAATTGGACAGTATAGTATATGCTATCATGTTATAAAGTACAATTTTATTCCATGTAGAAAACCAAATTTCAATATTTTGCTCACAAAGAAATAGTAATAAGTTTAAATCATTTTAGACCAATAGAAAAATCAGTTCATAGACATCACCGATACATTAATTACATCAATTGCATATAATCTAATACAATCAGTATTGTTAGGGTCCTAAAATAACATAGCCATTCCATCATATTGAATGTAGCCATAATTTTATCAAGTGATTGTGATAACATAAAAAAAGAGAAACTACAAACTGATAATTTTTTTTATTTTTAAATCGTTTTACACTTTCCTGATTGTGTAGGGTGAAACTAGAACTGTTTGAAAGACATACACAAATCTAGTACATCGATAACCAGGTATTTCTTTTTGCTATACTATTCTCACAACCACATGTGTGCTAGTTAATACAACCATCACAGAAGCAAACTTTAGGCAAAATACTGGTCAGTAGAAACAATGCAAAAAGAGCTACCAGATATACAGACAGGCTCGGTTCCACATTCACTACTGCATTTATCAAGCGCCAAGTAAAACTGCACAATTTGTTCAGCTAGTAGAGGGGAATTTTGAAGTCAGTGCATGAATTTTCTTTTCAGCAAACAGTTGAACAGACAGATGGACTCTATAAGCCAAGTGGAATGTCACAAGTAGAGAAACGATACTGAAAAGACCAGTCTAATCTTTCACTGCATTATTCATGCAACTACTACTGAATTCCAATCTTTTCCTGGACAAATTTGTATATAATTCAACATTATGATCTATATTTCTAAGAAAGTTAAGGAAAATGTTATATATGAGCCTGATATTTGTTTTGAACCAGGAGTGGCAAAAACTATAGCAGCAATAGGCCACCTGCATCTAAGTGAGACCTGTCCTCCAGTATATTTTACTTTCTACCATTACCAGAAATTAAACCCAATTACAGTGAGTTTCTAATTTAAATTACATCAGGAGAGACATCAGAAAGAATTCAGAGTTCTTTGTACCAAGAACTCAGATATTTAAAGAGGTTTCTTTTCTGGAAGGAATTAATGTTTAACTTTTTAAAACTGGAAAAAATATTATTTCATGCAACTATTCTACAGCTAATAAAGCCATAAAAGTAGAATCCAAATTTCGTTAATCCACTAGCCTACATGATAAATGTATAATACATTACTGACCAAAATTATGTTGCCAGTGGCAAGAGCAGTGGACTATCTGCCCAGAGGCAAGGGCACATTTTTCTGCCACCATTAAGTATTTGCTAGTTAGATTTTCATTTCCCCTTGGCTTTAAACGAAATTTAAGAAAAAAATTAAAATCACATGAGCATTTGGCTAAAAAGCAGTGTGTCCAGCATCATTATTTAAAAACAAAAGAAAAGAAAAAAACAAGAAATGTCAGAATGAACATGTCTATTCAATTCACAGAAGTGAGCTTCTGAACTGGAATACCACACAGTAGATTGTTCCCCTTCCATGTTGCAGTATCACAATATAATCTCTATAATTTTCTATACAACTTTACAGCAGAATTGTACTTCAGCAACTTTGATACCAGATTATTATCCTTCCAAGGAATTACATGATTTGTATCTATTCTTTCATCATCTGAGTTTTGTAAAGTCAACTGCAATCGCAAAACCCATAATCACAGTGTTCAGTTAAAAAAATATAAACACGGTAATCATAACTGCAAGTGTTCATAATAGGAAAGGTTCAGAATGCCATTGTTCAACTGATTTCCATTTGACATACACAGAACACCAACCAATTTTTTTTTTACCCCACAGACAGTTTGCTACGTTGAGGTTGTGAAGTCGATGTACTATTCTTTTTGCTTGCCGCACAAAGGAATATAATGTGTAGGATACAGTGACATTGAACACATAGTGAAGCACGACAGACTTAGTTTTCACCTTCTCCAGCTTCCCCTTCATCTCCCTGGTTTTCTGATGTCCATAGCTGCAAGAATATACAAGAATGTTTATGTTAAAAACATGCAGTTAATTTCACTGGTCTAGAAAGTAGATACTGGGCAGTCTATTTTATATTGATTTGCTTCAGCACAGCACCGAAGAGAAACAGTTAACGAAGAATTAAAGACTAGAGAATATAGGCAGTTAAAGAAACGAGTATATAATGTCTATCAATAGAAAACAAAGATATGTTAGCAAATTGGAAAAGGCATTTATTAAGTTTTCTAATATAGATATGCTTGCTGTATAAAGCTTTATGTTATCTCTTATAGTAGGGGTCCCTGACCCCCGATCCATGGCCCGTTGGGAACCGGGCCGCACAAGTGGTGGGCGAGTGTGCGAACCTGCATTTGTGCAAGTGGCATGTGTGAAACCATCACCTCCCCCCCCCCCCCGCAGCTGCTGCTGGTCTGCAGAGCCAGAAAGGTTGGGAACCACTGCCTTATAGTATTTCTATAGTTAAATAATTTAGTATAAATAATAACTAACTGCATATTTAGAAACAATTAAAGATATGAAGTTCCATAGAAATTAACTGGCATGGCCACTTTTTCCAGATACTTACAGTAAGATTATCTCTAAGTAGCTGCATAATCAGGGTGCTATCTTTGTAAGATTCTTCATTCAGTGTGTCCAGTTCAGCTATTGCTTCATCAAATGCCTAAAACAAATTCAAGTATTATTTGACTTGTTTTTTTCTGCCATTTCCAACTAAGAAACACGATTCACTTTAAAGTCTAATTTAGAACTAGCTAAATGGGAAATACGAATTACAAGGTTGAAATTGGGCTCTGGGGAGCAGCTGGGTTTATTGATGCTACAATGGCTTTTCTGTTCCACCTCCCTTCCTGAGCTGCTGAACTCCATTGAGGGGTTGTAATGGTGGACCTAAGATGCTGCTTTGGTGTGACAGTTAGGTGCAGCTTAAGAGTTAGTTTAAGGCCAGTATTGAGGTGGTTCTCCTTTCTCCATAGCCAATTCCAATCAATGCTGACAGGTGAGGAGAGCGCCAGCTCAAAGACCTTAATATCAGGGTGCTTCAGAGTTGAACACTCTTACCTATCCTGTTTAACATCTACACGAAACTGCTGGGTGAGGTCATCCATTGATATGAGCTCAGGTATAGCTTGACCCAGGATTATCAGTAATGCTGCCTAGGTCTTATCCCAGCAGTTGGAGGCTATATGGATATGAATGAAGAGGAACAGGTTTAAACTCAGCCCGGACAAGCTGAATGGCTATGGGTATATGATTTCCTCACACTAGAATTCTGCATTATTTGTTCTGAATAGGATAGCATTTCCCCAACAGAACCAGTTTGTGATTTGTAAGTCTCTTCTGGACTCACAGTTCCTGCTTGAAGAGCAGGTGGGTGGCAGCTGTGGTGAGGAAGGCCTTCACCTCGGAAGAGCCGAGGTGGCGCAGTGGTTAGAGTGCAGTACTGCAGGCTATTTCAGCTGACTGCTAGCTGCAGTTCAGCTGTTCAAATCTCACGGGCTCAAGGTTGACTCAGCCTTCCATCCTTCCGAGGTGGGTAAAATGAGGACCCAGATTGTTGGGGGCAATATGCTGACTCTGTGAACCGCTTAGAGAGGGCTGTAAAGCACTGTGAAGCGGTATGTAAGTCTAAGTGCTATTGCTATTGCTATTCACAGATTCCTCTGGTATACAAAATGTACCCTTTCCTGGAGGAATCTCCCCCTTATAGTCATGCATGCATGGGTCACTTTGTGTATGAATGTCAATGCATTCTACTTGGGACTGCCCTAAAAAACCACTTGGAAGATTCAGCTAATCCATGAAAAGGTGGTGCGAACTGTTATGGACATACTTTAAGATGTCTTACAAGGCCCTTTATAGCAATGGGCTTGGCTATCCGAGGGAGCACTTCTTTCTCATTTCTGCCTTTCTGTAAGATCTGACACAATAGGCACACTGTGCGTAAAAAACACACCTTCTCTGCTGCAGCACTCTCTCTGAAATAGAACTGCCCATTCCCAGTTCAGACAGCTTCAACCTTGTAAGTTTAAACAATCAGAAAACTCTTTCCCCCCCAGGCTCTGGAATAGGTCAGGGCATGCCCTTCTGACATGCATTGCCTGCTTTAGTTAAGTATGTCTGTTCCTCTATTACAATAGCTAAAAACAAAACAAAAAGTAAAGGTATCTGTTTTCAATCCATATGTTTAGAATTAGTGTTGAGTTGGGTATAAATCTAAATTATAGATTATGTAACTGGATCTAAATTAAAGTCATACCTTGCTTTTTCCCACTAACATTGGAATGCTATGGAATTTAAAAGTATGCACATTTTAAGTTATTATTATCTAGAGACTATTTCCAGTATCCAGCTAGCTATTTTAGCTTAACATCATTTCATTAAATACATTAGAGGATAATAATTCTCAAATATTAATTTAACCTAAACTTATGTTCCCCTTAATGTGCACTTCCTATTCTTCCCCATTCACTAGTTTTCAATAAAATTAAGTCCTTACTGTCTTTGCCAGACTACAGGCTTTCTCAGGTGAGTTTAATATTTCATAGTAGAACACAGAGAAATTAAGTGCCAGACCAAGCCGAATAGGATGTGTTGGCTGCATCTCCTTCTTGCTGATTTCAAACGCTTCTTGATATGCCTGTTGAGAATTTCCTACTGTTGCTATGAAGAAAGATAAGTATAATTTTAATTCCTCGTCATATGAGCAATCAAGTAAGAAACAAATAATGAAAATCTTGAGCAATTAAACTGAATGTTCTTTCACAATTATTTTAGCACAGAAAAGCAAACAATTTTGTTTGTTATATTTTTAGTACATCCAAAAATAAATGTTCCTGGGAAAGAATACTTAAGATTCCCATCCAAGTATTAGCCAGGCCCAACTTGCTTAACTGCTAAGCTTAGATATGTTCAGCCAGGTGTTGTCACCTGCTCAGTTAACGGATGCAAAATACACAGCCAAGGTGAGATTTTTATTATAAAATTGGGCTATAAATTAAAAACAACAGTAGTGCTACATTCATTTACAATCTCCACAGGTACTGGGAGGCAGACTAAAATTGTAGGCCTGGAGGCCACCACCACAGAAGGATGGTAGGGATTTCCTTGGGATTGGAGCCTCACCTTTTGGCCCCACCTCTGCAGGCATGCCCTGGGGTCTCAGCTGGAATTGAGTTGCTGCTGACAATAAGTACTCTGCTCCTTTCTTCTCATTTCACCACTACAGGTGACTTATAACCATTTATTTAGAAACCATTCAAAGTTACAACAGCACTGGAAAAAGTGACTTATGACTGGTCTTCGCACATATATGGCTGTTACAGCAACCCTGCATTCAAGTAATCAAAATTCAGGTATTTACAAAGGTTGCAGCATTCCTGGGTGACGTGATTACCATTTGCAAGCTTCCCAGGCAGCCTCCAACAAAGCAAAATCAATGACAGAAGCTAGATTTGCTTAGCAACCGCAGTGATTTGCTTAACAATTGTGGCAAAATGAAATAAAATAAAATCGGACATGACTCGCTTAACAAATCCCTTACTTAGCAATGGAATTTCTGGTCCCAATTGTGATTGTAAGTCGAGAACTACTTGCACTTTCACTGCACAGAGCTGCAGCAGAGTTGCTACTTGTGTCACCAATCTTTCTGCAGTGCTTTAATCATGAGAACCATAAAGCCGGTGCCTATTCTTTGGATTACTTCACTACTGGGCCTTGAGCTGTTCAGAACCAGGCCGCATAGGTGGGGGGCGAGCATGTGCGCTTCATTTGTGCGACCGGTGGACAGACATGCCAGCGCTCACACAAATGGAGCTGCGCGTGCACACTTGCCCACTGCTCACGTGGAACCATCTCCCCTCCCCGCCCCCCCCCGCCAGTCCGCAAAATCAGAAAGGTTGGGGAACTCTGTTTCAAGAAACTGTTATTCTTCAAATAGCTGGTAAGGGAATTAAAAATAGATGGGGCTTCTATCAATGCCTTAAAGCACATTACAAAGCACATCACAGGGCTGTAGCCTTCATCAAATAAAGTCTTGCAGCAGTTTCTATTTTATGGCAAAATTGTTTGTTCTAGTAGGCAGCAAAGGGACAGTGATTGTGGGATTAGAAATTAGTTTAGGAGACCTGTTAAATTCCATGGGCATTAAATGTTCTGAAAAAGAGATAATGAAGATTTTGGTTTGGAGAGAGCAAGCAAGGCATAAACTCATGACAAGTGACTAAAAGGTTTGCTCAATTTTAAAATCTGAGGACTTGGAAGTCTGAATTAATATGCCCTCAACAAATTAATCTTTCTACAATATGATCTGGGAATTTAAAAATTCCCAATTTTGTCATCACAAGCTTAAAATCTATTTTAAAAAATACTGTAGTAAGATAAAAGTGTCAATCAATATGAGAATAACTAAAGATTATATTTGATTTTACACATGCAGAATTGCAAAGGATTTTTAAAATGGGAAAATAGAAAAATATCTACAGACTGTATACTATTTGTATACAGGCAGTCCTAAAGTTACAATGGCAACTGGGACCAGAATTTCGGTCACTAAGTGATATGTTCATAAAATGCGACCCGTTTTGCTTAGCAACAGAAATCATTGCAGTACCACTTGCTGTCATTAACCGAATCTCGCAGTTGTTAGGTGAGGCAAGGCAACTTCCTGCTGCCTTCCCACAATCAAAGTCAATGGGGAAGCCATCAAGAAGTTGCAAGCCCCAGGCCCACAAGCAGGTAAGATGGCTGGTGCCAGGTAGGGGAAGGACCAAGGGGGTGGGGATATGGGGGAGGGTCGAGGATGTGCAAGAGGCACTGTGTGGGTCAGGGAGGATGAGCAAAGTGCCATGTGGGTCAAGTGCAGATGAGCTGGGAGGAAGGTACATGGGTGGGGGAGACTCACCCCAGTGACTTGCAATCTTCCCTGCTGGCTTCTCCTTTGACTTTCTGGGGAAGCTGGCAGAGAAGGTTGCAAATGGAGATTGTGTGATCGTGGGATGCTTGGCAACTGATTGTAAAGGCAAACGGGTTGTCAAGTATCCAGATCGTGATCACATGACCGCAGGGGATGTTGGGATGGCTGGAGCTCCAAGAACCAGTCATAACCACCATTCATTCAATGCTGTCATAACTTCAAACAGTTGCTGAACTGTCAAGGACTACCTATAGTGGCCTAACAGATCCTTTCACAATGGTATAAAAAAATTGGGTGGAGGAAGATGGAGGGAATTAACCTAAGTTTCTGCCTATCTTTAGCTGGGATATCTGGAACAGCACTACTGGAATCCAGTTCCAGTCCCAGTCCCAGCCTGAAAAGGTTACCGTATTTTTCGCACTATAAGACGCACCGGACCATAAGACGCACATTAGTTTTAGAGGAGGAAAACAAGAAAAAAAAATCTGTCTCTGCCTCCCAGCATCCATCCGGTATTCATCTGGCTAGCGCCCTTGCAGCAAACAGCAAACAGCCTGGTCAGCACGTTATCGCAGTCCCAGCACATGGCTCGTCAGGGCTCCGCTCCGTTGCACCCACCACCGGTCAACTGAGCTGAGCTGCTGCTGCCACCGGGGAACGCTGGAGCCTTCGCTGCCGAGCAGCTGATTGGCGGTTGGATTGGCCTCCCGGAATACCGATCCAAACAGCTGATCGGCGGTATATCGGGAGGCCGATCCAACTGCCAATCAGCTGCTCGGCAGCGAAGGCTCCAGAGTTCCCTGGCGGTGGCAAACGGCGGCAGTGGTGACAGGCGGCAGTGGTGACAGGCGTCGAACGCCGCTGCCGCACCAACCCCCCTCAACCCCGCTGCAATATTCGCTCTATAAAACGCAGACATTTCCACCCACTTTTTGGGGGGGGGGAGTACATCTTATAGCGCGAAAAATACAGTATACAGTAAAATATCAATAACTTAGTGAAAAGAACATCCCCTCACATTAAACTAACATATGCACAGTCCACTTCATTCCAAGATTTTAAGGTACATGAAAAATTAGGTTTCTATAAATACATACAGCAAACACATTTCATTCCATACATCTGTGCCTTTACAGGGTTAAGATGTGGAGTACAAGAACAACAAGTGACTCATGCTTTCTGCTTCCCACGCATTTTTTAACATTTGAACATTTGAGGTAGAACAAAGTAGAACATTCACATTTTCTCTTGTGGTCAAATCGCAACTCTCCTTGCACTGGGAACACTGGTTAGCTTGGAGGACATAAATGCAGTGAAAGTCACTTCTTCCCTATATTTTGACAATCCTGAGTCAATTTGTAATTAGAAATGTTGGAACAAATCTTTAAAATGTTATCTATAGTTCCTGTAGAACATCACCCTACCATATAAGACACGTCACTTACTTTGCTTGTTGTCACCAGATGCCACCTCTGAAAGGTATCTGTAGTAATCGCCTTTCATTTTCAAATAGAAGACTTTACTTTCTGGTTGTGTGGCATTAACAATAAGGTACTTATCTAAGAGTTCCTGAAAAACAAATTAGCCATACAATTAAGAATGCTATTTCTTCAATTTATCATTATTTATTGAGATGAATTTTAGCAAATAATTTTCTGATGCTTTGTTTAAGGATAACTAATAATGTCCTCAACACAAGCTAGACCTATACAAAGTAAATATACTCACCAAATAAAAATATGGACACTCAATTCCTGTTTATTAATGGACACATACAGACAAAACCTCTCCCTCCAGAAAATAATGAGCAAACATATCTAACAAAGGCAAATAATTAGTGAGCATAATTAATAAACAGGAAAATCAAAGCAACTTTAACTACTTTGAGACTAATGGTTCAAATTCAAGGTTAGTAAGAGAATAGACAGCCATATAAATAGTTTCACCTATCTGCTAGTAACATTTAGAGTAACCTACCATAGCAAGCACAACTAGCAGCTTTTACTGACTTATCAGAAATGGAATATACCGTATTTTTCGGAGTATAAGACGCACCGGAGTATAAGACGCACCTTAGTTTTTGGGGAGGAA
>QLTV01000374.1:371823-390033 GCA_003457575.1 Thermophis baileyi
TTTTGGGGAGGGAACTGGGTGTGGGGGGAAATTCTGCCTACCAAGTGTTCATCTGGCTAGTCCTTAGTCTGGTCAGGTTCAGCACATTAGTTTGCTGGTTTTGAGCATGCGTGCTTGCTTTTTATCCCCTGGTTGGGGATAAAAAACAGTTTCTAAAACACTTCACTTCTCTCTCTCTTCAGAGAGCGAAACAATGAAAAAAGCAGGCAAAGGGAAGATCCT
This sequence comes from Thermophis baileyi, assembly GCA_003457575.1. Lineage (NCBI taxonomy): Eukaryota > Metazoa > Chordata > Lepidosauria > Squamata > Dipsadidae > Thermophis > Thermophis baileyi. The sequence continues at coordinate 372,046 of QLTV01000374.1, forward strand.
TTGCTAGGGAAGATCAGATAGCTTCACTCGTTAGCACCTCGTTAGGGCTGAAAAAAAGCTTAGTAAAAGCTACATTCAGAGTATAAGATGCACCCAAATTTTCAGCCTCTTTTAGGGGGGAAAAAGGTGCGTCTTATACTCCGAAAAATACGGTAAGTAAAATGACATTCATGTAAATGTACAATGACAGGTTACTCTTTCCATTCATTTTGCTAACCAGCCCAACTCACTTTCAGAGCCATTAGCTAAGGTTCATAAAAGTTCACTCTTTAGAGGGAAAATAAAATATAAACAAGGGCAAAGCTGCAGATTAGCAATATTTCCTTTGGGAAAATATCTGGATAGGAGATCTCCTATTCCTACTACAGAAAAAGGACATTTACAGCAAATCCATTGTTCTATTTACCTACAATGGAAGAAGGTATCCAACAGTGGAGCATACGAAAGTAATCCTAAATAGTAAGGCCTAGCTAGTGGGAGGAACTATTCTTTGCAGGATTGTTTAGCCAAAGGAGACTTCAAAAGAAGTATAAATATTTAACTTCTAGTAGTTGCAGTTGCAAATTATCTGTCATGGAGCTATACATGTGTGCAGTGCATAGACCAAAAATCAGCAAATAATAATGTACCACAAAAATATAAAATCACAATATAAAGAAAGAAGTCTCTAGGATAAAAGCCTATGATATACAATAAAATCAAAATGTGTATATTCAATATTATTTTAACAGCTTCATAAGGTCTAAGTAAAAGAAGCACATTGGCACTTTTAAAAAAGTTTGACAAACAACGTACAAACAGTGTGTAATACCACATAGCCACCTTGCACGTATCTCCTAGAGGAATATTAAAAGTAATAAAGTTGATAGCACTTCATCTAGAATTAGACATGACCCTCTCTGGAACATGACTGAACTTCACAGATAGGGTAAATAGCATAACACAGCAGGGTTAATGGCATGGAAACTCTGTAACCAAGGGCTGTTTGTTTCAAGGACATACAGAGGTTGTCAATGAGTCTGAATTCAAAGGTTCTGGTCTGGTAGCCTTTTACAGCTACAGAACATCCATTTTGTTGGGTCATGCTTTTTCTAACAGTGACTCAATCTACAAATGATGGGAGCTAATTTCAATGAAAACAAGACTTACCCTTTGACACTATGCTGTAATCCAGCAATAAGGCTGGGGGACACTCTTGAGGACACGACCTTGAGTTTTGAAAATCAGCATGTGAAGGTAATGGCTATTGGTAAGGTTTTTCAACAAGAAAAGGCTCTGAAACTTTAGAACTGGAATATATATTCCCTGCTTTTTAAGATAGAGAATCTTTTTGGGCCATAACCCTTTCAGAATTTTACAAGGCTAGACCATTAATATCTTAGCTAATATCCACTTTTAGCTAATATGACTTAGATATGATAGCATGAACTACAGCAGTGTTTCTTAAAGTGTGGTCTGAGGACCCCCCAGGAGTCTCCCAAAGGCTTCTCAGAGATCCACAAATTCAAAATTTGCCAGACATTGAAGGTATGTCTGGTTTAATGAAAAGGAGGACTAAGGAGTGACATGATAGCAGTGTTCCAATATCTAGAAGACAGATAGAAGAGGGGGTCAATCTATTCTCCAAAGCACCTGAAGACAGGACAAGACACAATAGATGGAAACTAATCAAGGAGAGAAGCAACCTAGAATTAAGGAGAAATTTCCTGACAGTTAGAACAATTAATCAGTGGAACGACTTGCCTCCAAAAGTTGTGGGTGCTCCAACACTGGAGGTGTTTAAGAAGAGATTGGACCACCATTTGAAATAGTATAGAGTATTCTGCTTGAGCAGGGGGTTGGACTAGAAGACCTCGAAGGTCCCTTCCAACTCTGTTATTCTCTTATGTTTGCAAAAAAAAATGAAAATACCACTCATTTTTTGGTTCATTTTTTTCATGAAAAGTATTTTTATGGCATGAATTAGAGGTACTTGAGGGATTCAAAGACTGGCTGTCCACAGAGAATACAGACAACCAAGTTGAAAAGTTCAGGGAAAGGGAGACTTCTAATGGAATGGAGGAAGCATCAGAAAAACTTTGGTTGCCTGATCAAGTTAGAGGTCTGCGAGAATCCTCAGCTCTATTCCCTTTATTCCTAGGTTCTTGTGGAATTTCTTAATTGGATAAAGTCAATTTTCTAGTTGTATCTAAAATAGGATTCTCTTTTTCATTTGCCATATTGTCTTCCCTATTAACTATTAACTAATGAAAGAGAGGATACAAAAATCCTCATACAGGGACAGAAAGTAATATCATAGTACCAGAGTTTTCTCCAGCAATTTGCTTTTTCTCCACTTGCAAAAAGTTATGAGTGGGTAACTGACCATGATGAGGGCATTAAGTTGATGAAGCAAACAAAATTACCTGAGGGAAAAAGCCATTCTGAATAGTTATCTGCCAAATATCAAGCGGAAATCTCCAAAGATTTTATTAACTGTATATAACTATGTGTTTTTAATTTATATACGTGCATAAGTTACACATTACAGTAAGCCTTAAAAGATTTCTTTCAGTAAACTAATTACAAACTTTTCTTTATATGTTGGACTGTACTAAATCGAACAAGGAATAAACCTTATACTGCTGACCCAACACTACAAGTATTTTTTAGAAATAATATACTTTAAGAAGTGCTGGAATACAGATTGCTACTAGACTCTTACCAGAACATCATTGCATATGTCCTGCAACTCAGCCTCAATCTTCTCACGATATTCTCTTCCCATCTGCTGTTTTTTCTCATTCCGTTCTGTCTTCTGTTCAATGCTGGAAATGACACGCCAAGAAGAACGACGAGCACCAACCACATTTTTGTAGGCAACAGATAGTAGGTTCCTTTCTTCGTTGGATAGCTCATGACCCTGCTCAGTGACAGCCTTCATGGCAGCAGCCATATCATCATAGCGTTCTGCCTGCTCAGCCAACTTGGCCTTCTGTACAAGCTCACTTTTATCCATCGTTATTCCTAAAGAGTAGGAAAAATCTAAGTAGTATATAATGTGTATTTCATATTCATGTCCCTCAAATCTATAGAGAAAATATTTTAATAGTAAAAGCAATATATTTTTTATGTCTGAGCCAAAAAATGAGAAGTTTGCTCTTCAATAGTGTGGAAATTACACTGAGAGGGGAGTTTCCCAGACAAGAAATAAAATTACAACAGACACCTACCACCAAGCCTGAAAAATGAGAATAAAAGTGTCCATTAAATCATAGGAAATGAAAAAGGGAAAAGGATAAAAAAGGACTGGATTTGAACAGTCAAGTGCTTAAAATAATTTAATCCTAGTGTGCAATAAAAATCCATAGACAAAAGTGAACCAGACAAAGATTTTGTTTAAAAAAACATTGTGTAGTAGACCATCAATTTCTCTAATCATTACTTTTACACCCCATACATGGTTTTATCATAACCACATTTCCAAGAATTTTATTTCACTTCCAATTATTTGCTAGGATAATCAGATCCAGCACTATAGTTAAAAGAAGAGATTAGTGCCAGCTTGCTGTGAATTGGAATCTAAAACAGAGCACAAGATAACTGAAAAACAAACCTAATTAATAGCAGATACCCTACAATGACAGAGTGACATGCCTTCTTTCTGTAACTGAGTAACCTTATGGACTCAACTTTATATGCAAGTGATGGAAATACAGAACAGGCAGAAAAGCCTGTTTTTAATACTTTGTGTCCAAAGTATTAAAAGAAAATATTAAAAGTATTTGTGTCCAAAGTATTAAAAGAAAATCAGAACCAGACTGAAATGCAGAAAGCCTTATATTATTCATATCCACTGTAACCTATTCTTCTTTGTTCCAATTTCATATTAGATGCTATAGGAACAGGAAGTGAAATTTCTTACTAAAAGGTATATGTATATGCACAGACTATCAAAGCATTGTATTCTAAGTTTCAAGATGGTATTAAAGGTTCTGTTTTTCTGTTCTACAATTAGTGCAACACTATGGGAGTCACTATGCTATATAAATAAGATGAATGAAAGAATAAACAAACCTCCAACTTATTTATTTATTTATTTTTTAGTTTGTCAAACATGTACGAGATAACAGGTGTAAGTATAAACATGGACATGAGCACATGAAATGAGTACAAATAAATGGGAACTGTAGGACAGGGACGGTAGGCACGCTGGTGTGCTTATGCTTGTAACTCTCTCATTCTTAAGCATTTCCTAAATCTCTGCAAATACTTAAAAACCATTTCCATGAATATCTTATAACCACAAATAAAAGACACAAAGATGGATATTGTTCTTAATACAATACTTTTTAGCAGCAGGAAGATAACTTTCAAAATTTTGTTTTGACAAGTAGCGGGAGCTCAGCAATCTTTGACACAGAGCTCAATCTGAATCATGGACAATATTATCGTAGCTTCAAATCAATCACAACATTTTAAACTCTATTAACCCCAGATATTGAATTGTCTCATTCTGTTAGCCAAATTGTACCTGAAAAATAATTCATTGTCCCTTCTCAGCTTCCTGAAGTCACTCTGCAGTTAGAGGATTCTCCAGAGCAGACTTAGTCTACATAGCAAATCTACTCAGCTAAATAATACATGTAGTCTTTTATGATTAAATATTGCTCACTTGAACAAACCTCCTCTGAAATAATCCATATATACACAATCTAATCCAACTTTTTGTTCCTCAATTTGTCATATAACTTGAATATCAAAGAATGAATGGAAGAAACTACTCCTCAGAAACTAGGCCAATTAAAAGAACATCTTAAAATCAACTTCACCTGCATCTATATATGCAGCCGATGAATAAAGTGGCACTCAGACATTTAATTAGGGAAGCCAAACAGGAAATGCTGTAACAGTCAGTCACAGATACAACAGGTCATCAAAATTTGGGAATATCTCGTAATAGAATGCAATGTATTTGCTACCAATTTTAGAGAAAAAATGGCAGCTAATAGATATTCCAACTGTCCTTTCTGCTCAATTGGGAGTACAAAACCAAAATACTATGTTTCTGGAAATAGGAATTTCCAGAAGGTTAAAGCTTGCTAGACATTAGAAATAGTTAAGGCAATTAAGGCTTATCATTTCCCTTACATTAAAGAAAACAAAGATGAATTGATTGTTCACAAGCATGGCTCTTTATGTCTATGGACATTCTCAGTCATCCATGTCATGATTGTTCCAAAGGTGCTTTTTCAAAAGGCAACTGGACTTTGTTTTTCCTTGAAGACGTTTCGCTTCTCATCCAAGAAACTGAACAAGCTTCTTGGATGAGAAGTGAAACATCTACAAGGAAAAACAAGTCCAGTTGCCTGTTGAAAAAGTACCTTTGGGACATGGCTCTTTATATCTTATTCCAGGATAATTACTTTGCTTCTGATTTATATAATGCATGAAATCAACTACAGAAGCAAAAAATAAACCATTCTATTATCAAAGGACAATTGCATATTTTCAAAATGGCAAATGTGACATATTACTTAAATTGTTTTTATTGTTATTGGTTGCTTAATGATTAAATTTGTGCTACTCTTCCTCAGGCAAAAAGTATGATTAGGTGGTACCAACAGTCCCTGGCAAAAGGATATGAATGACCAGGTACAGTGTTGTTTGATCAAAAGGAATGAACTTAGTTGAGATTTTTAAAAAATGCTTAATTTCATGTTTTACAGGACTTCCGGCACTTATTAAACTTTATATTTTACTGTGATAATAGGCCTATGCCCAATATATTTATAACAGAATTTGTTATAAATTTGTTGTAAGAGTCTGGAGACAATACATTCCTTCAAAAGATGTGGTTTTTTTCATTAAGAAGCTACATGGGGCTAAATAAGTAAAGGGGCAGACTGAAAAATGGGAAAGTGTTTGGAAAGAACTCTGAACAATGACTCAAACCTTTGGTATTGCAACTGATTATAGGAGCTTTTGAAGATAAGTTAGAGTTTCAACTGTAAAAATATCATTTGTAGTATTTTATTGGCTGGGTTCACATAATTTATTGCCATTATATAATCTGCTCAATTTTGGATTATCATACTACTGCATTATATATTAAACAAATTATGTTAGAAACTAAATTGAAACGGAAATTAAGGTCCTTATATCCAACAACCAGATCAATACAAAAATCCAAATTAAGCATTCCAGATAACGCTCTCTAAACTTTATCTGAAAACATCCAATGGATCCCACCACCTATCTGCCTAAATGGTTCCACAATTCTTTTAAAATGTTATGCTGCCAAACCTTTTAGATTTATGTCAGATTACAATTGCATAGAAATACAGTATAGTAAAATGGGGTGGGTTTTTTTTTTTTTTACAAATTTTAAGTTGTTTTAATTATGGGTAATTAGATCCTTGTTTATTTTTAGATATTGAAGAAACAGACCCTAATTTTCTTAAGAACCAAATTCAACCCAAATTAAATAGCAAGACGAGTATCTCTCCAACTGTCAGATATTACCATTAGATCACAGGTGCTAGAAATCAGTTATGATTTTTAGGAAATTTGTTTGCAACAAACAAGAAGAAAGCAAAAAGGGGAAGAGAAAGAAAAGCTTTAAAAACAATGACAAATATAATTCCCTTTATAATTCAGGCACACAGACATGCTGATGCAAGACCAACAGCAGCATTGACAGATACTGCAGATTATGTGATGCTCTCCCAACAGGCTGTATGTATCAGCTGGTGGGGACTTTTCAGGGAATGCAACAGTAGTATATCCTTGGGGCCTATGTATTCCAACAGTGTAGCAATACGTCACTTGTTCTTTATGGAAGAGCAAGTTTTCACACATGATGTGTGCCTTTTAATGACCATTAAGCAAGTGAATAATTAGCTATAGTGATAACTCATCTTACAAAATGGATAGTAGTCCACAATATTTTGTTAGCTTACAATGCCAGCATCAGCATCAAAACAAACATGTCTTTCTATATATAGTATATTATGCTAATTGATAACTGCATGAACAAGTTATTAATTTCTCTTGGCAATCGTATGGTAGCAGTTTGACAATGTCTTCTTCCAGGATGCTTTCTGATCTTTAAGTCTAACCTACAGCTCTAGGATTCTTTGGTAGTCTTCCATCCAGTACTAACCAGGGCCAACCCTTCTTGGTTACTGAACATAGAAAAGACCAGCTAAGCGCTAGCATCTCCCAAGACTCTCTAGATGATATGGGCTTTCATTTCAGATTACACAGAGTAAAGTGGAGGCTTCCCATGGGGAAAGCTCAATTGTGATGATTTCCAAAGAAGAACAAAATTCTGGAGCAAGCGCAACCTTTAAAACAATGGCTCCTCAGATCTCCTCACTAGGATCTCTCATCCCCACAGATCCAATTGCTTTATCATTCCAACCCAGCTGGGAAAAGGCCTCCCCGTTTTGCTCCGAACCACGGATCCAGGCTCCATTCCTTTTTCCTAATTTAATTTAATTTAATTTAATTAATTTATTTGTCAAGCATATATGATTACAAGCAAAGTACAAAGTATAAACATGATTGTATATATATATATATAATAGTACAAGCATGATTATGAGTACAAGAAGTATGAATATATGGGTACATTAGGACAGGGACGGTAGGCACGATTGTGCGCTTATGCACACACAATCGATGCATTGGGTTATCGATCCATGTTATCCTGGATCGATAACCCAAGTTCTCAGAATTCCCAAACGTTACAACGCGTGCAACAAATAACCTCTCCTGCGATGCCACGCAAGATGCAAACTCAATTTCTTCAGGACACCGAATTTGAAATATAGATCAACTCAGGAATACACGGGCGATACGAATAATTCTGGCTCCGGGTCTACCTCGGAGTCTAATTGTGCCATTTAAGCCACCGGGTTTTAAGGAACCGGGATCCTATCGCTCCGGGGCGGGGGGGGGAGACACACAAAGCGAATAGGGCAGACAGAAAGGTTGCGTTGAAAGGAGAGGCCCGCCCTCCACTTTCTTCTGCAACCGCAGCGCGGCCTCTCCCAGAAGCTCCGCCAAGAACGAAGAGCCCCGTCTCCGGTTCGTTACGCACAGGTGAGCACGCCCATGCCCGGGTAGCAGCAGCAGCAGCAGGAGGTGACTCAGCCAGGGCGTGGCGCTCCCAAGCTAGCTAGGTGACCCCTCCCCGAGAAGCCTCGCTCCAGCAGCGGAACAGGAGCGAAAGCAGCGCGCGAAGAGCAGGCGATCCCCTCCTCCCCTCCGCTCCATAAGGCGGTAGCCGGGCAGTCTCGGAGGGGGGAAGCGCGGCGGAAGACCGACCTCGCTTCAGCGTCTCGGGAAGAGCGCATCCCAGAGCCCCCCCGGCGGGGTCAAGTAGCCGGAACCGAGCAGGCCTCGGCTCCGCTCACCCCCCGCCCTCCCTTCGGCTATATGGGGGGGGAAGGAAGGGCAGAGAGCTCAGCGCCGCCGCTCAGCGGTGAGGGCCGGGGTGGGGGAAAGACTTTTCGCTGGACAGCGCTCACCTGACGGGGTGCGACCGCGTCAAAACGAGAGGGACGTTCGTGCCTCGGACAGCGGGCGAAGCGAGCGTGTCGGCGCGCAAGCCACCCGCTTCCCTCTTACCACACTTAAAACACACCCTGCGGCTCCTGCGGCTACTTCCGCCGCGGGGGTCACGCCTTTTCCGGCGCGGACACTCCTCTCCTTCCTCCCCCGCCCCTTTGCCTTGTCCGCTAAGCCCATTGGGCGAACCGGACCGCGGAAAGGAGTGGGCCGGCGGCAGGAGAGGCGAGGTGGCTCCGTAGTTAGGGCAACGGGCATGTGCACGTGCAGGTCTGCGCTGGGGGGGGGGGGGGGGTAGTTCGGGGGGGGGGGGGAGGCAGAGGAGATGGGCTTTTCCAATGAAAGGTCTCCTCCCGCTGGACAGCCAGGACCTCGGCCGCCGCAGGACTCTCATTCGTTTGGCACCGCCCTTACTTTGGTTCGGCCCACCAGCCCCCTCCTTGCCGACCAGGTATAGGATTTTCTGAAAGATACTAAAGGAGAACCAAAGGGGCGGGAGGGGGGGAGATGTGCGCTCCCCTCTTCTCCTTTCCCGATGGTAGCTTCTTCTTCCTGGCCGGGTTTGCAGCTGCACCTCGCAGTCGATTCGAAACGGAACTGAAAGGTGGGGCTTGCGGAGATCCGGGGAGCGAGAATGGAAAACCGCCAGAGCGGCCACTAGAGGGCAGCAAAGGGAGCCAGAAAACGCCAACCTCTTGCGTTCGTCTGGATTTTTGCAACCCAGACTTTTGTGGCTCTAGTATTGATGCCACCTATTCTTCCCCGCTTCTATTCTTCCCCGCGGCTGCTTGGATGTGTAAACCTCCAAAGCACTTTTCCTCTCTCAAATGCAACTATTTTAAAGAAAAGACTGGACAGTCACTTGCCTGAAATGGTATAGGATCTTCTGCTTGAGCAGGGGGCTGGACTAGAAGACCTCCAAGGTCCCTTCCAACTCTATTCTGATTCTGATTCAAATATTCTGATTCTGATTTACTTTTCCGCCTATAGCTCCATGGGATGGGGAAGTCTCTTTGGCAAGGTTTGCCTTCCCGGCCAGAGAGCTCCTGGAGAAGATGAAAGATGACGGAAGATTTTCCTTCTGTAGTATCTCTGATCCCAAAGGACAATTGGTGCCTCTCACGCTTCTCAGCGGGCATATCAGTTTTGGGCCAAGCACCAGGCTAAGGGCATCTAATTGAGGGAAGCAACCTGCCAATCACGGGCCATGGTTCCTCATGGTTTCCAGTTGTGCTCTGGATGGCTTCCAGCATTTAGAATAAACAGTTATGTTCTTTGTTTCTTTTGATCTCTCCAGGCAGGCTGTAGTATGTAACTCACATAGAATTACGCCGAATTTTTAAAGACTACGGCTTAGCAAATAAGCCACAATAAACAATGCTATTTGAACTCAAACCTTGGTGACAAATGGACACAGCTGGGCATTTTTTTTTAGGCAATAGGACAAAGGAGCTTTTGCAACGATTGCCTTCTGGAATGTTTTTCTACTTGAACCTTTGGCCTTGGGATTTCCTTGTAAGCTTCTATCCAAGTACTAAATACTGTAGGTTTGACCCTGCTAGGCTTTTCAGGGTGAGGGCAAATCCACAGAACCTCCTTGCTCCACAACTGACACTACAGACACCACACCCACTGTGGACAGCTTTCGGCTCTCTGTTTTGGGATTGGAAATGGAAAATTGAGATGGGGAAGAGGCAAGATGCCAATCCTGCCTTAAATGTACTGATTGCCTCAGTGGCTATTAAGTATTGCATCATATCTTCCAAATGTTCTATGGCAGGGCTGTCAAACTCGTGGCCTGCAGGCCGGATGCGTCACGTGCTGGCCATGCCCACGCCCGGTTTAGCAAAGGGAAAAAAAGGTCCCGATATGTCACGTGACGACACCGTGACACCCCTGTTCTATGGTTTATCTTGAGCTAATACACAAGTGGTGTAAGTGCTTAACTAAGATCCATGTTTAACCTGATGCTCCCTGGTTGGCTTTTCATCTGATTCACAGGGCTGTTGTGAAAATGAAGTTGGACTTGTGCCCTTATTCCCTAAACTCCTTTATAAAAAAGAAAGTTGATGCAACCAGACTTGAAATTTTAGGCCTAGAAAACTTAGAACTACGTTGCCTTAGAACAGATCTAAATGTAGTTCATAAAATTATCTGCCACAATGTCCTACCTGTCAATGACTACTTCAGCTTCAACCACAACAATACACGAGCACACAATAGATACAAACTTAATGTAAACCGCTCCAAACTTGATTGCAAAAAAATTGACTTCAGCAACAGAGTGATCAATGCCTGGAATTCACTACCTGACTCTGTGGTTTCTTCCCCAAACCCAAAAAACTTTAACCTTAGACTGTCTACCATTGACCTCACCCCATTCCTAAGAGTTCTGTAAGGGGCGTGCATAAGCGCACCAGCGTGCCTACCGTCCCTGTCCTAAAGTCCCCATGTATTTGAAAATATGTACTCGAAAAATATGTACTCAAAGCTATGTTTGTACTTATTATATACTCACATTAATATTTATACTTTACCTGTAATCATATACATGCTTGACAAAAATAAATAAATAAAATAAATAAACAAAGGGTGGATTTGTTTCTTCCCCCTCTACTTTTAGCAGTTGTGGCCTAAATAGAAAAAGATTCCATATATCAGCTGGTCATTTCCTGTTATGCTAATAGGAGATCCCTCTTTTACATTGTCAGCTAGATTTGTAGCCTAGTTCCTAGTAATCCGGGTGGGTAATATTTGTGCTTCTGAAATATGATTGAGGCCAGATAAACCTTCATGTTAAGGGAGTGCCCTTTCCCAAGTAAAAGCTCCTTACTGGACAAAGACACATATTTCCATGATAAACATTGATGTGGGTGGAGAAAATGTATGCCTGGAGGAAATGAGCCGAGGTGGCGCAGTGGTTAGAGTGCAGCACTGCAGGCTACTTCAGCTGACTGCTAGCTGCAGTTCGGCGGTTTAAATCTCACCGGCTCAAGGTTGACTCAGCCTTCCATCCTTCCGAGGTGGGTAAAATGAGGACCCAGATTGTTGGGGGGCAATATGCTGACTCTGTGAACCGCTTAGAGAGGGCTGTAAAGCACTATGAAGCGGTATATAAGTCTAAGTGCTATTGCTAAGTGCTATTGCTAAATCTAGTTTGCTTAGACTTTCAGATAGAGTCCTTTTCTTCTGCCAGTTGATTGCAGCAGATCATTACCCTGAAATGTGAAATAAATTGTGTTCTCTCTCTGTCTGATTCTGCTTAGCTAGAGGGAAATCTCACTAGTACCCTTATTTTGCCACTGCCCATTCTAACTAATACAATATCATTCTTTCGTCTGGAAGAGAATGACAAGCAACTCCTCTTCATAGAACTGGATGCTTCAGCTGTGCTTGAGAGATTTACCCATCAGTTACAATTGGCCTGCCTATTTATTAATAGTCATGAAATTTCTTAGGACTGTGGAGGCATTGAAAAGGGGAAGATAGGTGAATGAAAAGAGCTATGTTGTGGCCTGTCAGCCGCCGGCCCCTCCAGCAGCCGAATCAGATGAGGCATGGGAGTCAGGGTCAGCATCAAGGCAACCTGAGAGCTCTGAGGGGGAAGAGGGAATGGAGCTGGCAGAGAGAGAGAGACAGAGGCGGAGCCTGAGCCGTCCCTCAGCCCTCAGATGGAGAGTCAACAGCCCCCAGGTCTGGAGGTGGCTGATGAGGAAGAGAAGGAACAGCTGGGTCCAATGCAGCTGGAGAGGAGAGGAGAGCAGTGGAAATCCATGGGCTGATCCTTGGGAAGGAAGAGCCACCGCTGCTAGCAAAGCCCAACCCTAGCTCTGGGGATAAAAGGCAGGGGGCAGAGATGAATAGATGTGGTAGACAGCCTGCCAGACAGACTTGTTAGCCTGAGGTGAGAGAGAAACTTTTTTGCCAGGGCTGCTGGCGCTCCTAATAAAGGAATCTTTGAGTTAACTTCAGAGGGTTTGTCATGTTTGGAGAGCTGGGTCAGAACAAGCTAGTGTTAGGCTTTAGACCATGGGTGTCAAACTCGTGGCATCATGTTGCCGTCATGTGACGTTTCGTGACGTTTTCCCCATTTGCGGAGCTGAGGTGGCGTGGCCTGTGCATCTGGCCTGCGGGCTGCCAGTTTGACACCCCTGCTTTAGACATATTAAAATAATGCAGCAAAACGGTGTCAGAATGGGGGTAAAAAAAAATCAAGATATTGGCCACACAATCACAACACCTGTCTGCCCAAATCAGTTCAAATTACTGGAACCTGATGGATTACATCCCAGAGTTCTGAAGGAACTGGCAGGCGTGGTCTTGGAACCACTGAACCATATCTTTCAAAGATCCTGGAGAACCAGGGAACTACCAGAGGACTGAAAAAGAGCAGATATGGTTCCCATCTTGAAAAACAAGAAAAAAAAAACAGATCCAGGAAACTACAGACCAATCAGCCTGACATCCATACCTGGGAAGATCCTAGAAAAGATAATCAAGCAACAGATCTGTGAACTAGAAGCAAGTAAAGTTATAATCAGAAACCAACATGGATTTGTCAAAAACAGATCACGCCAAACAAATCTTACTTCATTCTATGACAAAGTGGACAAAATTAGTGGACCAACGAAATGTTGTGGAGATAATATACTTGGATTTCAGTAAGGAATTTGACAAAGTAGACCTCAACCTACTTCTTGGTAAGCTAGAAAAATGTAGGATAGACAGCATCACCACCAGATGGATTTGTAACTGGCTGACAAACCATACTCAACAAGTAGTCCTTAATGGAACTACATCCACATGGAGGGAAGTAAGCAGTAGAGTACCCCAAGGTTCCATTTTAGGCCCAGTACTCTTCAATATAATCATAAACTATTTAGATGAAGGAATAGAAGGGGAACTCATCTAATTTTCAGATAACACTAAGCTGGCAGAAATAGCTAACATCCTAGAAAGTAGGCTCAAGATTCAGATGGATTGCAACAGACTTGAACACTGGGCCCTATCAAACAAAATGAGATTCAATGTAGAAAAAACTTAAGGTTTTACAATTCGGCAAGAAAAACTAAATATACAAGTACATAATATATGTGAAACCTGGCTCAATAGCAGTAATCGTGAGTGGGATCTTGGAGGCCTAGTTGACAATCACTTAAATATGAGCCAGCAGTGTGCAGCAGCCATCGAAAAAACCAATGCAATCTTTAAGTTGCATTAACAGGGATAGAATAGAATAGAATAGAATAGAATAGAATAGAATAGAATAGAATAGAATAGAATAGAATAGAATAGAATAGAATAGAATAGAACAGAACAGAACAGAACAGAACAGAACAGAACAGAATAGAATAGAATAGAATATTTTAAAGGCTAGACAACCATCAACTGAGATTTGTTCAGTTTAGATTCCTGAACAAACACCATTGATTCCTTGGCTTTTAAATTCTGTGCATCAGTATAATGTCCAGTATCACTTTCAGCCCATGGAATGGCATCAAACAGCAAACACATTCCTCTTTTGATCATACTTCCATCCAGCTTTCCTCTGATTTCAGGAGCATCAGGGAAGATGAATGGAAGGGAAAGTTCTCTAGCACACAGATAAAAGAAAACTTGCACCCTTAAATTTCCTTTAATCTTGAAAAAAATGGTATAACTGCTTCCAAATCTAAGTAGGTTTGAAACGCTTTTAATGCAAATACAGAAGCTCTATAGAGTGCTTTGAAATTAGTCATAGCCCAAACAAAATGCCTTGTACATGATGGATTATACTCAGATCGTGTAGATAATTCAAATTTACAATTTTTAATGGATAATACGCTGAACCAGAAAATTCAGATCCACTAAGAGCAAGTGTTTGTAAAGGAATGTGTGGAATTGTAGAATTTCAAACAGAAATCTATCAATCTCAAAAAAACTTAAAATATTATTTTTAAACGAATATTGTTCTACATCTATGCATATTTAAGGTAGCTTCAGAGGATGTGGTTACCACAACAATTTTATGAATGGCCTCAGATAATAGAAGTTGGAGAGCAAGGGTGGAAGCCTTCAGGCATTTCCCTCGGTTGGAGGACAGAACTATTTACGGCACAAAACGGCTAGATCAGACATGTTAAGCCATCTTCACTGAACCATGCAAGGGCAAATAAGCCCCAAGGGATAAGCCTCATTCAACCTGCCAAGTTAAAGTCACAGTTTGGCTAGTATGATGTGCAGAATGGACAACTGTGTCCTCTGGTATTCTTAGCGTGCTGAAAGATACTATCCAATCCTCAATGTACAATTAAAGTTCACCTGACAATACTGGTAAGGTTTTGTTCAGGCAGCAAAATGTTACTGGCTGGTCTTCCACCTTGAGAACATAACAATCTCTGCAAAGTCATTTCAGTCCAGCAGATGGCAGCAAAGCTTAGATGGTTGGAGAGGAGAATATTGCCTAAAATCTTAAGAAAGCTATTAATAGTCTGAGGCTGTCTTGTCCCTTTCAAACACTTCTTTTTGTATTTTAATGTAGTGCTGCTAGTATCTCAAATGATTATTTTTTTTTAAATAAATAAAAAAAAATGTTCCTTTATAGAAATTGGGATAGAAACTGAAGCAGCAATACTCATTGGCTTTTACATAGTGATTGATTATGTGTCATCAAATTGTTGATTCTTAGCATCCACATAGATAGATTTTCTGTCCCTAACTTAGTTTTTTCAGGTCTTCCAATAGGCCATACATCACCACTGTAAGTAAGTCCATCCACCTTGCAGTTGGCCATCCTCTACTTCTCTTTCCTTCTACCTTTCCCATCATTAGAATCTTCTCCAGAGCAATGGGTCTTTTACCTAATGTGTCCAAAGGAGGATACCGTAATTGAACCTGGCTGTTTGAGTTTCAAGCGAGAACTCTGGATTAATGCAATGATCTATTTGTTTGTTACTATAGTAGCCTCAGGAGTCTTCTCCAAAGCCAGAGTTCAAAAGCTTCAATATAGTACTTTTCCTGTCTAGTTTTTTTTTTTCAAAAATCCAACTTTTGCTTCCATAAAATGTCACAGGAAATGTCATGGCTTGTATGTTTCTGATGTTTATAGGGTACAGACACACCACAGCATTTGAATATCTTTTCCAAGGCCTTCATGGATGCTGTATTAAGTGCTAGCCAGTTGCATATTTCTTGACTGCTTGTTTCTTTATAGTTGATGGTTGATCTTAAAAGGCAGAAGCTTATGAGATTTTAATACAAGTCCTGTTATAACATTATAGATGTTCCAGTACAATTAGAGGATTAAAGATGTGAGTCTCCTGCCTAATGGAAGAATAATACTGCTTCGGTCAAATTGAAGCCTTGATTTCTGCAGGTAACATGCAATTGGTATCTAAATATTATCTGGAAGGCAGTAGGTTCAGCATGGCCGACATACTGTTTTTAAGAAGAGATTGGAGAATAATTTGTCTGAAATGGTATAGAGTCTCCTGCTTGAGCAGGGAGTTTTATTTATTTTATTTATTTTTATTTATTTATTTTGTCAAGCATGTATAAGATAAGATAATAGATATAATTATAAACATGATTATGAATACACGAAATGGATACAAATAAATGGGGACATTAGGACAGGGACGGTAGGCACGATGGTGCACTTATGCACGCCCCTTACAGACCTCTTAGGAATGGGGTGAGGTCAACAGTAGACAGTCTAAGGTTAAAGTTTTGGGGGTTTGGGGAAGAAACCACAGAGTCAGGTAGTGCATTCCAGACATTGACCACTCTGTTGCTGAAGTCGAATTTTCTGCAATCTAGTTGGACTATCAATCTAGTTATATTGTATAGTTACTATACAATCTAGTTGGATTAGAAGACCTTCATGATCCTTCCAACTCTATTATTCTGTTGATCTTAGTGAGGCTTGGATCCAGAACCTTGCCTTTTAAAGATCTAGGTCACTCCAGAATGTGTCTAGGATACAGCAGAACCGGTCTCTGGACAGTTCTAATTCTGAAGGCCCATCCTCTAATGTTCTTCCAAGTGAGAAGATGATCATGAATCAGCTTGTGGCTTCACACTTAGATAAATTTATGTATAAAAATATATATAAAAAACTTTGTTTTCCATTCACAATATGGGACACACTGTACAAATTGACAAAAAGAAGCATAATCTTTGCAAAGAATCCAACTATTGTCAGGTGTCATCACCTCCCCCGTTCACTTATTTTAATTACCAGAAGATCCCATTAGAATGAATGAAATGAGAATAGTAAATAATTGAAGAGTAATAATCTCTACTAGAAATTACTTTTCAGGTGTCAGGCACCATGGAGATCTGAGTTCATAACAGGAAAACCTATCGGGGGGGTGGGTGGGAGATGACTGATGTTATTGAACTTTGGATTATATGGGAAAATTTGTACTTTTCCTGTTGCTAATTACTGTATAGGGACCTGCTAATTTACTAAAGTATGTTAGATGTCATATTATATGGGATGAATATTTTGCAAAGCTTATTCAAAATTAGATTAGAAGCATCTATGTAATACTTTCCTAAACAAAGCAAACAAAAAATGCTAGTCTCTAGTCCATCTAGAGACCTAGTAGATAAGCTTCTGAGACAGTGGTCCTTAAACGGAAGGTAATTACCCCAAGGGTTGCGTTTTGGGGGGTAATTTGAGTATATATCAGGGGTGAAATCCAGCAGGTTCTGACAGGTTCTGGAGAACCGGTAGCGGAAATTTTTAGTAGTTTGGAGAACCGGCAAATACCACCTCTGGCTGGCCCCAGAGTGGGGTGGGAATGGAGATTTTGCAATATCCTTCCCCCAGGAGTGGGGAGGGAATGGGGATTTTGCAGTATCCTTCCCCTGGAGTGGGGTGGGAATGGAGATTTTGCAATATCCTTCCCCCAGGAGTGGGGTGGGAATGGAGATTTTGCAGTATCCTTCCCCTGGAGTGGGGTGGGAATGGAGATTTTGCAATATCCTTCCCCCAGGAGTGGGGAGGGAATGGAGATTTTGCAATATTCTTCCCCCAGGAGTGGGGTGGAAATGGGGATTTTGCAGTATCCTTCCCCTGGAGTGGGGTGGGAATTGAGATTTTGCAGTATCCTTCCCCTGGAGTGGGGAGGGAATGGAGATTTTGCAGTATCCTTCCCCTGGAGTGGAGTGGGAATGGAGATTTTGCAGTATCCTTCCCCTGCCACGCCCACCAAGCCACGCCCACCAAGCCATACCACGCCCACCAAGCCACGCCCACAGAACTGGTAGTAAAAAAAATTGGATTTCACCACTGGTATATATCCTTCAGTTAATGGAGCAATTTATAATTGCTTGTTTGTGACTTGAGGATCCAGTTTGAACCTGGCCCTGACAAGATGCTTGTGTAATTCTCTCTCTCTCTCTCTCTCTCTCTCTCTCTCTCTCTCTCTCTCTCTCTCCCTCCCT
>QLTV01000374.1:390228-401560 GCA_003457575.1 Thermophis baileyi
CCCCACACACACACACACACACACACACACACACACACACACACACACACACACACACACACACACACACACTGAACTGCAGCTCTGAGAAGCAGAGCAGAAATAAAATACAGCTTCTACATATTCTTCCTCATACCTCTGGACCTGATGATACAGAGCCATCTGGATTATCAGCCAATGGTGCATGCATGACTTTAATTCCTTTTGAAACCATTTGAGACATATCTCTTTGCAATGTTTTCCATAGTTTAGTTACACAATTAAACACAATTACACAATGACTCCTCAATCTGCTGTCCTCCAAAATGCAATGAATATTAAATATTTCATACTTAATAATATAAATATTGAACCTGGCCTTTCAAAATCCAACAGATCTTTTGTCACAAGTTTGAGTTACAACTTTGAAGAGAAATGTCACAACTTTGAAGAAAACTACACTGGCCTATTTCAGTGTTTTTCAAACTTTAAGATGTGTAGACTTCTACTCCCAGAATGTCCCAGAACAATTGAAGCTGGAGTTGAAGTTTCCACATCTTGAAATGCCAGATTTGTCCAGTTTTTTAAGAAATGATAGGCATGTGTGTTTGTGCAGCTTAAAAATAGTTACTTCCTGTTATTATTTTCTAGTGAACAATTAGGTATTATTTATTTTCATTTATTTGTTTTACTATTAAAAAATCATAGCACAACACTGTTATCTATCCCTAATAGTTTTAAATCTCCATCCATCCGCTAATTTAGGCATAGTTCATTCTGTTCTCACTCATTTTTTCCACCTTTCGGACACAGATGTGAAAGAATAGGACTACGTATTTCTTCAATTTGCATTTCCCAAACATATATGCAAACAAAATGAACATTTTCCACACTTTTCCCACTTTTTAAATTCAAGCTTGCAAGTGAAGGAAAACTATATAAATCCCAATATTAGGAGAAATATGCCCTTAAATATAATAGTAGGGAAATAAAAGTAAGAAAAATGGATTTTATTTGGGATAACACATTGTTTTACTTCCACATTTCTTTAGCTTATGGCATACAATGTCAGGGAAATCTACACATGCTAGACACAATGCAGTCCTGACTGCCTAGATTGCCAATTCATTACGTTCAGCGCCTGCGTGCCTATCGTTGGTGCCCGGGGTGTGTGTGTGAACTAGCTTTACATCAACGGGCAGCTCTCGTGTTGCTGGCTTTTCCAGGCTCCTCCACCAGTCTCGTCTCTCCTCGTATCGTGATGCCTCCTGTCTGGCCAGGTCCAATGCTGGCTTCTGCTATCCACACATACAAACGCAGCTAGGGCTTTCCCCCCCACTGAAGTGGTACCCATTTATCTACTTGCAATATTGCCTGCTTGCGAACTGCTGAGTTGGCAGGAGCTAGGGATCGAGTGAAGGGAGCTCACTCCATCTCACAGAGCCGGACTTGAACTACCAGAGTGCAGACCATTTCTGGCTTCCTCATAATCCAATATCATTCTGTTCCTTACTTCAGTGATGTAATTCACTTCTGCATAATGCTTAAGAATGTTTCAAGTGTTTTGTCTCTATTACTGCAGAATTCTTGATGAATTCTGAGAAGAGTTCAAGGATGATATTCTGAACAATAAGTGAGAGAGAAATTTCTCGATTTTGGCCACAGAAGCTAGATTTAAGATTAGGAAATATACTGGTTTCTAGTTAAACCTCTTAGTCTTTGTGGTGTATTACTTTGATTTTTGCAACATCTTTACTAGAGAAGAAGCATTACATGCCATTTTCTCATATTATTGCTGTTCACACCCAGAGGAGATACAATTCTGTAACAACACCAACCTCAAACTTGGAAACTACCTTAAGGAAATCTATAAAAATAAGAATTTCAGGAGCACTGCCAAAATAGTTTAGTATCATTTATAAGCTGACTTTGAATTTGGCACCATCATCCTCAATAAAGGAAGATTATAGAGGGGGGGGGGGGAAGCAGATTTTCATACTTTGCTATATTTCAGAAATATTTTTTTAATGGTAAATAATCTGGGAGATTATGATTTTAAAGGTAAATAATCTGGGAGAACAATTGGTTTCTATTTCTGCAAAATACAGTAGTTTCATGCAAACCAGAGAGAAATCCATATAGGGAGACTTGAGCAATGCTAGGCAGAGATTAGCATATCATTTGAAAGAATATTTTCTTTAAGCAGAGTATTAATACTATATATGTGATCAGAACAGCTGGATGTCCAAGAATAAAAAGCCTTTTTATCAGTGTTTTACATGATAGGAACATCGGTTAGCACCTCACATCTGTGCAACATCTACCTTTCCTATCATTTAATCACATTTAGCTATAGTTTTCTATCTCATTTTTTTTCTTTTTTCAGAAGCAAGAAATAAGCCATTGCCCCAGGAGACAAGTGAGTGAGGCAACATTTATAATAGCTTCGGGGCTAGTAAAACATTAATTGCATAGTTCTGAAATAGGAACTGACAGATGCTTACTCCTACTGGTGAGAGATAATATATCCGGTCCAAGCAGACAGTATTTGGGGAAATTTCTGCCTCTCGCTTCTCTGGTTCCTGAAGAAAGGCGTCAAATAAATTTGGACAAGGAGCATGGCTTAAGCTTAATTATCTTCCTTCAGTGACACTGAATCTGTTCAGAGCTGCAAATCTTTCATGCCAGCCAAGCAAATGTCCACTGCAGTGTTCACATGCGCACATGAAATAACAGACAATGTGATTTTCATATACTAACCCGACAAATGCCAGGAGTGCATACGATAATATATGAAATTAGGAAACTTAATCCATTTTCACTCCACTGGAATAAATGTGGCCCTTTCTTCCATCTTCACCATACAGATAACACTTGGCAACAGTGTGACTGTTGGAATAAGTAGACTGAATATTGCTCACTGACGCTATGGTTTCTGTCTTTGGATATCTACACATGAGCTGATTTTAGTCACAATAATGCTTTGGTACTATTGAGCTTAAAATCAAATTTCATATACTTTGAGATCTGAGCAAGACATGATGATATAGTGCAGTGATGGTGAACCTTTTTTTGCTCGGGTGCCAAAAGGGCACGCGTGCGCACGCCCACACCCATAATGCAATGCCCCTCCGTGCATGCGCGCACAACCCCCCGCGCTGCCCCCCCTGCGCATGCGCACAGGGCTCACTGAAGCCTCCGGAGCCTGTGGATGGCGAAAAACAGATTCTAACTGATTTTTGGCCTTCCGGAGGGCGGGGGGGGTCGTTTTTGCCTTCCCCAGGCTTCAGGAAAGTTTCCTGAAGCCTGGGGAGGGTGAAAAACGGCCCAACTGGAAGTTCGTTTCCGAACTTCCGGTTGGGCCGTTGGGTCTGTTTTTCGCCATCCACAGCAGAGGTGTTTGTTTGTTTTGTTTTGTTTGTTTGTTTGTATTTCTATGCCGCCCAACTCCCAAGGGACTCTGAGCGGCTTACAACAATATAAAAAAACTTGATAAAATATAAAAAACTATTAAAAAAAGACATAATAAAAACATTTAAAAACAATTAAAAACTCATACACACCATTTCATGGCTGGATCTCGCCAAATTGCAGAAGCGAGATCAACGGCCCCAAGCCTGCCGGAACAGCCAGGTCTTCACCGCTTTCCGGAAGGCCAGCAGGGTGGGGGTAGTCCGGATCTCAGGAGGTAACTGGTTCCAGAGGGCCGGGGCAGCCACAGAGAAGGCCCTCCCCCGCGGGCTCGCCAGCCGGCACTGTTTAGCTGACGGGACCTGGAGGAGCCCAACCCTGTGGGATCTTACCGGTCGCTGGGAGCTATGTGGTAGAAGGTGGTCTCGAAGATAACCTGGCCCTGAGCATATAGGGCTTTAAAGGTAATAACCAACACCTTGAATTGTGCCTGGAGACCAATAGGGAGCCAGTGCAGCTCGTGGAGAATTGGTGTAATATGGGTGTACCTAGGTGCACCCATAACAGCTCGCGCAGCCGCATTCTGGACCAACTGTAGTCTCCGAACACTCTTCAAGGGTAGCCCCATGTAGGTGGGTTCCTCCCAGTTCAGACCGGTTTACCCGAACCGGTAGCAACCCACTGGTGACGTCACGGAGCCGGTTCAGTCAGTGCCGGTCCGTGGACGCCGCCATTTTATTTTATTTTTTTGGATTTTTGGGGGGGGAATTTTTTTGATTTTTTTTTCTTCTGCGCATGCGCAGAAGCCGAGTTGCCGGCACTGCGCATGTGCTGCCATCTTGTTTTTGACTTTTTTGGGGGGGATTTTTTTGGAATTTTCGGCACTGCGCATGTGCGCGTGTGCAAAGCGCGCACGTGACCACGAGGCGCGGCCACGTGGCGCGGGAGGAAGCGAACTGGCGGTGAGGTAAGTTAGAACCCACCCCTGATCCACAGGCTCCGGAGGCTTTCCTAAAGCCTGGGGAAGGCGAAAATGACCTCCCCCCCCACCCTCCGGAAGGCCGAAAATCAGCTGGCCAGCGTGCTGGAGCTGACATAGGGCAATGCCTCGCGTGCCCTCAGATATGGCTCTGTGTGCCACTTGTGGCACGCGTGCCATAGGTTCGCCATCACGGATATAGTATCATGATGCCTTCACAGAGTAGTATGATATTTATAATTTGCACCATTTGGGGACAAATTATAAATTATTATCTTGATGGATATGATATTACTTACCTATCTGCAGATGTCCATAGCTGAGAGTCTTTTGTATCCCCATTCATCTTCTTGAGATTGACAAACTTTTGTGTTTTGCTCTAACCTCTCAAAATTGTGGGAATATTTGTAAACCATAGAAAAGAATTATGATGAGAAGGGATAAAGTGTGTATGCTGTATATAATTCACACAGCCATCAAAAACAGTAGATTGCTTTAAGATATTAAGTCCAGAGTCTGCAGTTATCTGCCTCGATGGCCATAACTTTCTGATGTAAATATACATCAAATATTCATCATGTTATGTTCATCAAATATTTCTTCCTAATTTACTCTCCTCAGTGACTGCTGAATTTCTACCCCTTCATTTCTTATCATTCTTCATGAATCTAGAAAACTGAATGTCTGTATGGTCAGATGAAAATTATCCACTGTTTTTGCCCATTTCAGTTTCTAAACTAGGTCAACCTTTGAGGAACACTGGGTTAGAAAACCAACTCTGGTTGTTGCAAGGTCTAATAACAGAATCTTGAGAAGATGATACCAAAGAGTATCAAGACAGGACAATCTTGAGTTTCTTTCTCACTTTCTCCTCCCTTCCTGGATCTAAGCTGGTATTCATCTAACGGCTATTGTATATCATCTTCAAGACCATCTATGTACTCTTCTGATACTAATAACTGGATGAGACTTATATATCAGTATTCAGAAAGTGTGTTAGTTTTACCCAAACGTGTATGACTGATGTTGTTTTAAAATTGATTGCTTTCATTTGACTGGTTTCCTTCAAGTGTCATGGAGAAAATTAGAGCTTTTTGGAGAGAAGAGCACTTTGTGTCTGCTGAGTGCAGTTCTGCTGGGTGTGAAATGTTCCCCATCATCATGAGCAATTTCCATCTCATTACTGAATTGTACATTTCCATCATATTATTTATGTTTGAAGGAAACATCAGGACTTTAGATGGATGATGTCAAATGTAAACTGATTATCTGCTTGCCCCACCATGTGGCCGAATGGTTTTTGCGTATACAACGAGGAGAGATAGGCATAATAAGAAGAATGCTTTTACTTTGTATACTGATGTCATTTTGCAGTACATTTCACCAACACTTAAAAAGTATATTAAAGAAGTGGCTGAGCCATATTAATGGAGTGGGCAACAATTTCTCTGGTTTCCTCCATTTATTTCAGGGTTTTGGGAGGGAAGAGTTTAAAGGTAAAGCTCATGTATAAGTGCTAATTCTAGCAAGATCAGAAACAGCCTAAAACTTGATCACCCAATACCATAACAAGGAACAGCTGGAAATCATTCCTGCCACTTTCAACAGAGTGAAGCCTCTGGTCAATCACACCATCTGGGCAGGAGAAAAAGGTGCTAGAATGTTGAGTCTTCATTTCATTCTAAATTGGGCTTTTATTTCATACTTAGCAATCACTAATGTTCTTATCAGTTTCAATGTTCCTTGCAAGAAATTTAATTATCCTTTGTCTCGAGGGCATATGTGCATTGCTTCTAGTTTTAGTCTCTATTAAGAGAAACATGACATCAGACAGCTGTTTTAAGATTTTGCAAACGTTGTAAACAAATGTTCATAAGGATAATGACATTTGCACTTTAGAAAACCCTACCGAGGTGTTATGCAGGTATTTGCCTGTGAAACTGGGTACCATGTCAGTCCTAGAGCAGAAATCAAAATGGCCACAGAAAGACGGTTATTAAAACTACTGAAGGGGAGGGAGCAAGTATGATGCAAAAAAGAGGAGAGAATAAGAGTTGGGAAAATCCTAACACAGAAAGTAAGGCTTGTAGCAGGAGAAGTTAGAATAGCACTTATTGCAATAGCACTTATATACCGCTTCACAGTGCTTTACAGCCCTTTCTTAGCGATTTACAGAGTCAGCATATTGCCCCCAACAATCTGGGTCCTCATTTTACCAACCTCGGAAAGATGGAAGGCTGAGTCAACCTTGAGCTTGGTGAGATTCGAACTGCCAAATTGCAGGCAGCCAGCAGCCAGCAGAAGTAGCCTGCAGTACTGCATTCTAACCACTGCGGCACCATGGCCCATACCATGGAAAATATCTGTGTTTTTTTTTTAAAAAATTATAAATTCAGTCTGCTTTACAGCCATGGATTGGGGATGAGACAAAGACAGGGTCATAATGACATGTCCTTAACTATTAGTAAGGCACCATCAAGCTGCTACTGAAGAAGATGCATGGCTTGGCCCCAAGTTAGTATAGAACAGTGGTTCTCAACCTTTCTAATGCCGCGACGCCCCTGCGACCCACCCCGCCGCCATGACCCCTGCCCCGCCCCCTCCCCACACAGGATGAGGTGACAAAGGGGGCGTGGCACTAGGGGTAAAATGCTCCCGGTTCGGGCTTGCCTGCGGGTCGCCGGACAGCCGGTAGCGACGGAAGCGAGAGACTTCGCCCACCCGCCCGGATGCTGCCATTTGGGTTCTTTTACCCTCTGCGCATGCGCAAAGTATTCTGCGCATGCACAGAGGGTAAAAGAACCCAAATGGCAGTGTCCGGGCGGGTGGGCGAAGTCTCCCGCTTCCGTCGCTACCGGCTGTCCAGCGACCCGCAGGCATGGCCGAACCAGGAACATTTCACCCCTGCAGTGACGGTGGCACCAAGATGGCGGGCTAGCGCACGCGGTGACCCCTGTGAAATGGTCGTTCGACCCCCCAAGGGGGTCGCGACCCACAGGTTGAGAACCGCTGGTATAGAATAAGAGCATGGCTATTCCTTGACAAAGGAATCCTGACCCTGGAAAGGATACTGGGTTTTACATGAAAAACAGGCCAGTATCAAAATCTTTGGCTGATGAATAGATATAGTGTAAATGCATTCATGAATTCATTTGCAAAAGCTAATCTCTTACAGTATATGATCAGAATTTCCTCCTCCTTCCTATTCAGGAACTTGATAAATGAGGTCTGTTGTATTTTTCCTTATAAAGAAGAGTATAGGAGGTTTTTTTTTCCAATAGTATGATTGTGACTTGGCACTATTCTGCTTGCTGATCTACAGCAGGGCCGATGTCTTATTGATACAAATGACAGTACTTTTCTTCCATCAGAAATATATTAAAAAAAATCAATGCATGACAGATCAAAGGCTAGTATGACAAGTACCAAAATTAGTTTCAAGTAAGGAAGAAAATTTCTAGTGAGATAAGCAGTTATAAAAATGGATAAATAAATATAAATAAATATTTTTTAAAAAATAATCATCATCATCATCCACCATGTTGCGATCGTTTGGATTATGGTCATCACAGCCATATGCTAAATAAATAAAAGGTCATCACACACACAAAAAAAGCTTTTGGCATTGATGGGATTGGGACTGAATATTGCTCCCCACCGCATTATGAGACAGAGAAGGTGAAAGCTCACCTGGAGAGGTCTACGATGGCATCTACTCTGCAATCTTACATAATACAAGCATATCCAGGAGAGAAGGAGAAAGCAGAGAAGAGCCAAAGAAAGCAGCTATATAGGCCTCCAACCCAGGATGAGTTTGGAATTGAGACTTCTTGCATTATAAGAATTCTTACTTCTATCCCATGTCACTAACACCCCTTAGTTACGGAGATACTAAATGGATTGCAGATAGCTTAATATTCCAATAGCTGACAAAACCTGTTTCCTGAACAATCTGTCTCTTCACTTTTGCAGGCTCAACCATTAGCACTGATTACATTGCTGGTTATTTTGTCTTCAGATAAACTCACTGGCCCCTCAGTACAGGAGCTGGCTTGAAAAAGAGTCCATGCTCTTGGTCTATATTCTGTTTCTAATTCCTATAGAGTAAATGGGCATTGTAGCTCTTTTGCTTCAAAAACCAAAGCTGGATGAGAGGTCAATACTATTGTTTCGCTACCGCTTCTTTTTGTCTGCATGTGGATATGAATGGCCCTTTGGAATTCTCCACCAAATTTGTGGCCAAAGGAACTAAGGACTCATCCTCAGATTCCGCTCATTGTGGAACAGAGTTGGTTTACAAACTATGTTTGAGGGATATATAGCAATAGCAATAGCACTTAGACTTATATACCGCTTCATAGTGCTTTACAGCCCTCTCTAAGCGGTTTACAGAGTTAGCATATTGCCCCCAACAATCTGGGTCCTCATTTTACCCACCTCGGAAGGATGGAAGGCTGAGTCAACCTTGAGCCGGTGAGATTTGAACCGCCGAACTGCAGCTAGCAGTCAACTGAAGTAGCCTGCAGTGCTGCACTCTAACCACTGCGCCACCTCAGCTCATAATCTTCATGACAAGTGAGCCAATGTGGTCTGGTGGTTAAGGCACTAGGCAAGAAAGCAGGAAACATGAGTTCAATTCTTGCCTTAGGCATGAAAGCCAGCTAAATATTTTTGGGCCAGTCACTCTCTCAGCCTGATTCATCTTACAGAATTGTTGTTGTGAGGAGGAGGAGGAGGAGGAAGAAATATTAAGTATGTTTGTCATCTTGAATTATTTATAAAAATAATGAAGGCAGGATATTGTTTTTTAAAAATGACATTTCTTCTACTCCATCCCCAAACAGCTGCCGAGGCAACCTTGAGCTTCTTTAGTTGTCTAATTTGGAAGGGGTGGGCTGTTTACCTCACCCCAAACAAATCCTCTCATGCAGGCAATCATGAGAAGAGCCTGAGAGGATGCAGTCAGCATCCATTTGTCTTGGCAAATCTATTATAGAAACCTCTACTCACCTGGCCACTGTGCCTTCGTGGCCATTATACCTTTGGTTGTAAGAGAGGCTAGATGTTTGCTGTATGCTGTTGTCTTGATGTGTTCATGTAAGTGAGATACATACCCAGATGCATCCAAACAATGTAGAGAGAAGGGCCTCTGGCTGGCCAACAATGATTCATAGGAGATATTGACCTTAGAGCCATGGTGGCGCAGTGGTTAGAATGCAGTATTGCAGGCTACTTCTGCTGACTTCTGGCTGCCAGCAGTTCGGCAGTTCGATTCTCCTCGGCTCAAGGTTGACTCAGCCTTCCATCCTTCCGAGGTCAGTAAAATGAGGACCCAGAATGTTGGGGGCATATATGCTGCCTCTGTAAACTGCTTAGAGAGGGCTGTAAAGCACTGTGAAGTGGTATATAAGTCTAAGTGCTATTGCTATTACTATTAGAAGGGAAGAAAGAGAGATCTAGTAGCATAATAGCATGGGATGCTCTCTTGAAGTTTTCCACTTTGCATTTGAAATCACGTCTTTCAATCAATCAGGCAGACTTTGGGGTGGTTGCATATTTGACATAGGTATATCCATCTTTTATTTCTCTGACAAATGTATCACTCTCCCAGATTAATAGTTGTATGAAACAATTGCTGCTACTTAAAGGCGATGACTTGGGAGAATAATAGTCCTGTCAGAAGCGCATACAGGAAATCATTTTCCTACCTGTAGGTGATGCTGGATGAGAGGTTGGAGAGAATCCATCAGTAGCTGCCATGAAACACCCTGTTCCAGTGTGTTGAATTCTTGGAGACTGCCTGGACAAATCCCTGCAATTTTCTTAGCAAAGTTTTTCAGAAGTGGTTTGCCATTGCTCTTTCCTAAGACTGAGAGAGAGGGATTGACCCAAGGTCACCCAGCTGGCTTTGTGCCCAAGGCAGAACTAGAATTCACAGTCTCCTCATTTCTAGTCTGATACCTTTAACCACTAGACCAGGGGTCGGCAACCTTAAACACTCAAAGAGCCACAAAAGTCCTAACCGGAAGTCCTACTAGCGCGGCGTCCTTCCTCTGCCGACCAGAAATCCGGTTCCCCCACCATAGAGTCTCCTCCTAGCATGGCGTCCTTTTTCCTCTGCCGACTGGAAGTCTGTTCCCCCACCATAGAGTCTCCTCCTAGCATGGCGTCTTTTCCTTTTACCGACCAGCAACAGGGAGCCGCAGCAGAGGGATGAAATAGCCACATGCGGCTCTAGAGCCATGGGTTGCTGACCCCTGCACTAGACCAAACTGAAACCGCCCTTAGATAGCAACAATGTCAGCCTCATGGCTAAGGTAGGGGAAAGGCAGTTTGTAGAGGCCGTGCAATCTAAGTCAATAGAGTCTCCTTCCAAAGATAGAAGGAAAATACATTGATGTGGCTGTGTGAGAGATCTGAGGAGGCCATTGTCCCAAATTTCTACAAGGGAAATAACAGTTTTGCAAAAAGTTCTTAAGAGTAGGACTTCCTCTTAATCATTTTGTCTTCCGATCCCAATAATATTTTATCTAATTCTGTTGTTTCCATTTTTATACCTGGGTCTTTTTTATCTTTCCTATATTTTGATTGTAGTTGTAAGTATGCCCACCACTCCAAATCTATACCTTCTTTCTGTAATTCTGATCTTGACTTCAAATCTCCTTTCTCATCCAGAATATGTTTATATGTTACTATTTGTCCCATATGTATAAATTTTGGATGAATATACATCTCTAAAGTTGAGATCCAGTTTGGAACCTGTATATAATTTTGTTGTTTGATTTTCGCCCACACACCTATCAGTGCACGTCTAATATGATGTCTCTGGAAGTACTGGTAGATTTTGTCTTTCTCTTCCCACAATATGGCATGCCAGCCAATTTGCAAATCATGGCCTTCCAATCTTAATAATCTTTCATTTTTTAGTTGTATCCAATCCCTGATCCATATCAATGTTGGAGC
>QLTV01000374.1:407297-418059 GCA_003457575.1 Thermophis baileyi
CTCTAATATGAACACCAAGTCATTTAAAAATGCCTGTAGTTTATATTCTTCTTTCTTGATTCTCATACCTTTTATCTCCTCATTTTGTCTTATATTTCTATTTAATACCTCTAATGTCAAAACAAATAATAATGGGGATAGAGGACATCCCTGTCTTGTGCCTTTCATAATATTTACCTTCTCTGTCATATCTCCATTTATCACCACCTTTGCTGATTGTTCATGATAAATTGTTTTAATCATATTTACAAATCTTCCCCCCAAATCCATAATTTGTAATTGTGTTATCATAAATTGCCAGTTCAGATTGTCAAACTCCTTCTGTGCATCAAGAAACATCAACACCATTTGTTTTTCAGGGTGTGCTTCATAATATTCCAAAGTATTTTTGTTTAGAAATCTTTATTTTAAATGCCAAATCTTCTTTTTCAATTAAATTCAATTCATGGTTTTTTCAAATCCATTTGATCGTTAATCCTCTTATTTCGTGTGTCTTTCTGTAATTCCATCTCTAATTTCTTATACTCCTCTTCCAATTTTTTTTGAGTTTGTCTCTTCTTTTTGTTCCCTTTTCCCGAATAGGTCATTACCAGTCCTCGAATATATGCTTTGGCTGTATCCCACAGATTTTGTAATGAAGTATCTTCTTTTTTATTTTCTTTAAAAAAGAACACCAGTTATTTTTCCATAGTTTGTTGGAACTCCTTTTTGTTCAGTATTGTTTGATTTAATGTCCATCTTAATCTCTTTTTTTGTCCCTTCCATGTAACTGTGATCGGGTTATGGTCTGCCCATGTGCTTGCTTCAATATTTATGCCTTGTATATTAACTAATAAATCAGTTGACATCCACATCATATCTATTCTAGACCATGACATATGTCTATTTGAATAGAATGTATATTGTTTTCCCTTCAGATAGCTTTTCCTCCAAACATCTTGAATACTTAATTCCTCCACCATTGTAAAGAAAGTTTTTGGGAGAATTTTCCTGGGCTTCTTATTTGTCTTTGTAGTTTTATAGTCCAAATCTGCTTCTATTATTGCGTTAAAATCACCTATCATACATATATTTTCATATTATTTTCCTGTGCAGTTTTCCATAAAAGTCTTCTTGGTTATTATTGGGGGTATATATTGCCACTAAAAGTGTTTGTTTATAGTTAATTATTGCTTCCACCATTAAGATTCTCCCTTCTTTGTCAGCAAATACTTGCTTAGATTCTATTGTCATTTTAATATACAATGCCACTCCTCTCTTACTTTGTTGTGTCTACGCGGTATATACTTCTCCCAATTTTGAGTGTTCCAAAAGTTTTTTGTGTTGTTTTCTGATATGAACTTCTTGTAAACATATTATGTCCATTTTTAATTTGTCCAATTTATTACATGTTCTTTTCCTTTTTAGTGCCGAATTTAGTCCATTAACATTTATCGATATTACTTTTATTTCTTCTTCCATAATTTACTTGTTAGTTGTTTTTGCCGATCTAGTCGCTCTTGTCTCTCTTTGATCTTTAGCCTCCTTTGCTCTTGCCCCTTCTATCATTGCTTTTTCTTCTCGTTCCTTTATCATCTCTCTTGTTTGTCCATCTTTCTCCACTGTAAGTTCTTCTTGTTGTCTATCTCTTTCTCTTGGTCTTTCTTCCTCTTGTGGCCCCAGATACTGTTCATAAAATAATTCAGCTTTCTCTAACGAATCTAATCTACTGTATGTCTTTGTTCCTGCCAATTCACCAGAATTCCTTCCGGTATGAGCCACCTGAAGCTCACCCCCTTTAAACATTAAACATTTTGTCAGAAACTGATATTCTTTTCACAAATCTTTAACTCTTCTTGGTATTTGTTTCAGCACCACTATCTCTTTGCCTTTGTATTTTATTGGATTATTCCTTGCTGTCTGTAAAATCTCTGTTCTTATTGCTTTCTTAGTAAATCTTACATGAACCTCTCTAGGTAAATTATGTCTCATTGCATATCTAGTGTGTACTCTGAATATCTCATCAATCTCATTTAATATCTTTTCCTTAGTATCCTCCATTGCTTCTGCCAACAACTCTGCCATTACCTCCGCTAAGTTTTCACCCTTCACTTCTTCCATGTTTTGAAGTCTTAAATAATAATCTGCTCTATCCATCTCTAAGGAGATAATTGTTTTCTCCTGATTTTGATCTATTGATGTAAGCCTATAATCCAGCTCTCCCACTCTTTTTTCTGTTGCTTCTGCTTTTTCTTCCACTTTTAATATTCTTTGTTCATTTTTTCCATCATCCCCTTGACATCTTTTAACTCCCCTTCTACTTTTCCCATTCTTTCATCTAATCTGCCAATTCTTTCTTTGAAGTCTTCATGTAGTGCCTGTATCATATTTTTCAATTCCAGTTGCATAGTATTGGTTTTCTCTTGATATGCCAAAGTATCCAATGTTCTCTGAGTTGCAGGGCTCGACGTCGCTGAAGAGGCCATTGAAGGCAAATGTGTTGTTGTTTTCTTCATCTCATAACTTCTTAAGGCTCTCTTGATATTTATAATCCACAGAATTTATAATCCAAATGCAATTTGTAATCCAAATATTAGATACACCCTGTTGGGAGAACCATAAAGTAAAGCCAATAAAAAGAGAAAAGGAACCAACCAACCCAAGCAAGAAAAAATAAACAAAAAAGAGGAAAAAAGAGACTGTACCACAAATTATAATCCCAAACTGAATCTCACAATAGCTTCTTGTTCTTCAGGTTCTTCTTTACCTTAATCCAAATCACGTCCAACAAGCAAAAAATTTTAAAAAAAGAAAAAATAAGCAAAGGAGAAAGAAAAAGAAAAAAGAAAAATAATACTAATACTAAAAATTAAAAAAAAAACTGAATTCTGTATGTCCAAAAAAAGGGAAAAAAGGAAGAAAAAGAAAAAAAATCCAATAATGAAATCCACCACTGCACCTACCAACTTCACAAACTCTTAATTCCAAATCAATAAATTATAAAAAAAAAGAAAAAAAGAAAAAATATCCCAGCAACAAAGGAGATGGAAGGTTTCTATAATCTTTCCTATTTCTTTCTTTTTTTACACACTTCAAGAGGTACACTGCTCCAGCTAGTATAATAACAAAGCTCTCAGTGTTCCACTCTCTGTTAAACAATGCACTTTCTTATCAGCTCAGCAGACATTCTCAAGGCCATTCTTTTTCTTGTTATTTAGTTCAGTCTCTTCCCCTGGTGCCTCTAGATGGCACTATAGTTCATTTTCAAACGGGAACAATTTTTTCCCCTTAAAATAGTTCATTCAATCACTTTAAACTTAATTTTGCTTCAATTATCACCAATAAAAGTTTGAAAATATTCAATCAGGCTTTCTGCAGTTTTCAAATCAATTCCACCTCATTTCAGCTCTTTCCTTCTTCATTTAAGGCCCACCATTTTCTTCGTCACTGTAATACCGGAGGTGGGGCAGTTAACATCCACCCACTCCCTCCTCTTCTCTTTATGCCATTTCTCTTTCAATAACTTTCCCCAGAAGGTTGTGAAAGGAAAAAAAGACGTATATTTAAACAAAAATCATTTATCTCACCAAGATGATCCACACTGCCTTTTACTTTCGCTTTTCTCTTGTGACCGCCTCAGCTTCGTAACGGCTCACTATGGCCATTTTCCCAGCCGTCAGTTTGAGTGGCTTCTTCTGACTAGCCAGGGAATTTGCGACTTCCCTGTACTCGCCAGTCTGTGCCTCCCTCGTTCACCGTCCCTACAGGACGGCTTTGGTCAAAAAAGACCCCCTGATGGCTGCAATATCGACAATTCTTCGGGAGCCCCTGAGGAAAGCATCATCTTGCTGAGACGCTGGCCACGCCCCTATTCGTCATGCTCTATTTCTGTAGAGATGTAGATATTTCTTATATATAGTGCAACTCCACCTCCTCTTTTATTTGGTCTATTTCTTTTAAATAATTTAAATCCCTCTAGCTGTATGTTCCATTTGTGGGTTTCATCCCACCAAGTTTCCATAATGGCAACAATATCATATCTGCCCTCATTTACTTGAATTTCTAATTCTATAACCAACCATATGTTATATGACACAGAGAAATAACACAATCTAGTTCGGATGTATACATGGTGAAAAAAACAAATCTTGTGAGTTTACCAGAAGGATGGCATAGGGAACAAAGCTGTTACAGAATCTGGTAATCCTGCTAGAAATACTTTGAAACCTCCTCCCAGAGGGGAGCAACAGAAACAGACCGTAAAGTGGGTGTGTGGGGTCTCTAATAATGCTTTGAGCTCTAAGCACAGAGCACTTACAAGCAGTATCCTGAATAACAGGAAGTGAGCTTCCTATAATCTTCTCAGCTGTCCTTACCACTCTCTGTATGGACTTTCTATCTGAGGCATTGCTGCCATCAAACCAAACAGTGATGCAGTTTGTTAAAACACTCTCAATCGTGCTTCTGTAAAAAGTAGCCAGGACAGAAGGAGAAAGAGCCTTCACCCCTTCCCTATAAGCATCTTCATTGTCGTCCCAGATAAGACCCACCACTGCCGTGTTATCCGCTGCTGATCTGTAAAGAAGTTAAGATAAATCTTGTAACAGCCCTCTAAAGAAAGCATCCAGATCATTTAACTCAGTGGTTCTCAACCTTTCTAATGCCGCGACCCCCCCGCGACACCCCCCCCCGCCGCTGCGACCCCCCTGCCCCCCCGACCCCTGCCCCGCCCCCCCCCCGCCCGTTTGGGTTCTTTACCCTCTGCGCATGCGCAAAGCGTTCTGCGCATGCGCAGAGGGTAAAAGAACCCAAATGGCGGTGTCTGGGCGAAGTCTCCCGCTTCCGACGCTATCAGCTGTCCGGCGACCCGCAGGCACGGCCGAACTGGGAGCATTTCACCCCTGCAGTGATGGTGGCACCAAGATGGTGGGCTAACATGTGCGGTGACCCCTGTGAAATGGTTGTTCGACCCCCAAAGGGGTCGCGACCCACAGGTTAAGAACCGCTGATTTAACTGAAATGTGTATCTGTTTGACCTCATCATTTACTCTGTCCTCTGTGGCTGATTCAATATTCTTTCTTTTAAGGGGAATATTACTTCCTGTGAACCATTGTTGCTTTCTAGTTTATGCCATCAAGAATGAGCGATACATTCACATCATAAATGATAATCTGAATCCTTTGTTCTCTTCAGACGTTCAATTACTGATGTACGGTACGAAGGGCTGAGCAGTCATATGGGATTGGTTCCAGACTCTTGATATCTGCAGCCCATCTCAGATGGCAGCCTCTAGCCAACCTTGAGTTGAAATTTAAAAAGAAGATTAACAGGATCAAACCTTGAAGGGAGATGCTTAGGAAATATCCGCATGTGATGTTAGACTGGGAGGTATGTGTGTGCGTGTGGGATCCTTGAAAAAGGCAATGACAAACAACAATATTTCCATACTGTTTTCAAGAAATATCTGTATTTAAATAAATCACCAGGAGACAAGTTCAGCTTAAAAAGTTCTTTGCCTTTGTAGTTTCACAGCTTGATTACAAGCTATTAGCACAATTGAGACAGACCATTATGTGTGGGTTTTGCAAACGCAAAATATGAATCCTGGCTAGTCAGAATTTCTACCTTTGTAAATTGGGGCTTGATAAAGCAGCTTCTTTTATACTCAAATTCATCTCACTCGGCTGAAGACCACTGCTAGCTTATGAAGTATCAGAGGACCCCATATGTATTGGAGCCAAATATCTATGGAGATTCTCGGTCATCCAGGTCACGGTTGTCCCAAAGGTGCTTTTTCAAAAGGCAACTGGAACAAAGAAAGTCCAGTTGCCTTTTGAAAAATCACCTTTGGGACACATATTGGAGCCCGTCATAAGGAGGGATTGAAAGGAGGTAATTATTTTCCGCATCATGAAAATATTTCTCTTAATTAGAAAAAACAGCGTGTAAAATGTCCATCAGAATCTATATGACTTATTCACAATTTTGAACACATTTATAATTTGATGAACTGATGCTTTGGGACACATGCAAAATTCATAGAATACACTATATCAAATTGAACAGCACAGAAGATGTGAAACTGCCTCATAACAAATGAATTTATGGTGTTATTTAGTCCATTATTGCCTACTTCTGACTGGCAATAGCTCTCCAGGGTTGCAGGTAGAGGAGATATATATTTTCCTGTCACACATTTCCTGTCATACATTTTCTGATTCTTTTAACTAGAGTTGTCAAACATTGAACTTGATACTTGGGCCAGTTACTCAATTTGCAAGTTCCATAACTGAATGTATGACTCCTCAAGGAACCACACAAACCATAAACACTAAGCTTCATTTAGCCAAGTTTTGAAACTCTAGAACTAGTTTTCTGGTATATTATTATTGAGTTGCCACCGTTATGAGTTCTATGGTTTGGAATTTCCATCATACTGTAAAGGAAAGGAACTCTAATTGCCAGATTTTACATCAGACACAGCAATAAATCTCCTCTTTCTAGAAACTAAAATTTATACACTGTAGTTAACTGCAGAAAGCTGCTAAAACTAGTGTTCATTGTGAATATGTTTTCCAAAGGTCTGTTGAATTTTTTTACATAAAAGTGGAGTTTTATGCGGGACCATCCAGTGAAAAAAATAAACTGAATTTGCACATTTAATTAGCCCATGAGCTATAGAAATGCAAGAGAGTTCAGGAATAAGATGTGGCAAAGCCAATTATGTTTTTATAAAGTAAATGCATCTAATTAAGAGTTTATTGTCTCAATATTATCTTGAATTAACAACTGTCTCCTTAAAATCTAGCATGAAGAAGCTTTTGTCTATGAATAGGCTAACTCCACTTCTTAGCAGCTGACAGAAATTTTGGCTTCTGTGTATGTGTACTACCTATTCACTCGTGCCTTCAACTATTCTTGTGTAAGGCTATTTTCTCACTAGTGACTTATAGCAGGGGTGTCAAACTTGATTTCATTGAGGGCCACATCAGGTTTGTGTTTGACCTCGGGGGGCCAGGGTGGGCATGGCCAGCATGATATCACTTGTGTTGGGGGGCACCTGTGGTGGTCCAAGCGCACTGCCAGTGAAAACGGGCTCCCAAGCTCTGTTTTCAGCTGCGACAGCCTCCTGCAAACCTCTGCCAGTGAAAATGGAGCTTGGGAGGGCCGCATGCGGCCCTCACGAGCTCCGTTTTCACTGGCAGAAGCACTGCGGGCCAGTCCTTCACTATTTCCAGGGCAGCCCTGCAAGCCAGATCTAAGCACCCTGTGGGCCGGATCCGGCCCCCGTGCCTTGAGTTTGACATCCCTGACTTATAGCATCTTCCCTAGCATCACTCAGCATTCAAATCTTGTCCCCTCACTGTTATTTAGGACAACAAGATTGAATGATGCTGGAAGCTGCTATAAATGGCCTGTAGGAAAACGATCTAAGCAATATCTTAGATGCTGCTGGATAATTGTGAAATAATAATAATTAATTCAACTCCCTACTGATGGAGTGAGGCTCTTGCAAGACTATACAGACCAAACATGCTTATCAGCATAGTGAAGCAGCCTTTTTCAGTTGTGCTCTTCCAGAAGTGTTGGACTGCAATTGTTAGGATCCTCTGGTAACATGGCCAAGCTGAAAATTCTGGGAATTACATTCTCGATTTAATGGGAAGATGACAGATTGGAGAAGGTTCCTGTAGAAGCTATGAACATCATTACTCAGTAGTTTGAAATTCTTAAAGGTGAACATTTATTTAAAACCCAATAAAAGAGCATAAAGCTTTGTGGTTCAACAATCCAACATGCAGGGGTGGGTTCCTCCCGGTTCGGACCGGTTCACCTGAACTGGTAGTGACCTGCTGGTGATGTCACAATGACATCACCGAACCATATCAGTCGGTGCCGGTCCATGGGTGCTGCCATCTTTTTTTTGAATTTTTTTTTATTTTTTTATTTTTTTTATTTTTTTTATTTTTTTTTCTTCCCCCGCCCCACCCACTCACTCCTTCCTTACCGCCTAATCTGCCTTCTGTTCCCACGTGGTGCCTGCCCTGCACCCCAACTGAGCTGCCTCCTATTGCCTACAGATAAGTCGCGGTCGCGCTAGCCCCCCCGCCCCATCCCCGGACCTTGCCGCGGGCCCCCCACCATCCCCACTGGGCTCGCGACCTTACCTTCCTCCCACGGCTGGTGGCAGAGGGGAAGGCATGCCAGGGCCCATGAGGAACCGATGCTTGGAGCAGTTTTGGAGCTTGTTAAGGAGGAGGACCGCTCCTCGGCCCCAGCCATGCGTTTTCAAGCCTGGGCTATTGCAATAGTTTTTCACTCCAAGCAGCCCGGGCTTGAAAATGCATGGCTGGGGGTGAGGAGTGGTCCTCCTCCTTAAAAAGCTCCAAAACTGCTCCAAGCGTTGGTTCCTCATGGGCGCTGAAAGTACCAGCCTTCAACCTGGCTGTTTCTCTGTGCATGGCTTTCCAGATGGGTCCCCAAAGCACTGTGCTGCGAAAGACTCTCTCTCTCTCTCCTAGCAACAGAGCGGGGGAGAGAAAACAGGTCGCCCGAGAACATGTGGAGGGCTCCATCATGTGCTCTCCAGATCAGCGGCTGCTGCTTCTCCCCCCTGCTGCTTTTGCCTGGGAGAGAGAGTCTTTCGCAGCACAGCACTTTGTGTAAGTCCCAACTGGAAAGCCTGAGCTTTCCCAGGGCCCCGAGGGCCGCCCCCCACCCACTGCCACCTGGAGCTCCCCTTTCACCCGCTTCCGCCCTCCCGCCACCCGCCCCCTGGAGCTCCCCTTTCACGTTTCCCCTAGCTGCCTGGCCTGCAAGGGAAGCACACAGGAGATTGCAGCAGCAGAGCTCTTCCCGTGAGTTTCCCACAGCCACCTGGCCTGCGAGGGAAGCACACGGGAGATTGCGGCAGCGGAGCTCTTCCCGTGTGTTTTTCCCAGCAGCCTGGCCTGTGAGGGAAGCACATGGGAGATCCTAGCTGCAGTTTACTCGTGAACAACATTGGCCAGGAGAAGCAGGGAGAAAGGCCAATGGTGCTCACGAGTAAACTGAGGCTCCTAAGGGGGATCGAGCCTCCCTGCTGAGGGCATCGCTGGCAGCCACTTCTTGCATCAGGAGGTCCGTGCTCTTCCCGCTGCTGCTTGGCTTCCTCAATGCACGGAGGCAGGAGGCGGCAAGAGACAAGAGAGAGAGATACCAGCGGAGCTGGGTGCCTGTAGTTGCACCCGCGAGCGCGCAGGAGTTCCAGCCCGCACGCCTGCCCTGCTGCGAGATGGATGGGTGGGTGGGTGAGTGAGTGGCTGGGAGGGGAGAATTATTGACAAACGGCCGAGCGGGCGGAGAGCTCTGCCACGCCGAACTGCCCGTGAGCAGCGTGGCGACAGTGTCTTGCTGGGGAAGCTCCCGAGGTGCCGCTTGCAGCTGCCTTCCAAAGCCATGCCTCTCCCCGCATTGTTTTGAGGCTCGATCGGGGAGTCAGTGCGGGAACGGTGTTTGTTTGGCATGGCTGCCGTGACCTCACCTCAAGCCATGGTGGTCTGCTTTGAAAGACATGGAATGGGGTTTAGCATGCCTTAGGCACTGACTTGGATAACTTTGGGCCAACCCAAAGAAAGAGGAGGAGGAGGCAAGGGTAAGCTGCGGCGGCACTCTCAGCCCCATAGCAGCAGCTGCGTCTCCACCAAGGGCCGCCTTGTGGAAAGATTGGGCTCTGCCAGTTGGCCTTGGGGTCCCCGGGAGGGGAATATCGAGCAACCTCTCCCTCTCTGGGCGTTAGCCAAAGAGAAGCAGTAAAATCAGTTTTTATTCCTTTGCTAAATCTGCCGTTCCCTTCACATGAGATCGCCCAGCAGCCGAGAGGGAGAAGGGGGCGGCATTTCTGTGTGCTCCCATTTCTGTGTGGCACTCTCCCCTCAATGATAGCGGCTGCCGCTGCCCCCTTCTCGCTCTCCCTCCTCACGCAACCTGCTCTCTGCCCCAAGAAGGCGCAAGCCTCCGCAGAGCCGAGCGGCTGAAGTGCCCCTAACATTTTCTCTGCACTGGCACAACTGGCTGCTTTTTGCGATTCCACCTCCTTCGTGGGCAGCTCAGCGCCAGCTGACACCCCTTCGTGTTGGCTCAGGAAGGAGGGGAATGGGGAGGAGCAGCCGCCGTAGCTGCCGGATGCAGAAAGCGAAGAGCTCCACCTCTCCTGCGCAGCACAGCCAGCTACTCACCTCACTGTGCAGTGGCAGCAGTGAGAGGAGTCCCCGTCGCCGTGATCCCGGTGCAGGAGGGTATCCGCTTGTGTGTATGCGTGCGCGCGCGAAAGAGATGACAGAGAGGAAAGGGGAGGAAAAGAGAGAAAGAGAAAGAAATGAGAAAATGATGGAGGGAGCGAATGAGAGAGAGGAAAGAGAAGCACGAGAGAGAAAGAGGGAGAAAGAGATGAGAGAGGGAGAGAGATGAGAAAGAGAGAGGGGGGAGAGAGATGAAAGAGATGAGTGAGGAGATGAGAGAGAGAAACATGAAAGAGAGAGAGAGAGAAGAGAAAGAGAGAGAGAGAGATAGGGAGAAAGAGAAAGACAGAGAGAGATATACCTGTTTAAAAGAAAATAGAAAAATGGCTCTTTGAGTGTTTAAGGCTGCAGACCCCTGGGTTAGGCAAACACCATGGTCGTTAAGTGAACCTTGTGGTCATTAAGTGAACACTGGTTGTTAAACAAGTCCATTTTCCCCTATGGGCATTCTTAACCGGAAACCAGAAGAAATTGTTGGGAACTGGCAAAAAACATAAACAAC
>QLTV01000374.1:421464-441446 GCA_003457575.1 Thermophis baileyi
AGAAAAAAGGAGAGAGAGAGAGAGAGAGAGGGAGGGGGGGGGAGAGGGAGCGAGGGAGGGAGAGAGAGAGAGAGAGAGAGAGAGAGAGAGAGAGAGAGAGAGAGAGAGAGAGAGAGAGAGAAATCCTGAATTACCATCATCCCGTGTTTAATTTGGGCAGCTGTGATATAAATAGATTTTGGCCCAGATGAAACTTTGCTGTGATTTATAATTAGCCTGAACCATCACATGCTCTATTTGTACTTTGAGCAAGGGCACCATTAATTATTACATGGTCGAGGCAGACAGCACTGGAAGTTATAACTAAGCTGTAGGTAAAGAACAAGCAGAAGAAAGCTTAAATATAGCTTGTTTGCAGACATTTTGCTGAATATGCTAGATGCTGTTAAGTCTTGCCTGATGCTTAAAGCTAATCTGCATTTAATTTGATTTTGTTTGACTTTTTGAGAATATATATGTGGCATCAGGATGAACGTTAAACTGAGACACCCCCCAAATCAAGGTCACTCTATGCACTGACTTATTAACTTCCATTTGATAGTAGTCAAATATAGTCATTAAAAATATTTTATTATTATTATTTTGTTATTCTGTAAATATGTTATGTCATACTACTTTCTGTTCTCCATAATTCAGAAACATTTAAGAGGTTAGAATCATAATAACAGAATAACAGAGTTGGAAGGGACCTTGGACATCTCCTACTCAGGCAGGAAACCAGGGGTATCAAACTCGTGTTGTCATGGCGTCATCATGTGACGTATCATGATTTGTTTTCCCTTCGCTAAACCAGGCATGGGTGTGGCCAGTGTATGATGCATCCGGCCTGTGAGCCGCTAGTTTGACACTCCTGCCTTATACTATTTTAGACAAATGGTAGTCCAATCTCTTTTTTAAAATCTCCACTGTTGGAGCAACCACATTTCTGGAGGCAAGTCATTCCACTGATTAACTGTCAGAAAATTTCTCCTTATTACTAGGTTGGTTTCTCCTTGATTAGTTTCCATCCATTGCTTGTCCTGCATTCAGGTACTTTGGGGAATAAGTTGACCCTCCCTCTTCTTTGTGGCAGCCCTTAAAGTTTGGAACACTGCTATCATGTCACCCCCTAGTTCTTTTTTTTCCATTAAATTACACATGTTCAGTTCTTTGTATGTTTTAGCCTCTAGTCCCCTAATCATCTTTGTTGCTCTTCTCTGCACTCTTCCTATAGTCTCGACATCTTCTTTATATCATGGCAAGCAAAACTGGATACAATATTCCAAGGGTATACCAAAGCATTATAAAGTGGAAGTAACACTTTATGTGATCTTGATTCTATCCCTCTGTTAATGCAGCCTAGGACTACGTTGGCTTTTTTGGCAGCTGCAGCTGAATCATATTTAATTTAATCATTTAATTGGATATCATGATTTGTGATTGGAGATATATAACCTTTTGAGGTTATCTTCTGTTATCTTAATTTAGGATTAGGATTTTGAGTTTTAGAGCTCAACCCCAAATATTCACAGATCTCTATAGTTTACATTCTGAGTTCCTGAACAATCTAATTTAATCTAATCTTCTGTAGGACAATAAATTCCATTTTCAGGACTGTTAACTGAAGATGATAGTCTTTCTATCTATATCCAAGACAGAATCATCAAGGAGAATCTTAGTCTTGCAAATGTCAGAGCTTTAAAAAAAAATCAAGAGAAGACTCTTTAATAGTCCAGAAGTTTCCTTTAGAATCAGTTGCATCTTTAGCTACAGCAGTCCTTGGATTCTTTTTAATAGAGAATTTCCACCAGCAGCAGAAGCACCCAGATAAAGCAATCCATGGTGTTTTGTCCCATTTTGACCAGACTCAGGGCAAATAAGTTGAAAAACTATGACATAATCCACAATTGTACTTTAATTTGCATCCAAATGTAATTAAACTAATATGCAATTCATTAAAAAAGATTTCAGATCATTTCTGTGTTAATTTAAGCTGAAATAATTCTAAAC
This sequence comes from Thermophis baileyi, assembly GCA_003457575.1. Classification (NCBI taxonomy): domain Eukaryota; kingdom Metazoa; phylum Chordata; class Lepidosauria; order Squamata; family Dipsadidae; genus Thermophis; species Thermophis baileyi. The sequence continues at coordinate 423,454 of QLTV01000374.1, forward strand.
TGGTGTGTCTTGCTCCCCTTTGACTTTTTAAGCAGACTCTCTAAATCATGATTCATTTAAGCGGATATGTCATGAGCCACATATTCTCCCTCATAATGGATATAGCATCCAGGAATGGGTTAATCCGTCTGCTCCGTGATTGGACTGAGTGAGCCTGTCAAGTTGTTTAAGTGCCTCCCTTGTTGCTATGCTTGGCAGTTTTGTTCACTCAGTCGCTCTGGACAGTTGTGCCACCATTCCTCTGGGTGCTATTCCAGCTTTAATCATTTCTGGACTTGTTGAATTGATTTTCCTGTCTTTGGAGCTGGTGTGGTGAGTTAGAGACAGTTTGTTGCCGGGCGGATAGCCGAGCCTCAGCTCGGGCTGCTTTAGGCAGCAGGGATCGCTTATTGCTCATGGCTGCTGGTTGCAGCTGGGCGATTTTTTACTCTTGCGCTGGGATCGGAGTGCTCTAACCAAGCCGAAATTTCAACTGCTGTGCTCGGGGAGCGTTCCGTTCGTGATCGCCAGCCTCAAATTGGCCCCTTTGATCCCAGCTGTTCGTCGGAGGTCGCGGCGGCCATTTTGACTGCGTCGCGACTGATCGTTTTTTTCCTGTCAATTTTTGGACCTCAGGAGAAGAATTTGGTCAGATCAGCTTTGCGAACAGGGGTGCCTGACTCTCTAATGGTCCCTTGACCCTCTGCCTTCGCTCTGGTGGCCCGCAATTGTTGCCACGCCCGCGCAGCAGCCGTTTGATCGGCCAGCGGCCATTTTAGGTTGGAGCAACTGCCACGCTGTCTGCCTGTGGAGACCAAACGGCTCCTTGTGGCCCCTGTGTAGTTTGATTACGATTTCGGTCTCCTTGACTGCAAAAACAAAGGACAAAAATAAATAAATAAATAAATTAAAAAAAACAAAGAAGAAAAAGAAAAGAAATACAAGGAAGAAGGCGCATTGCAAGCGCATTGAGTGGAGTGTGAGCGCTCCCATTTTTGCAGTCAGCCACGCCCTCTGGGGCACGGCATAAGTCACCCATATATACATATATACCTATGTTTCAGCCTATGGCCGTTTGAGTGGAGTGTGTGCGCCCCCAGGCCAACGGCTAGCCACGTCCCGAAAGGGCACGGCTCTTGGTGACTGGCAGAGCCACGCCCTGCAAGGGCACGGCTATTGAGGCTCGTCCCACTGGGACACGGCCTGACAAGAGGCATTGCCAGACTTGCCTTAGAACTGTATCTGACCTTCTTATCAGCTGGCATCTGGCTTCGGTCATTGATTTCACAGTCTCCTTTTTCTGCCCGAGGGGTGTTTCTTGCCTACTCAGCGTGAGACATTGCCGGGTGGTGCCCATTGAGATGGCGTCCAAGGCCTCCTGTTCCACCTCATCTGGGACTGCCAAAGGACATTGTGGTCGTCATAGATCATCTGACTCTGAACGGCCCACTTCGTCCAAGGCACAGCCCTCTACGTCTAGGGCAGCCAAGCCGAGCAGTAGTGCCGAGCAGCGTCGCCACAAGAAGCTAGATAAGCTGTGTGATAAGGCGGCCTCTAACCACCGGGAGGCCAGTTCCGCCCCGGCAGCAGCTGATTTGAGGCCTCCTACACTTGAGACTGCCTTGTCAACTGTTGGGGATACCAACATGGACACTGTTGCCGCTAACTCCAATTGTCAACTTTGGGGTCCAGGAGGGAGCTTCCTTCCCTTGTCTTCAGCTGCCGCGGGGACCTCGGCCCAGCGAGATACGGCACCGGCGGCCACCTTTACTCCCACGGCGGCTGGCCTTCGGGCCCCAGAGGTGTCCGGTTCAGCAATTCCGGCCGACATGAAGGCTATCGTGGCAGAGGCAATTAGGCTTGGAATTGCGGAAGGACTTCAACAGTCCAGGCAACACGGTCGGGACGTTGCCGGCACTCTTTCTAGGCAGGGCTATGACACGGAATATATGGAGGACGACTATGCTCAGTCGGTGGGTCAGGGATCGGACCAGTCGGCTGGTGATGATCAGTCTCAAGTTTCTGCTCGGGACTACAACTCTGACCTGGAGTTGTCAGACGATGACGACGTTCCACTTGAGATGCCGTCTGTAGTCGGTTTGTTTCCGATCCATCTGTTTCGACCCCTACTCCATAAGGCCAAAATTGCAGCAGGCTTGGCCCCACCCAATTCCGAGCCGGAGCAACAGCAGGCCCAAGATTTGACGGACCCTCTCTTTCTAGAGCGCACGTCAGAAGCTGAGGTGGTCCCCTCGCCAAAAATGTTTGTAGACATTATCACGAGGCAGTGGTCCTCTCTGGGTGGGGGCCCCAGCCCTTTGTCAGCTGAGAAGAGGCTGTATAACGTGGCTCCAGATTTAGCCAGGGCCTTGCAGGTACCACAGGTTGACGCGCCGGTGGCAGCGCTATATGCATCTACCAACTTGCCCGGGGATCCGGCAGAGTCCTTGCACCCTGACGATCGCCGATTGGAGCAATCACTTCAACGTGCTCACCACGCGGCGGCGTGGGCGATCAGGGCGTCCACCACAGCGTCTTTCTTCTTCAGGGCATCTCTCATTTGGCTAAGGCAGCTGATGGATGAAATTCCAGCCGCCGATAAGCGCCTCAAGCAGGACGTCAATAAACTGATGGCGGCTGCCCAACTGACTGCGGATGCCACATTGAATGCGGCATGCTTCGCGTCCCGGTCTATTGGGGCTACGGTGGTGGCGCGGAGGCTGTTGTGGTTGAAGAACTGGCAGGCGGATGCCCGCTATAAATGGCGCTTGGCCACGGCCGCCTTTGCGGGAGACGCGCTGTTCGGGGAGTGCTTGCAGCCTTTGTTGTCCGAGACTACAGACCACAGGAAAATATTGCCGTCTGTGACTAGACGCCCAGATTTTCGGCCTGCCCCTTACCCAAGAAGGTCGGCTTTTCGATCAGGTGCAGTGTCTCAGAGATCTCAAGGTTTCTTCCCTCAGAGGCCGAAACAGCGACAGGACCGCCCTGACAGGGGTCGCCCCTTTAGATCTAAACGGCCCTTTTGAGGGGGAGGAGGTCGTTCGTTCCGACGCCCTCAATGAGTGCATTCCTGAGTATCCCATCGGGGGCCGGCTGGCCTATTTTGCTGACCGGTGGGATGAGTCCACCTTGGACTCTTGGGTTCAAGAGACTATTTGATCTGGTCTCTCTCTGGAGCTCCTCTCCACTCCCCCGAGGTTTTATCTCCGATGTCCGGTTTCCCGGGTTCCGGGAAAGAGGATTCTCATGGAGACAGCTATTCAGCGCTTGCTGGATATCTGTGCCATTGAGGCCGTCCCTGAGGATCAGCGCGGACACGGTTTCTACTCGATTTTGTTCGTCGTACCTAAGGCCTCGGGGGGTTGGAGAGCGGTGCTAGATTTAAAATGTTTGAACCGTTTTGTCATCTACAAACGGTTTAAGATGCACTCACTTTCTTCTATATTGGACGGCGTTAGGGAGGGCGATGTCTCCTCATGGAGACAGCTATTCAGCACTTGCTGGATATCTGTGCCATCGAGGCCGTCCCTGAGGATCAGCGCGGACACGGCTTCTACTCGATTTTGTTCGTTGTACCTAAGGCCTCGGGGGGTTGGAGGGCGGTGCTCGATTTAAAACGTTTGAACCGTTTTGTCATCTACAAACGGTTTAAGATGCACTCACTTTCTTCTATATTGGAGGGCGTTAGGGAGGGCGATCTCCTCTCTTCCATTGACTTGATGGAGGCGTACTTACATGTGCCTATTGTGCCTCTTCATAGGCAATATTTGCGGTTTCAATTTGCTGGTAATCATTACCAGTACTGGGCGATGCCCTTTGGGTTGTCATCTGTGCCCAGGGTTTTCACTAAACTGTTGGCGGCACTTGCCGCAGTGTTGAGGGCGATTCCCGTGCGTGTCCAGTGTTACCTAGATGACATATTGGCCCAGTCGTCATCTACCTCTCGGGCTCGAGAGGATATTAGGTCCACGCTCCAGGTCCTGCGACACCACGGTTTCTCCGTTAATATGGAGAAGAGCCATCTCTCCCCCAGTACCAGATTGCTCCATTTGGGAGCTGTGATAGATTCAGTGCAGGGCAGGGTGTATCTCTCCCCTGATCGACGGGCCAGTATCCAGGCTTTAGTGTCGAGTATTCTGAGGGACCGGTCGGCACAGATTTCCCTTTTGTCCACCCTGTTGGGAAAAATGGTGTCAACTTTCTCCATTGTGCCTTGGGCCCGGGGCCACTCCCACAGCCTCCAATCGTTCCTCTTACCATTTCAGAAGTCGGGCAGAGGCACCTCCCCGGCCAGGGTGCACCTTCCTCCGGAGGTCTTCTCAATGGGGGACTAATTTGGGAACCGGGACGGCTAGTCCTGACTACGGATGCCAGTTTGACAGGTTGGGGTGCTCACATGGGGACTCACATGGTCCAAGGTCACTGGACCGAGCAGGAGCGCAAGCATCCTATCAACTGGCTAGAACTCCGGGCGATTCGTCTTGCCCTCAGGCATTTTCAACCGCTGGTGGCGGGGCACCATGTGTTGGTGATGACCGACAATGTGGTAGCCAAGGCGCACGTCAACCGCTAGGGGGGCACCAGGTCCCGAGCGCTGATGGCCGAGGTTCGCCAGCTGACCCTCTGGGGGGAAGAACATCTACTCTCCCTATGGGCAGACCACATTTCGGGTGCAGCCAATGTTCAGGCCGATTGGCTCAGCCGGTCATCACTAGATCAAGCCGAATGGCGATTGCATCCAGATCTGTTCAGGGAGCTGACGGACAAATTCGGGATGCCGGTGATAGACCTCTTTGCATCACCACTCAATGCCCAGATCGGTGTCTACTTCACTCGCTTTTCAGCTCTGGGGGCTATGGGAACCAACGCCCTCCGGGTACCATGGCCCAAGGGTCTTCTCTACGCGTTCCCGCCGCTTCCTCTGATTTCTCGGGTTGTCCGGAAAATTCTGCTCGAGAAGGCGGAGGTCATATTTGTAGCGCCATTCTGGCCTCGCAGACCGTGGTTTGCGGATCTGCAGACTCTCTCTGTTTCTCCTCCCTGGAGGTTATCTCAGAGGCCGGACGCACTCAGCCAGGGGTCACTGATCCACCCGAACCCTCAGTGGTTCAAACTGACTGCCTGGCGCTTGAGCGGGTCGCTCTGAGGAAAGACAAGATTCCATCTGCAGTCATCACTACCATGCAAGCCTCCCGCCGGCCTTCGACGACCCGCATATATGATGCTACTTGGCGGGCCTTTTGCAGATGGTGCGAGTCGGTGCCCGTCGTTCTGTCAGAGGCGTCGATCACTAACGTACTCGTTTTTCTCCAACATGGACTGGACAATGGGCTTAGCCCTAACACATTGCGTCGGCAGATCGCGGCTCTGTCCTCGGTCTTGTCTTGCCCAGGAGCCGCTTCACTGACTCTTCACCCGCATATTCGGCGTTTTCTGCGAGGCGCAACCAACATCGCCCCACCGATTGTCCATTGCTACCCTACTTGGGACCTTCCTCTTGTCTTGCGGTCCTTAATGGGCTCGCCGTATGAACCACTTCGCAAGGCCTCCTTGCGTCACCTTTCCTGTAAGGTGGCGTTTTTGGTGGCCATTACGTCGGCTAGGAGGGTGTCCGAGTTAGCAGCCTTGTCGGTCAGATCCGATTTGTGTATTTTTCATTCGGACAAGGTGGTTCTAAGACTGGATCTGGCTTTCCTACCGAAAGTGAATACGTGGTTCCATCGGGCGCAGGAGATTGTGCTTCCGAACTTTTGCCCGTGGCCTGTCCATCGGGCTGAGAAGCGTTGGCATACCCTTGACGTACGTCGGGTGTTACGGATATATATTAAGAGGCCGGCTGTTTTCCGCAAGTCTGAATCTCTATTTCTGTCATTCCAACCTGCATCACTGGGATGTAAGATATCGCCTTCGACGGTTGGTTGCTGGATTTGTTTCGCGATTTCCAAGGCGTATGAATTGCAATCTCAGCAGCCACCGGCTGCTATCTTGGCCCACTCTACGAGGAGCGCTTCTACGTCGGCTGTGTGGGCTACCCAGGTGTCGCTGGAGGAGGTTTGCCGGGCGGCGACCTGGTCTTCGCCTTCGCCATTCATCAGGCATTATAAGATTGATGTGTTCGCTTCGGCCGAGGCAGCCTTTGGTAGGAGAGTGATCCAGCAGGTTTTACGGGATTGAGTTTCCAACATCTGGCAGACTACGTGGCCCCCCCGTTTTGGACAGACAGCTTTGGTATGTCCCATTCCTGGATGCTATATCCATTATGAGGGAGAAGGGGCGTTGGTCTTACCTGATACACCTCTTCTCCGAAATATGGATATAGCATCCAGCCCCACCCGGTTGTAGTCCTTGGACTGTCGGTGGCGTTAGGCCGGAGGACTGTTCTTATTTTTTTTTTCGGTGGCACAACGGAGTCTGTCGTCTTCGCTCCTTCGTTCCAAACTGCCAAGCATAGCAACAAGGGAGGCACTTAAACAACTTGACAGACTCACTCAGTCCAATCACGGAGCAGATGGATTAACCCATTCCTGGATGCTATATCCATATTTCGGAGAAGAGGCGTATCAGGTAAGACCAACGCCCCTTTTATTTAGGGTTGAAAGCATCAGTCCTACTAACAAATTAATTTGTTTGTTTTCGCTGTCCTGAATCTGAATGCACATAGACACATAGAATTCAGACACATGCACTGAATTCACATAGACATGAAAATTATCACATGTGTACCTACCGGTATGTTGGACAAACCTGAATTAAAAAACAAAAAAAACTTTCTTGCAAAAGCTTACCCTGTGTTTCAACACAATGTGTGGACATTTTTCTTTATTTTAACAAGTGTCATCGTTCCAAGTAATGAACTCAGGGAAATCAGGACTCTGACATTTTGTTCAGGTTCAAGAGATCTTTTATTGAGTACGTCAAATTGGCACTTAGAAAGGTGAAGCTAGCTCTAAATTATTCCCACGCTTAGGGATAGTTAAAAGAATGAGACCTCCCCACCCCGCTTTGTCTCTCAGGTCACATGGGCCAATCAGTCCAAATGTAGGTTCCTGCTCAACTTCAACAGGTGTCCGTTGACATGACCTTGGTTCTCATGCCGGCTGGTAGATGTTATGGCTAGCCGGCTGAGGCACCACATTCCTGAGTCCCCCCCCCCATGCTCTCCCCCTCCCCCTTGAATGGCAACCAAGAAACGAAGCAGAAATAAGTATGGCTTCAGCTGAAGTCGTTTTGCAGGTTGACAACAAGTTTATAAGAAGAAAAGTAATTTTATCATCCTTGTAGCACTAGAGATGTAGGCTGGTCCTAACAATATTGAGAAAGAAAAAAATATTGATTCCACATTTCTAATCCAGACAGAAGCAATAAATATTTGCATTGATCGCTGACTTGATTACTGACTTGAAAACAAACAAGCAAACCTTATTTTGTTTACAGAATGAAATTTCTTGATTCAAAGCTGAAAGCAATTCCAAATACCTCCAATCATTTAACCCACCTTTGCTTAAGTATCTTTCAGCAGCAAGTAATTGAGGAGCCAAATTAATACATCATCAAAGATGAAAACTCAAATGGTAACAATTACCAGCATTCATATGCTTCTTTTTTTTTAATCTATAGTCAAGAATCTTAAGTGATGCAGTTCTTTTGATGGCTGCTAAAATAATCCTCTTATTAAGCTGGCCAAGCTTAAAGTTTTTTCTACCATAGAAATAAACATGACTATTTGTTGTTATTAAAGTGAAATATCAAATTGATTTAAATTATTAGATATATGAACCAATTCAGTGATTTATTTTATAAAATTTATTTATTTTATAAAATTTATATGCCGCCCAACTCCCGAAGGACTCTGGGCGGAGTCCTTCACTACCCTGGTTTGGATCTAAACATAGAGAGACTAGTCATACTGTTCTTCTATAGTCCCAAGGAATGAGGCAATGTGACGTCTGTATCTCAACAAGTCAAAGAATATTCAGTACCATGGACAGTACACAGCACGGCCTATTTGTGACAGCATTCACAAAGTCTGGGCCCTTACTGTGAGCAGCAGCACCCCTTCAGGTCTCTGCAAATTGACCCAATTCAATCCAGACCCCCAAAAAAGAACTTTTGTGTACAGCATGCACTGTGCATGCACACATCACCTTTTCCATTGAATGAAATGTTAAATTGATTCAACCCTGTTCATGTTTCATTTCAAGATCAATTGAAGTTCAGAAGAAATTATTGAAGGCCTAGTCCTTTGATTTCCAAACTGAGGCACTGGCTTGCATCTGATTGCTATAACGGCCTGAGTCAAGATGGAGCCCTTGAAGAAGAATGGCTTTCTATAGTCTAGATCTGGACCATGCATAAATTTTGAGACATTCATAGAAAATAAATGATAAAAGGCTACAACCTAGTGTTTTGTTTACAAGTATACTCACCTATCCAGAAGTTTTTTTTTTTAAAAAAGGTTAAGCTGAATAATAGCTAAATAATACACTTTGGGAAGGTAGAGGGCAGGGAATCAATGAAGCAACCTCATTACTTTGTGTTCAAGTAAGCAGATGTTGTTTGTCTGGCCCCTCCATTCTGATAGCCAGCTTGTGAGACTGCCATAATATGCTGTCAAAATTCAAAAAATGCTAATAGTCCCAGTTATATACAAAGTAAGTAGAGGTAGTTGGAGTTTGAACCACTCTTTTGTAGTCCAAAATATGTCACATGGTCCTAGAGTTAGAATGAAGGGAAATCCCTATATAAATTGCCTTGAGCTCCACAGAAAAGATGGGATATAAATCAAGCCAATGAATTTGAAATTAGAAATAAGGCTACTGCTTTTCCTTATGTTTGGAGAGATGACCAGACATTAACAACAAAAGAGGAGCTTTAAGGCCAAATGCACAAGGCTTAACAGCAGATTCAATAAGTGTCTGGTGGCATTCCATCTTGATATTCATCCTCACCAGAACTTACTTTAAGCTTCTAGGATTTAAGCTTATTTTATCTACATATTTTAAAAGTTTTTCTTATGATAGAGAAGGCAGCCTGTGTTTGTTGAACATTCCAAATATCTGGAAAGATCAAACGTATCTCTATTTCAAATAAATTAATGGGCTCTATTGCCAATTCTGACATATCTGTTTCTTATTTTCCCAATCTCAAATAGGATTTGTCTTCTTTGTGCTTATGTTTCTAATAGCTTGTATAAATATTTAGATTATTTTGTGTATTTTGCATGCATACATTTTAATGCCATTTTGCAAACCATCTCTGAAAACCTTGCCAAGAAAATTTCACAGACTTGCCCAGGTGGTCTCCAAGAATCGGACATAATGAATGGAAGGGGAAAAAGTTTACATGTACTTTCCCCAAGGTTTAAACTTTTGTGGTTTTTTTCTTAAATTGGAAAGACACATTGCGAATAATATGAATTGTGAAGGATAACTGAATTTCAGATTACGTATTGCTTTGCAACATGAATATTAGATAGTATCAAAATGCAAACCAATCCATTTCCTATCCCCCTTTCCCTGGTTTTTAGGAAGTGGTTCAAAGGTGACATGACTACTTAAAAACTGTTGATGTTGGCATAGTAAAGTTGGTAAACTGATGCCAGCTTTTCCAAAATGCACTGCAGAAAATCTGGAGCAAATATGAAATTGGATGAGATTAGCAAAGCAGTTAAATTATTCTAAGCTAATAACGGACCTGGTCCAGATGGCTCATATACTAAATACCATTATAAAAATGATGTTGCTTAAATGAGGAGATGATACAAGGCTAACACTTTTCATACAGATCAAGAAATATCTCAGGCCCACATATCTATAGAAGTCATGCCCCATATTTTAGGAAGTTGTCCTCTAGCTAACTCTTGCTATTTTGCCTTTGGGAAAGACTTCGATTTTTATCACTCAATCCCATCTTTCCAAAGAATAAATGTAAGTAAATTACAAATATTCCAAGACTAGTAAACAATTGATAAGGGTTTTAAGTTTTTGATTGCTTTTCTAACATGTGAGTCACATTAATCATTTTGATTTCACTCTTCTGTGAAATGTTTGAGAAATCTGAATGGGCAAGAAGGGAAAGGGCAAGTGCCATGTCGTAGTATCTTGTGGCTTCCCATCAATGATGTCATACCAACCTGAAGTCCTCTACTTATATTGAACTATAGCTGTCACCATCCCCTATCTACCTGATCATTTGGTGTATGTGGGGAATGCTGCTCTAGACTGAAACCATTTTATTCATCTAATATGTATGGTTCATGCTGGCTAGGGAACCTTCCAGGAGTTGAAGGTTCAATACATCTTTGTGGAGCCAAATAGGATAATGCTACCATGTTTTCCCGAAAATAAGACCCTGTCTTATATTTTTTTGAACCCTGAAATAAGCCCTTGGCCTTATTGCCATGCACTCAAAAGCCCGATTGGGCTTATTATCAGGGGATGTCTTATTTTGGGGGAAACAGGGTAGTAACTGAGAAATAGAGTGGAGAAAGGTTCATTTTACAAACCCAGGTCAAAGTCTTGCATCTTCCCTTTCATGAAAGCTATGATTATCTGATCCCAGCTGAAACGGTCTTCTCCACAGTGTGCAGTCCTAGGATTCAGTTACACAGAATTGTCTAAGCATTTCTTTCCAGGCTTATTTTTTTTAAAAAAAAAAACAGCAACAACAAAACAAACACTTTAAGTTAATTATAACTAATTGCTGTGATACTCAAATGCCTAAGAATGCAATATTATTCAATTTATGATATGTCATTAGGCAGTAGGTCTAATCAGTGTGGTGCAGTTCCATTAAGAATGCAGCTTCCAGAAACAAAAAAAAAACAACAAACAACAATATGACAGATATTTGCCAGGCCATTGACATATCTAATGCTTCTTTACACTCATCCTAATGCTAACTTTCTCTCTTTAATCATGATTTGTATGATATTGGAGAGCCCTCTAGAGAAAAACAAATCACCCGGTGCATTTTGTTATTCCAAAGTGCTACAGAATTGAAAAAAGCTTCATTTGCTAATATTTTCATATCAATAGTTTGCATGTAATAGGTTTTTCTACCCTGTGAAGCAAAATGTCAGAAATGTCTCTTGAAGTTAGCTACTACATTATTGGTTAATTATCCCAGTCTTTTTCAAAAATCCTCAGGCTGGCACATATTCTTCTTTCCTTTCTCTCTCATTTTATCCATGCAACAAATTTTGTCCATTGAACTCCATCCCTGAATGGGAAATTGAACTCAAAGTTTCTTTCTCTTAGTATAACCCTTAAGCACTACACCATAATGGTTTCATTCATGAGTAGGCTCTCTATTGAATATTTCTATTGAATATTTTCACACCTACACAACACATAGAAAAAGCACAGTACAAGCACAGGAACAAGGCATCACAGAGACCCAAATAGCAATTCTGTCCTTGCCTTTATTTTAGCAGCAGGCCACAATATTTTCATATATAAATTCATACCTGGATTCATCCTCCAGTGAGATGTCCCATCATCTGCCAGCACAGCCTTTTTGTATTTATAAGGAATAAATGGTCATCTATTTGTGATCAGAAATGGCAATGTTCAAAAATCAATAGGGAAACATTTGACTCTCCTACAGAAATATCTCAATAATCTTTGAGATCGGATTTGAAATCAGTTTTGAAAGTGAAATAGCTTGCCTACAATTCATCAAGTGCTTTGATTCAATTTGCTGTGATGTGAATAGGGACAAATAATATTTTAAAGTCACAATACTCTTGTTAATTAGCCACTAGTACAAATTAGCCACTAGTTAATTAGCCACTAGTAAACGTCTCCCGTTTTCTCAGCCTCTTTTCCTAATGCCTCCTCATCAGAGCTGTCTATCTTTTCATTTGCCTCTTTACTTTAACTCCAGGACTTTGGTTCTGTTTATTCAGCCTCTTCTTTGCAAGGCCTATGGCTGCAGAATTCCCCAGAAGCCATCTTGTCTTCCCCCTCACCTCCTGTCTAATGCTGCTTTTGATTGATAGCTGTTATTTGATTGGCAGCTTAGTCATTATGATGATAGGGGATAGGCCAATAAGGAAGGGGGAGGAAGGCACCTAGGGGCTTTTAATCTGCTCAAACAGGCTGTTCTTTCAGGCTCTGGTTTTAATCTATAAATTACAGGTAGTTCTTATTTAGCAGCTACAATTGGGAACAACAACTCCATCGCTAAGTGAAATAGTAGTTCTCTGAAAAATCACAAATTTGACTGTACTTTCCTTCTACTCACTCCCCTGCCCTTTGGAATGCTCAGCTAGACGCTGGAATAATTTGCAAGAAGGGAATTAATTTGTGTTTACATTAATTGGGGAGGAAGGGATTACAAGAGAGTAAGCAGGCACACAATGGGGAATATACCAGGCTGTGTGTGAAGCATACTTATAGCTACAAGAGGCAGCACATTGTTTTTGATGCATATTTCCCATTGTGTGCTGCTTACTCTCTTGTAATTCCTTCCTTTCCAAACTCTTCACACTGCAAGGGGGTGGGGAGAGAAAAACACAGATCCTTCACAGGGCAACATGTATTAACTGTAATGGCAGTTACACAACTCGGGGATGCTACAAAGGTTTTGTAAATGTGGGCATTGTTTATAAAGATATTTTTTCAGCACCGCCGTAACTTCAAATGATTACTTAATGAGGCAGTTGATAAATGAGGACTACCTGTATTTGAAGGGAAGAGAAATACTTCAAGGCCATCTTAATGGATCATTATTAAAATGTTTAATCTGCTTATTTCTGTCCACAAGGATGGTGCTTTTCTGCTTCCCTTGAATACCTTTCCTTTCAAGTTGCAACAGGGGGAGCACTTTTGATTACTATTCTTTGCAGTTCCTTACAACCCAGAGGTGAATGTGCAAGGGATGGAGCAGCAAGCACGAGTCAGCCTTGTGAAGGTGTTCTGATTGCTTTTGTTCTCCAAAACTGGTCAGTTCCAATGGACAATTATAGCTGAGGCATTCAGTTTTCTTCTTCTTTTTCTTTTAGAATAAATAGCAAAGTCCCCAGTTATATAGTGAGCAGGGTGGCTTCATTTATTGAGTTCTGAAATGATATTGTGATGAGGCCAGAAGCACAGAGCAAACTAGTGAAATGTTATGTAATCAATTATGGTGGATGGGAAATGGATCTTGTGGAACATTATGGTAGCCAAAGTCAGGGCTCCGTGTGGGCAAAATCTCCAGTTTAAATTCCCACAGCTCACTTTCAAAATATAAGACTGCAAGTAGGACTGATGGTAAACATCAGTGTCTGAGACTTTGAGAATATATTGATAGGCAAGTAAGAGAAGCATTTATTAAGTTACACTCTATTGTTTTGTTGGTGTATTTATTTATATATGCTGAGAAGACAATATTAGCCCCAATCCATAACTGTGGGGTTGTAGGAGAAATCTAAAGGTTATGACTATTTTCATTACTGTTCCATTTTCTCCTCTTGGTTGTTTCAGAGCTGGAAAACCAGTGCAATACAAGAGAAGCGATGTCTGCCAACTTTTGAAATGTTGGTTAAACAATCACTCAGATGACCCATATTGGTAAAAGTGACTAAATGCAATTGGATCAGTGTGGCAATAACTGTGAATGGAACAAAATCTATTAATTCATTCATTGATCTGAATGATACCAAATCAAGACCTCAAGGTACAGTAGCAATAGCAATAGCACTTAGACTTATATACCGCTTCATAGTGCTTTACAGCCCTCTCTAAGCGGTTTACAGAGTCAGCATATTGCCCCCAACAATCTGGGTCCTCATTTTACCCACCTCAGAAGGATGGAAGGCTGAGTCAACCTTGAGCCGGTGAGATTTGAACCGCCGAACTGCAGCTAGCAGTCAGCTGAAGTAGCCTGCAGTGCTGCACTCTAACCACTGCGCCACCTCGGTTAGTATATAACTAACCCTTGGTCGTTTTACTTGCAATTTGGTTAATACAGTATAAACTGTATTAAGCACAAACTGAGGCTAAGACCACAACATGATCAAAATCCTAAGCCATTTCCCAGAAGAAAGCAAATAGAAGTTGCTCCATTAGCCCCAGGATACGCCCAAATTACTATTTGGTGGTAATTGCTCCCAGTTTAAGAACTACTGATCTAAGTATGAACATAACACATTTGATATAAGCATGCTTTTTAAAAATATTTGAAGAAAAAAGAAAAAGGAAGGAAGGAAGAGAAAGAAAGAAAGAAAGAAAGAAAGAAAGAAAGGAAGGAAGGAAGGAAGGAAGGAAGGAAGAAGAAAGAAAGAAAGAAAGAAAGAAAGAAAGAAAGAAAGAAAGAAAGAAAGAAAGAAAGAAAGAAAGAAAGAAAGAAAGAAAAAGAAAGAAGAAAGGAGAAAGAAAGAAAGAAAAAGAAGAAAGGTAAAAACTGGTATAGTAACTAGGTGTGTGACTGAACTATGATTCAGAACAACCCTGCTGAGAACATGCATTATTTAAACAAATCACTGTTTCTGCCTCTCAAGACTGGGGCTTTTATAAGGATTTTTCAAATAAATAAAGCTCATGAGAGTCTGTTTGCTATAATAGTTAAAGTTATAAGTCTAGATACACTACCAAGAGACTGTGAATTCTAGTCCTGCCTTATGTACAGAAATCAGCAGAATGCCTTTGGGCCAGTCACCCTCTCTGACCACTAGGAAGAAAGCAATGGCAAGCCACCTCTAAAAATATTACCACTTGTCCAGGCAGTCCTCAGGAGTCAAGACTGACTTTAAGACACAGAAAAAAAGCAAATGAAAGAGTTCAAAAGAACTGTGGGGGAAAAAAGATATTTACATAGTTTTATTACTCAGTTTTCAGATACAAGAAATCAAGCATATACACATGCACAATTAAATTCAAATCTAACTTGAAAAGTTGCTTTTTGAAGCACTGTTTATTTGGCATAAAAATAATCAACAATAAAGATTCTTTAGAATCCAAACAAGTAACTAAATTGTGCATGAATCAACCAAGATTTACAGCTGACAGCATGCTTGTCAAAATGTTTGTCTCTGTGTAAAACTCTTGCCACCATTCTCCTTGCCTGCAGGATAATGCAAATGTAAAAGCTATTAAGCCTCCATGAATGCACAAATAAATATTCAGCATGGTTAACATTTCATAGCAGTCTATTTAATACTCAGGAGAGCTTGTTGGGAAAAGGCCTGTACCTTTCTTTTGCCTGACTCTGTATTATTTCCTGCTCTTGGCTTTTGGCTGTACTTTCTCTTTTCTTGGGCAGGACCACAGCTTTGGACTCTGTTTGAGACCTGACCTACAAAAAATTAAAAATATCTCTTGAAAACCAATCAGATGCCCAGCCCTTTGCACAATTCCTCAGAACAAGGAAATGATATCATCTCTCAGCAAGATAGAGATACGATTGGCATTTGTTTTTGTGATTGTCATTATGCTGTTTCTATTGCAGGAGAATAACCCTCCCCCTCATTATTGCATTAATATTATTTAACATATTAAACAAATTTATATCACTGCCCAACTCACACACAGTGATTCCAGGAAGTGTCCACATTAAAAGTCCACAGTTAAAAATTCACAATTTAATATCCACTCATCCCCACTGGTGACAACAGAATCAAACAAGCCACACGATCAATAGCAATAGCAATAGCACTTAGACTTATATATCGCTTTATAGTGCTTTACAGCCCTCTCTAAGTGGTTCACAGAGTCAGCATATTGCCCCCAACAATCTGGGTCCTCATTTTACCCACCTCAGAAGGATGGAAGGCTGAGTCAACCTTGAGCCGGTGAGATATGAACCGCTGAACTGCAGCTAGCAGTCAGCTGAAGTAGCCTGCAGTACTGCACTCTAACACTGCGCCACCTCGGATCAGCTATGGATGGGGGCCCCAGGGCCACTGACAAAACCATGTCTTCAAGGCCTTGCAGAAAAGCATATAAGATGGGGACCAATTATATCTCTGGGGGAAGGATATTCCACAGGGAGGGAACCATCACAGAGAAGGCCCTTTTCCTAGGTGCCACCAGATGTAGTTCCTTGATGGTTGGGACCCACCTTGCTCTGGTGGGCCAGATATATGTAATAGGGGAGAGGCAGTCATTCATTAGGTATTCCCCTGACCCACAATGTTGGTCCATGTGATAGCACAAATATCTTCAGAAAACACAAATCCAGGGCAGAAGCAAAGGCCACAACCCATGGCCAAAGGGATGCCATAATAGGGGCCCTTCTTTTGGCTGATCTTTTGGTAGCACCAAAATTCCATGCTGAAATTAACAGGAAGATAAAACACCATTCAGTATATCAGTGGGCTTTTTCCCAGTGGTAACTGCCTGGTACATCCCAGTGAAGCAACATATTATAAAGCAGCTAGAAACGGAATGTAGATTCTCCTGACATCTTGGAGGATTGGAGTTTACTTAAAAAGGGCAAGGGAGACAGAGTTTTACTTCTTTAAAATAGAATATCCATATCTTTATTGAAAGCAATAGAGTATTTTGGCATCTTAAAACAGTTGACAGCTGAATAAGCATTTTTAGATCACAGACCATATTGCAAGATGCATGGTGCATTATTCAGAGAGAAGAAAGTATTACAGTATTTATGTATGGTGTAATTGCTGGGAGAGAGGTGAGAGGAGGAATAATGAAAGGAAAAGGGGGAAATAAAATTTCTTTAAGGGTAACCAAACATAAAGTAGCAGTTAGATATCATATAGATCTTCTTGCACTGAATAATTTATGAATATGTGTAAAAGTAGAGAGTCACTCTGGTTTAGTGGTTAAAAGACCAAACTAAAAAGTGAAAGACTATGAGTTCTAGTTCTTCCTTAGGCCCAAAAACAGCTGTGTGACCTTGAGCTTGTCCTCTCAGAACTAGGAAGAAGGCAATGGTGAGGGACTTGTCCAGACAGCTGCCAGAAGTCAACACTGACTTGAAGGCACTCCCCCCACCAAAAAAAAATAGTGTAAAAAGATAAAGACACATTCCAGTCTAGCTTCATCCCAGTAACTAAATTCATACAGTTTCCTTGGCAACATTATGGAAGTCATCTGTCTTAGCCAACCTTTGTATCACCATTAGAATATTTTTCTTATATGTTTACAGTAAGTTTAAATTAAGGAAAGACTGTATAGCCATTTTACATAAGTAAAGGTTGGTTCTTGCCATTTGAAACAAATGGACACATCATGTAGAAAACCCCCATAAAGGAAGTTATATATCTTATACATACCTATGTAAAGGAAGACATATATCTTATGAATAGAAAAACACATGTACAGATAAAATGCCCATTTAGAAACAAATCTGTTTCAACTCTAGATAAAAAGACATTTGTTTAACTACAAATAAGGAGGCATCTGCTTTAGCATTAAGATAAGGAAATATTTGTAAAAAGCTAACACATTCCATTGAAATGATCTGCTAAATCTCCACACTACAAAACCCTATAAAAAGGAAGGTGAGGGGCGGTTCTTTGATGCACCCATCTAAAGTTACTTGAGACCTTTGGACTGAATAAACATATCTCTTTTGACTCTCGAATGATCATCTGGTATGTTTCCTTGGAATAGAATAGATTTTTTTTTTATTGGCCAAGTGTGATTGGACACACAAGGAATTTGTCTTGGTGCATATGCTCTCAGTGTACATTAAAAAAAAGATAAGTTCGTCAAGAATCATAAGGTACAACACTTAATGATAATCCGGGTACAAATAAGCAATCAAATCATAGTAGGAACCAGTCAATATAAATTGTAAGAATACAAGCAACAAAGTTACAGTCATACAGTCATTTGTGGGAGGAGATGGGTGATGGGAACGATGAGAAGATTAATAGTAGTGCAGACTTAGTAAATAGTTTGACAGTGTTGAGGGAATTATTTGTTTAGCAGAGTGATGGCGTTCGGGAAAAAACTGTTCTTGTGTCTAGTTGTTCTGGTGCGCAGTGCTCTATAGCATCGTTTTGAGGGTAGGAGTTGAAACAATTTGTGTCCAGGATGTGAGGGGTCTGTAGATAT
>QLTV01000374.1:454839-482559 GCA_003457575.1 Thermophis baileyi
GGGGGGGCGGGATGGGGAGGTAGGGGTTGGGGGTGAGCGGGCAGGTGGGCGGGGTGAGCAGTGAGCGGGTGGGCGGGGGCGAGTGGCGACCAGGAGGGCGGGGGCAGGGCCAACTAGAGGTGGTATTTGCTGGTTCAGCGAACCAGTCCAAATTTCTGCTACCGGTTCGCACAAACCGGTCCGAACCGGCTGAATACCACCTCTACTATGGTTTCAATATTAGTAAAAGTCCAATAGTATCTTTTCTTAAGAAACCTCTGCAAATCCTAGAAAAGCCAATTGAAGAATGAACCAACATCTTGTTTTTCATTTGAAGTTTGAGTCATTCAGATTCTCTACAGCAGCAAGAGATCCCTCCACCCAAATTGAAGCATATGATGCAATTGTGCCTACACTACTTCTGAGTTTCCTGGATGAGCAATGCTCATCTTCGGAGGACAGCTGGCACTTTTGACCCACTGCCAGCATTTCTGAATGGGTTTCAAGAAAAGACAAGGGCAGGAAAGAGGCCTTCAGAGGGAAAGATTGAAAGAAGCTTCCACATTTGCTGAAACCTTCGGCTATATCTATTTCATTCAAACACTTATAACCAGTAAAAGTGGAATTAATTAAAAGATTAATGAGAAAGATGGTTCTGGAATTCTTGCAGAGTGCTACATTTTTATAGGCAGACTGCTTGGGTTTCCAGTGTTTCATGCCTACATGAAACAAAGTATTTGATATGACAAAATATAAGACCCTGATGATTAATCAGTTCTACTGTTTTCCTTTGTTCTAGTCACTGACTGAGACTATATTGTGCATCAGACCATTTATCTGTCAAACAATAAATGTAGATGTTGAAAGTATTTTAATATATAAATTAAAATGGTACAATAGACTGCCCAACTAATTTAAAAATCAATGCACAGTTTACTAAAATCAAACACTTCCTTGAGAAACGGTATGGTATCCCACATCTTTAGTGTATCCCCTCTTCAAGAACTCTTACTTGGACACAAAGATACAGGACAATTTTCATCAGTTTCCAACTTTCTCTTTTTAGGAAAAGCTGTTGAGAAGGTGATTGGCTTACAACTCCAAAAAATTCTGGGTAAAATGGATTATCTTGGCCCCTTCCATTCAGGTTACAGGATACAGTACTGAGATTGCATTTATGGATGATTTTTGGGGGGACCAGTATGGAAGGAGAGCATCCATCCTAGCCCTCCTTGATCTCTTGGGGCTTTCTATGCCATGATCACGATAACCTAGTTGCATCTGTTTAAATTTTCTGGTCATTCAGATCATATACTGATTTTTGAAGTTCTAAAAACCCTGGCTATGTCTGTTTCATGGACACGGTATGCAATTCAATGATGATCCAACCATATATTTGGCACAGCCGCTACCATGAAATGGGGATATTAAAGAGATGATGGATTAAACCAAATATGAACCACTGAAGAAGAAAAGGGCAACTACTACAGTGTTCTGTCAAGAAAATCCACAAGGCATTCACATCTAAGACAATAATAACTACCTGACATTAGAAGATGAATCCTCCAGGTTATTCTAGTGTATTTCTAGGTATCCATCAAATGACTGAGGAACAGCAAAGAGCACGTGTGAATAGCACTAAGGTTTATCCAGTGGCTGGATTAAAGCTGAAGGGATGTGTGGTTGCTGATATACCAAGAAGCAAAAGGAAAGTTTGAGGCTGTAAAGATACTGCTGATAACGGAATATCAAAATCATGCAAACTTCTTGTAACAGGAGAAACGCCAAGATTGAACAGCAACATTCTGGTAATCAGCTAGCTGAAATAGGTAATTTGATATCAGAAGAACATCAAATCTATTGCAGACAAGAAAAACATAGAAGACATTGAGTAGTCATAACTATTAACAAAGAGGTGTCAAGATTAGTGCTAGGATACAATCCCCCAAATGGTATAATTATCTCAATTCAAGTTCAAGGCCAGTGAATTGATGTCATGGTGATTCAGGTCTATACACCAATAGGATTTAGAGAAAACAGATTAGTTTGATGATGACTTGCAACATCTTCTTGATGCAGTACCTTAAAAATATATCATACTAATTATAGGAGACTAGAATGCTGAAGTAGGAAATGAAATAGCACCTGAAATAACAGGAAAATTTGTCCTTGGTGTATGAAATTAAGCAGGAGACAGACTGAAAGAGTTCTGCTGAGGAAATTATAATAAATACCTTCTTCCAGCCACCTAAAAGATTACTTTATTTACATGAATATCACCAGATGGACCCACAAAATCAAATTAACTATGTACTGTGCAAGTTAAAATAGAGAAGTTATTTTCAATCAGCAAAAACCAAATGTGGTGCTGATCATGGCTGAGATTATGAACGCTTTGCAAAACAATAAATTAAACTTAAAATAAGCCATAATAATGAGACAATAAAATATTACCTCAGCAATATTCCACATGACCGAATATTAAGGTTATGACAAGATTAAAGATGAAGCGAGCAAAAATATCCTGAAAGCTGTAAGCAAAAGAATGCAGAATATTTTCTGCTGATACAGTGAAAATAAATGAAAAACAAAGAGAAAACAAAAAGCAAGTCATGAAAATATGCCCAATAAAAACTGAATTCCAGAAAACATCAAGTCTCAAAAATTCACATCAAAAGTGACTGTAGATATAAAACGACGTCTGCTTCTTGGTTGGTCTAGACCAGGGGTGTCAAACTCACATCGTCACGGCAGCGTCACGCGACGTATCAGGATTTTTTTCCCCTTCGCTAAACTGGGCATGGGTGTGGCCAGCATGTGATGCATCTGGTCCGTGGGCTAGGAGTTTGACAGCCCTGGTCTAGACAAAATTTTGAAGTGGGTAAACATCACAATTACAATAAAGAAGTACATTGTCAGGGTCTTGGGAAAACCCTCAATTATAACAAGAATCAAGATAAAGCTAAAATATTTTGCTTTAATAGTTAAATAATACAAAGATAACACAAAGTCAGAGGATATTGGAAAAGACTCTGATGTTTGGAAAAATGAAAAGAAATAAAAAAGAGACTAATAGGAAACAGGATGGCTAGGTACTGTCATTAACATCCTAAGGACAGCTTACAATAACTCAGTAATTGACAATCCAGGTAAAATTATGCCTATGTGGTCAGATAAAACTAACCAAAGAGCAATAGACTCTCCAATGATACATGTGTAGATAAGAGTGAGAATGATATGCTGAAATATTGGAGTTGCTTTGCATTAAAAGAGACAACTACTGGAATGAATAAGCAGTGGGGGGGGGGAAGTTGTACAGATTCAGGAGAAAAAGTAAAACTAAGTTCTTAAGTTTAGGTCAGTATTCTCTACATGATGCTCATGAGCATCAATTAACCTATGCCCGTCTCTGATACAGCTCATCTGCAGGCAATTTAAAAACTAAAGATGGTAGATATCTTTTTTGACTGGATATATATATATATATATATATATATACTACACAGAAAAACAAAGATAAAGATTAATTGAAATGATAAGGATCATCTTAACCTGGAGGGAATACTGGTAGCATCCTCACCCAGACTATGTTTTGAAAATTGAGTATTTTGTGGACATTCATGTTCACTATCTCAGGCATTTCACGCATATTTAAAGTTTTCAAGGCAGCCATTTTAAGAATGACCAATAATGATATTTTTAGAAATAAACCGATTCTCATTTTTTATATTTAAATCTCTAAGTTAAAGGATGACAGTTTGAAAATATGTATAAAGAAATGTAATGAAAGATAACAATATGAAGAGGTTTGTGCTATAACTGATCTTTATGTTTGTGTTTCATTCTTTCATGACCCAAATTTGTTTATTTCTTACTTGTCTTTCCTTTACAGTTTTCTTAAAACTTGACCACTAATCAAAAGTTAAATATTACAGCAAGGCAGATATGTGCCTGGATTCTGATTATTTCAGTGCTTATCTTCTACTGATATACATTGACACCTCATTCATTCAGCTGACATGTTCAAACTGATAGCATTACCATCTGAAATCAATTCAAATAGATATGTATATGGTTAAAAAAGCGCTATTGCTTTTCTAGAATAATGTATCTTATTGTTACTTCCTTAGCGGTCTTTAAAAAGTTTGGCCGATGTGATATCTTAATTTTTGTGCAGCAATATCTATTTATTACTCTTTTACCCCAGCCTCATGATTTACATCTGTGATGGATTTATCCTGCCCCCTTTAAATCTCAGCTAGCTAGCTGCACTTGGAAGTGTAATTTCTGTTACAATGACTCTGGCATTTCTTGACCTACTGGCCATAAGAGGCAGACAGAGTCAAGAATTTATTCTGTCTCTCCTCTATCACTTTGCCTCTTCTCTGTGACATTATTTCAGGATGGCGTCCTTCCGGCTTTGCTTCCAGGCCTTCACATACACACTCTTACTTTCTGATTCTCCTCCTGGCAGGATGCAATTAGCTAGGTGCTAGGCTTTCTGTATCTCTAGAATGTATATCCTTAAACAAATCTTTGTGTATAGTTAGAAAACCTGTTCTTCTATTGCTCAGGTTGGATTCCTTGTCTAAGGAAGATTGAGATGTACCTACAAATTCTTTCCTTCCAACTAAACCTATCAGCAGGGCATCACTTTAAGGAAGGTAGTTTCACCAACTTATCTGGGGATTAAAGGTAAAAAAAAAAAAAACCTGAAGTACAGCTCAACTCCTGATAACCACAGAAACATCCCTAGGATGTCCACAGCTTTCTTCCAGTATGTCTTTTGCCCCTTTCCAGTCTAGTTTACAAATGTACTGTGCTAAACAAATACTAACCAGGCCTGACTCTGTTTAGCTCCCCAGAGTAGAAGCCATAGCATTGGAAGGGACCAAAGGATTATCTATTCTAGTCCAAGCTTCAGCCATGGGCAGGAAAAGCAAATCATCCATGACATGTGGAGGTCCAGAGATGGAGAACCTACAGCCTCTCTAGACAGATTGTCCCACTGCTCTGTAAATCCCGCCACCATGAAGTTTCTTTCTTATAGTTTTTTTTTTTTTAAGTCCAAGGTGGTACAACCCCTATTGCTTTTTAATTCAGGGAGTTTAGGTGCTGAATAGACATGTAGGGTTTGCCCTTAAAAAACAACTCTTTTTTTCCAGCCATCTGATAGTGCAGCTAAATAATTCCAGATGATGGACGGTATTTAATATTCCACGTCGCGCTCTGGACCCGAACTTCACGAGCCGAAAACTGGGTAGTGGCAAGGGAGGGAGGGGGACGCTCGCGCCTTCGCTTTTCGCTTAGCAACAACCCCCGCCAACCAGTGTAGTAGCTCAGCCCCTTTTAAGACTCGCGTCTCTCTCTCTCTCTCTCTCTCTCTCTCTCTCCTCGCTCTCTCTCTCCCCACCCCGCCCCTTCGCCTTTCGCCAGCCGGCTACGATTGGAGGCGCTGCCTTCCAGGAATGACTTCACGGCAGGCTCCGCCCCCGACGCTGGAGTGAATGAAGGAGAGGAACGAGAGCAGCATCCGCCGCAAGGAGTTGCAAGGGACGTAGCTGACTGGGAACCGGGCGGCGGAGGCGAGGGCGTCCGGGAAGACGGGACTGAGCAGCAGGTGGTCCTCTCGCCTGCATCTCTGGAGCAGCGGAAGCGTCTTCGGTCTCTGGCGGCGTCAGTAACTTCAGCATCCCAGCACAGCTGCATCAGCGGCAATCGTAGCCTCTGTATCCATCTGGCCGTGGCTGGCGGCTGCAGCATCAGCCTTTTTCCCGACAACAGCAGCTCAGCATCCCTCAACCCAGCCTTCTCTTTCCCTTGGGTACCACTAGCCGCGGCTTCTTTTTTTTCTCTCTCTCTCTCTCTCTCTCTCTCTCTTTCTCTCCCGCCCCGCCGGCGTATCTGCGGCTCTTTCCATCCTCTCCATCGCCGCCTGGGTCCTGGCTCCTTTTGCCTCGCCGTCTCTCCTTCCCGTCTTTTGACTCGCTTCACCTTTCCTCCTGCCGCCCTTTTCTCACCTCCCCGAGGCCCCCCTCAGCAGCCAAGACGCCGCGGGCTGTACTCCGAGTGAAGAATGGGGCGTCGAAGCTGGCCAAATCGCAGGCGGCGGCCGAAGCCCCCGGCGGCGCCCCCGGTGCGGGGCTGTTCATGGAGCGTTCGCAAAGTCGCCTCAGCCTGTCCGCCTCCTTCGAAGCCCTGGCCATTTACTTCCCCTGCATGAACAGCTTCGATGAGGAAGAGACGGGTAAGGTTTGGGGGGAAAAGAGGTCCAAGTGGAGGAGGGAGGACCTGTCCGCGGTTTGGAGAGGGAGTGGGGGAGGCAGGAGACCCCCGACCCGCTGGAGTGAAGTCAAAGAGGTGCCCCCCCCGAATAAAAGGCACCAACTTTCTCCAACCAGGTGCCCTCCTACTAAAAGCCCCTGAGCCTCAGACAGTAGAATGGTACCCAGGGGAGAATTAGCTTTGTCCTCCCTCCACCGCGGGGTGTTTTTTTTGGGGGGGGGGTGTTCTCCATTGCTGGCTGAGGGTGAGAAAAAGGCTGTCTCCAGGAACACTCATCATCCTTTCCTTGTGGTCTACATCAGGGTGCAAAGGGAACGATTCTGTGTGGTTTTTCCTGCTGGGTGCATTTCAACCTCCCACCGCAGTGGTGAAAACCATCGTGAATGGAACTAAAAATGAGGAAGCTTACATTTTGGAAAGGCCACTGGCTGGGGAAGAGTTCACCCACTTTTCTGAAAGCTTTTCTGCCCTGTGATGTGTGGAAACAGGGCATTGGTGAAATTAAATAAGCTGGTAGGAAATAAACAGGTTTCGTGTTGAATGAGCCAAGGGCATCTTTTGGATAAACAACCAAGAAAGGGAAAAGTGGAATCCAGTCATGTCAAAGAGAAAGAGAGAGAAAGTAAGTCAGGGTGCCAGCTTTACCCAACTTCAAGCCTTCCAGAGATGTTGAGTGACAGCTTCCACCCAATGTGGCCATTAGCTGTACTGGCTGCTGCTAAGAGGAGTTGCTGTTCAATAATCAGTTTGAGGAAAGCTATAATATGCAGTGGTTGAATTGTAGAGAGGAATGAATGGAAGGTGGGAGTAAATGGTGGAGGAGGCTAATATATCAATGAAAGTGTGTTATGGGATAACAGTGTTCAAATCCAGGATGTGAATAAGACGTGTGTGTATGTGTGCAGTTTCCTTCTCTGAGTTTATAGAGCTAGGGCTGCTAGCATGACTGCTATTAGCCTGTAAGACAACTGTCTGCAATCTGGTGGCCCCAGATATTGAACATGAGGTCCCATAATGCTCAGCCAGCATGACTAAAGTGCAGAATACAGGATGGACTAGATTTTGAAGTTTTGCTGGCCTGTCAATAGAAATGGTATGGTCATGGATGCGCTGAGTCAGTATGATGACAATTTTATTTAATCTGGCTAATTCTTTTTTGCAAGTTGCCAGTTGCAGCTCTTTGTACATGTTGTCTATGTGTCCTGTGAAGCATGCCATGCTAGATTTCAGAATTACTGTGCATAGGATTAAAGGGTCATTTTTACCCATAATCAAACTCCTTACCTTTTGATTTTTACTGAATTCAGTGTATTTATAAAAGCATCATGCATATTTTAATCCTTTTATTTTACTCCTCAGCCTTCTGAGAAAAACACTGAAATGCAAAAGTTTAAATATGTTGAAAAGGCCTCATCTGACAATGAATCTTTCCAAGCATCCTAAACACGGTTGTTGTTGTCATATACTGATTAAGAATATATTGATTTGGCTCTTTGCACAACAAACACAGCAAATATTTTATACACATAAATAGTTAAATCATGCTAATTGAAGAACAATGTTTTAATGTTTACTTAAATTTGCAAATTAAAAGAAAACTCTATCCATCAATACAGTGGTACACAGCTACAATAAAGATTGATTCAATTATTGGATCAATGCGGTTAAAATTCAAGCAAATATATGCGTTGTAAAAGTAATACTGGATGTGAAAAATGCAATCTGGGACTTTGTTGACTTTGAAAAGCTGGAGGTTCTTTTTTATTATTATTCCTTTGGAGGAGCAACAAGTCTGCTTATTGAGGAAGAGATAAAAGCATTAATTAATGGATTTACTCAATTAATTGATTTACTCAAATTTAAAATGCCAGATGTTAATCTCATAGATACACTCTTTATGAGCCAGTACTAGCTACCTCTTCCAGTACAGCTTACATTTTGTGGACCAGTGAGATTGATTTGTAGAATCTAAGAGGAAAAAAAACCCTATATTCTAAAATTAATTAATCATACATTCTTATATTCTGGGATCTAGTATTGAAGCTGTTCTCCAGATTAAAGTTTTTGAACTTGGGAGAAAAAGTAGAAGCACCTTTAATGAAAAAGTCTTATCCTTATTGTCTTTCCTTGATATTTCATGTGTAGGAGCTCCGTGCTATTTTTTTTGATGGAAGTATAAAATGGAAAGTGAGTTTGTAGATTTGCTTGCTACAGCTACATGCAAACTGTTCTGCAGAATCAGAGTTGCCAATTAATGAAGATAAATGTTCACCCATGCTATTGGGTCAATTGTGTTGGCTGCCTCAGGCAGCAATAAATGCTTTGGGGAGGGACAAATTCAGAATATTTTGGGAAGGCTATACCATCTGCCTTCTACTTCTAGATGTATCTTGCCATCTCCAAGCAGTGAAAGTTATCCGTCAACAGCCTTTTGAGAAAAACTGCAATAGTATTGCATTTAAGTTCCATATTTGGACTGGATGGCACGCAATTTAAATTCTTTGCCTTAATAAAGTTCCCTGGATTGTATCCTTGTGTGTAAACTTGTGGCCCTACATTAAAAGTTTTCATTTAGTTTAACAGTAACCATCTTTTGATATCTTACTGCTATTTTCATATTTCTTTTCTAGCTATCATTTCTAATCCTGGGTCTCTCTTTTAAGTGATGGTTAATGTGTAATCCTTGTAACCATTGGTTATTAACTTTATTTCTAATTACGATTTGTCTAATGTGACATCCACTGATAATTCCAAATTTCTTTGTCAAAGAGTCATTTCCGAAGAAGCAACATATATTGCGTATGGAAAGGGGAAGGATGAGGCCAATTTGATGAGTAATTGGATGGAAATGCACATATTAAGCCTTCCTTTAAGAAAAGGGAAAAGTATCAGTTGTGGAAGAATACCGTTGTCCTAGAATAGCCTCACAAATAAACACTCACAAAGGGCATCACACAGAGATTTGTATCTGCTTGAAATCCGAACATGGACAACTGGACATAGAAAAACATGGGCTGAACAAATACTTTCATTAACATAGCTAATCACTTGAAAAGAACAGCTGAATAAGTCAGCACAGGAATAATTGATAACACCAAATATGAGAACATTCTACCTGGGTCAGAAAAATCTTACATTAGGCCCTAACTTAAAATTCCCCAGATGTGCTAGGGCTGTGGCTCCAGAAGTAGAATACCAGCTTAGTAGAGGTTGATCTACATTTATGATTTCATCTTTCAAATGTGTATTCTTTGATTAACTTTATCTGCATTAACAGAGGGATAGAATCAAGATCACGTGAAGTGTTAATACTACTTTATAATGCCTTGGTAAGGCCACACTCGGAATACTGCATCCAGTTTTGGTTGCCACAATGTAAAAAATGTTGAGACTCTAGAAAGAGTGCAGAGAAGAGAAACAAAGATGATTAGGGGACTGGAGGCTAAAACATATAAAGAACGTTTGCTGGAATTGGGTATGTCTAATTTAATGAAAAGAAGGACTAGGGGTGATATGATAGCAGTGTTCCAATATCTCAGGGGCTGCCACAAAGAAGAGGGATGAAAAGAAGGACTAGGGGAGACATGATAGCAGTGTTCCAATATCTCAGGGGTTGCCACAAAGAAGAGGGAGTCAAGCTATTCTCCAAAGTACCTGAGGGCAGGACAAGAAGCAATGGATGGAAACTAATCAAGGACAGAAGCAACCTAGGCCTAAGGAGAAATTTCCTGATAGAACAATTAATCAGTGGAACAACTTGCTTCCAGAAGTTGTGAATGCTCCAACACTGGAAGTTTTTAAGAAGAGTTTGGACAATCATTTGTGTCTGAAATGGTATAGGGCAGGGGTGGGTTCCTCCCGGTTCGGACTGGTTTGTCCGAACCGGTAGCGGCCCGCTGGTGACGTCACGATGATTTCACCAAACTGGATCAGTCAGTGCCAGTCCGTGGGGGCCGCCATCTTTTTTTATTTTATTTTTTGAAATTTTTTTTTTGAATTTTTTCCCCCCTTCTGAGCATGCGCAGGAGCCGACTTCTGGCGCTGTGCATGCGGTCGCCATCTTTTTTTAATTTATTTTTTTATTTTATTTTTGGGGGGATTTTTTGCTACTGCGCACCCACGTGGCGCGGGAGGGAGCGAACCGGCAGCGAGGTAAGTTGGAACCCACCCCTAGTATAGGGTTTCCTGCCTAAGTAGCGGGTTGGACTAGAAGTCCTCCAAGGTCCAACTCTGTTATTCTATTTTATTCTACTTCTAAATAATGATATTAAACAAAATAATTTGGAAGGTGTGCATGCATTTGGGTAGCTAATTGATCATAGCTTGATGTATACAATGTGAAAAGAGCAATATAATAGAGAAAACATTACATTTCTATCTTTTTATCCCTATTTATTAATGGAGTCAATAGTTATATTAAGTTAGTGATTCCAAAGGTTTTCTGGGTATCCTGTCTATATACGTGTGTGTGTGTGTGTGTGTGTGTGTGTGTGCGCGCGCGCGCGCGTGACTTTAACTATAGAACAGGTTGAATACATGAGAAGTTTTTTTGCGTTATTACGTGATCAGATGAAAGTGAGCAATGTAGAAAACTCTAAAAGGTTGCAGTTCGCTTTCCATAAATCCTAAGTTGCAGAGTGAGTTGGTTGAAAAGACAAAAACTAATACAGCATTAATATATTTTAAATAACTACAATGTACCACACACATGCTGCCAGCAATAGGTTACTGGGCAATTGTCTTGTGTCCTCCCATCCTTTTTAATTGGGGGCAGAGTAATAAAACCAAAACAACCCTGTGTTCTGTTCTGCATGTGATCTGATGTTATTCTAGAGGAGTGCTAACTTAAGCAAATAACTGAATGTTGTAAGATAAATTGCTTTTTAAAGCAATATCTTTATCCTGTAATGCCATTCCTGTTCTCATAATTCCTTATATTTTTCCCATTTTTTTCCTTGACACCATTTTTAATATTATGCTACATTTTTTGTGTACAATTATGCTTGCAAATTCATTTTTCATGCAAATGCACTGGGATTATTGTTATATTGTTTTCAGAATGCTGAAAGGGAAATGGGGTATGTCTCAAATTGTGCTAGCCAATACAATGGCTTTAACAAAGTCAGATTTTTTTGCCAAATAAAGTGATTTCATGACTGATATATATATCATTTATTCTAAATTGTGCTTTGTGAAACAAGAGCATCTTCTGGTTCATATTTCTTCCATTGCATCTAGGAAAGATAAGATAAAATGCATATTATGCCCAACAGTAAACCTTTAAGACGTTTCTCAAGGAATAACAGAATGAACTATTGCAGATTAAAAATTCTATAAATCATATAAATATAAATATTTATACAGACAGTTAAAGTAATCATGACAGTCCTGAAACAAATGGATAAAATAAACTATGCAGTAATTTAATAAGGGGAAATAGAGGGAAGACTAAAGGAGAACCAGCTCTGCTTTGTTAGAAATTTCTGGAAAGACAGACTGCAGGCAACCCCATATAAAATAATGGTTTTATAGCATTTTTTAATGCATCCAAAATACTTTTGCATATGTTATTTGAGAATCCTTAAGGTAGTCATGGAAAACACATTAGCATTAGCATTCTTATATTATAGATGAGAGCTGAAGTTCGTTGTTAGTATCTTATTCCAGTAGGTCAAAGCAAATGAACCTTGTCTAATGATTGTGATCAGAGAAGCAGAAGACTTTAATAGCAGATGGAAGACAGCAAGAACAGTCAATCCCACCCATGACTTAAAATACAAAGGTGTTACCGTTGAACTTAGATAATAGACATAGAAAAGGTTCAGAAATCTAGGTGTGTATTATAAGTCAAAGTCCTGGCTAGACCA
Source organism: Thermophis baileyi (assembly GCA_003457575.1). Classification (NCBI taxonomy): domain Eukaryota; kingdom Metazoa; phylum Chordata; class Lepidosauria; order Squamata; family Dipsadidae; genus Thermophis; species Thermophis baileyi. The sequence continues at coordinate 466,971 of QLTV01000374.1, forward strand.
CTCCCCCAAAGGCTGAAAATGTTATTTCCCCACACTATTTCGAGAGCTTTTTATATTAGTGTTCTCTGAGGCCTCCACTCCACTTTAGCTAATCCACATTCTTGCTCAAAGTGCAGTACTACGTAGGAGTAATAGCAGCTCTCAAGTAAATTATTCCAACAGAACTCTTTGCTGCAAACTTTAAAGTGCCTTTAAATTTTATATGTATATGTATACATACATACTGTACCTCCTACAGTTGGTGTAAGATAATCCAAACTGGAGTTTCAGGAATCAGATCCTAGGATTGTGAAAAAAAAAATAATAATTTTTAATTTTTATTAAACACACATTAAAAACATTGAACACAGTGTAGCTGTCCTGGCGTCATCTTTGCCATACATACTAAAATATCATGTAACTTAATATATATCCTACTATTTATGTATATTTAGTCTATTCAATATTTACATATATACAAACATCATACTTCTCTCTGTATTTCTTTTAAGTTTGTCTTATCCACTCTCGTTTTCTTATAGTTATATGCATACATCTTTTGATTCTCCATTTTATAACTCCTAGTCGTTTCATATTTTAGGTCCCTCTTTTCTGTCCCAACCATTGATAAAATTTGTTCCATATCTTGTAATAGTCTGTTTCTCCCTTGTTTTTCAATTCCAAAGTCAATCTATAAACCCACACAATCTCCACACAATTCAAAATTTTCTTAATCACTTCTTCAGATGGGATTTCCTCGTTTTTCCAGTTTTGGGCGAAGACCATTCTTGCTGCTGTTATAATATGAATCAGTAAATAGATTACCCCTTTACTATATTTTCCATTTATAATTCCCAATAAGAATAATTCTGGTTTAAATTCTATTTCCTCTCCAGTTAACTCTACCAACCATATTTGAATTTTTTGCCAATATTCTTTGGCTTTCCTACATAACCACCACATATGATAATATGTGCCTGATTCATGGTTACACTTCCAACATTTGGGTGATAAATTTCTGAACATTTTTGCCAATCTCGCTGGTGGGAGATGCCACCTATAGAACATTTTATATAAGTTCTCTTTATACGGTATAGCCAATATTATTTTCCTATTTCTTTCCCATACTTCTTGCCATTTTTCCAATTGTATATTGTATCCAAAGTTTATTGCCCATGCCACCATTGTTTCCTTAACCCGTTCTTCCTCCATTTTGTAATCCAATAAGAATCTATAAATTTTCTTTACTAATTTATCATTTGTCCCCAGAAGAATCTTATCTATTGTCATTAACTCCCTATTGATCCCCCACTCTTTCATGTCTTTCATATATCGTGATTGGATTTGTAAATAGGACCACCACTCCAATTCTACCCCCCTGTTCTTTTAGTTCTTGCCTCGATTTTAATCCCCCTTCTTCATTTATTAAGTCCTTATAGATAACCTGTTTTTCTTGATTAATAAGATTTGGGTGTACTAACGCTTCTAATGTAGATAACCAAATCGGAACTTTCATGTAGTTCTGCTGTTTAAATTTATTCCATATCTCCAATAAGGCCTGTCTTATAAAATGCCTTTGAAAGTATTGGTGTGCTGCTTGTTTCCAGGATTGTGAAAATTTTTGAGTTGGAGATTGGCTCTTTGAGTGTAGTAGCTTGCAGAGATACTCTGAAGCTCACCTTCCTTTGAGAATCAGTCATTTAAGAGACCAGTGAAAATGCTGGTTTATCAAAGACAATTTTGTGAATTATTGTTGTGATACACTAGGGAACTCCAAGGTCACATAATTGTTGCTATACTCCTAGTGACTATGATATACTCACACTTCTGAAAGTTGAAAGGCAGAGAACAAAAGTAAGAGTAAGCCAAAAAAGCAATGAACTTGAAACTTGCTTGATCCCAGTGGATTCACGAGCAAGCAAATGATTTGTAAGAGCAAGAAACCAAATGGTTGCTACTAAGAAATTATGTAAGTGCTCTAAACTAGGATCAATTATTTGTCGCATTAGAGCTGTAATCTCCCTTCTTTTTTCCTTGTAGTTTGCACTGAGAATTGTTTTAGAGAAGTATTCTATGAACTGGGCTGTGAGCCAGAGTTTCAACTGATCTGTATGGAGATTATTTGAAGGGGGATTAAAATATTAATTCTTAAAGACCTACAAAGTTTGAGCTGGCTTATATGAAGGAAGATCTTGGCTGAGATGTTTGAAAGAGGTCTTCTTCCAAAGGATGCTATTGGGTTGTAGCCAAGATCATACCTGTATGGTAGAGTTTGGCTTGCAGAAAGTCCTTGGATTTTCAGTTTGAAATGACCGGGTATCAAGTGATAAGAAATCTGAACCCTTAGATGGTTCGATGAACAATATTTTCATCATTGATTAACTTTTTGTAGTTATGTATTTTATACTTTTTATTTGTATACTTACTTAATTTCTCACATAGTGGAGAAGTAATCCAAAATATACCAAATAAAATTGTAAAAAATGATTTAAAGGTGTTTAAGAAAGCTCTCCATGTTCTTTGACAAATGTTCTGAAATAAATGTTAATAGGACAAATTCCTGTATGCATAATACAGAATCACTGGTGCTTGGCTTTTGTATGTACAATGAGCTTCCATGAGGGTTGTAGCTAGCTCTGTTTTCAGTATACAGTCATTTCTGGTATGGCTGCAAGTGTGTTTATTTGTTTTATTGTTATGCCTTTATTATCTTTATAAAAAACTCAAGGCAATGAATAAACATAATACTCCTCCCTTCTTCCCCACAACAACCTTGGGAGGTGGGTTGGGCTGAGAGAGTGACTGGCCCAAAGCCAGTCAGTTGTCTTGCATACCCTAAGTAGGACTAGAACTCACAGTCTTCTAGTTTCTAGCCCAGCACCTTAACCACTACACAAAACTGGCTCTCTATACTGTATGTACAAACGTATGCATTTATATGATAATTAATCCTAATTTTTTTAGGCTTCTGAATTGTTTCTACATATTTCAGCATGTTGCAGATATAGTTATAAGCATTTGCTGCCTCCCTCAGAAAGTGCATTTATTGCATGGGAGATCAAATCCTTTATGGGAATAGAACTATAGATATTGAAAGTATATTTTATATACACCTAGGTTACCTTTGTAAAGGTCTGTTTAGGTTGCACAAAAACCTAAATATTGAGTAACATCACCGTTCTCCAATTTCATTGTTATTTATTTAAACATTTTTCTCCAAGAGGCAGTGTGCATATTCTCCCTCCTCTAATTGTATCTCCATAGCACAATTTTGTGAGGTAAGTTCAGCTGAGAAACAGTGGCTGGCATAAACACATCTTCTATGGCAAGGATGGACTAGTCCATTTTCCACAATTTAAATATTACATCATACCAAGCATACTTTGCTTCAATCATTTTTGTTCAGCCTGGTGTTCCCAGGATACCTTGGATGGTAACATTATTTTGAATATATTGCTGTCTCTAAATAAATTGTAGCTTCAGTGGAACTGGAGAGGAGAGTGAGTTGCCTTAAGATCTGTCTTGATAGTTACTTGAGGATTATAGAACAATAATATGGCAAAGATACTTTGGTATCTCTGTGCAAAGTGACTATTCAACACTACTTTTTTTTTGAAAGATAAAAAAAATCCATAATAATATCAACAGAATTATAATCCCCAGAATTCTTTGGGAGAATCAGGGACAAATTGTAGCAATTTTTTCAATTGTACAATCTGCAGTATAGCTGGGTTATTTTTTTAGCATTATTTAGAACTACAAGGTTCACTAATACTTTCAAATCTTCAAACCCTTATGATAAATAAATCATGATTGACTGGAATTGTTAAGCATGTCATACTTTCTAGTCAGTTAGCAAGAATGCCAGATTGTATATTAACATCTATGTTCGCTAGTGAAATATGAGTCTATATGTGCTGTGATTTAAACAGGAATAATAGAAGTTGATAGAATAACACATGCTGTTCTATAGGAAAACCAGCCCTCCTCTGCACTTTAGTGTTCCTCATATAATCAGTCATCTTCTGTCTGAATAGGTTCAACAAGTAACTCATTTTGTTGATATAAAATATTCCACTGAGAGAAGAAAAGGCCTATATTTTTGTAAGAATATGATTAAAACTTGTAAAATTTGCCGTTTATCTCTTCAGGAATTGTAACAGAGGTGGGTTCCTACCAGTTCTAACCGGTTCTTTAGAACCGTTAGTAACTCGGTAATGACGTCACGGAGCCTGTTCCGTCGGTGTCTCCGTGGGCGCCGCCATCTTGGATTTTGCTTCTGCGCATGCGCAGAAGCTATTTTTGGATTGCTGTGCGCGCAAAGCGCATGCCCGCACGGCGCAACCCTGAGCGAACCGGTAGCAAAAGGATCCAGAACCCACCCCTGAATTGTAAGTATTATGAGTGCCCCAAATCATTTGAATAAAATTCAGGACTTGCTGCTGTTTAATCAATATGCCAAAGTGTCCCGTTTCTTTTTCCAAAATAATCAAACCTTAGACATGTTAATGCATAATTTATCCTAGTAGAAATCAGTTTATTCAATGTTTTACTTAGGACTTTGCAGTTCCTTGAAAAATTTAAGAGAGGACTGAGTAGAAAATTCAGTTAATTTTTCTTCTTGGAAGTGCTGTTTCCTTTCCGTTACGTGCAGCATATAAAATGATTTGTCTTATATATATTTGTCTCCTATTACCTATTTGTGAAGCTCCCTTGTATTTTGTTTTTAATTATTTCTTAGCCAGGAAATATCCAAACACCAAGTGTTTAAGAATTCTCCCATTGCAAAGATGATCAGATATTGCAATTGTATTTTATATACTAAATCCATATATTATAAACAAAGATGAATAAATATTTTAAAAATCCAGTGAGAATCATTTTATATAAAGGTATAATTTATTTCAGTTAAGCTAATTTGACACATCTACAAAACCATCCTTGCCCTTATAATTGGCTTTTAGTGTTAACTAAATTAAAGTCTGTAGTTTCTTAGATTAGCACCTTTAAAATCTGTACTGATTATTGAAAAATATGAATAATAAGGGGAAAATTGTTTAGAAAGATATAAAATATAGTAGTGGTATCAGACTTAAGGAAAATATAAACCAAAACATAATTTTTCTAAAGGTAAAGGTTCTCCTCGCACATATGTGCTAGTCGTTCCTGACTCTAGGGGGCGGTGCTCATCTCCGTTTTAAAGCCGAAGAGCCAGCGCTGTCCGAAGACGTCTCTGTGGTCATGTGGCCGGCATGACTAAATGCCGAAGGCGCACGGAACGCTGTTACCTTCTCACTAAAGGTGGTTCCTATTTTTCTACTTGCATTTATACATGCTTTTGAACTGCTAGGTTGGCAGAAGCTGGGACAAGTAATGGGAGCTCACTCTGTTATGCAGCGCTACGGATTCGAACCGCCAAATTGCCGACCTTTTTGATCGACAAGCTCAGCGTCTTTAGCCACTGAGCCACCGCGTCCCTACAATAAATTTTTTTTTCTACAACCAGCAAAAATAAAATAAAGATCTTTGTCATTTTGTCACTAGTAGCATGGAAAGAAAAGTGTTTTTATTAACATGGCCACTTCCATTTTATTTTTGTAAATTCACTAATTAATCCCATTCTTTCTGCAGCTAATCCTTATCCTCATCCATTGGGCATATTTCTTGTAAAAAAAAAAATCTGCTCTTTGAGTTCTTTAAGTGCAGTAAAAGTTTGCTTCCTTTTATTATGGTTGCATATGTATCATGACAAGATTGGGGAATATAACTCAAGGAAGTATACATCTGCATGCAAAATGTTAAAAGGCCAATATTAAAAATATACACATTCCGAAGTTTTTTCATAATTGCAAAGGTAATTGTTTCAGTGGTAACATCTGCACATTTATCTTTAATTTAAGCATCAGATGAATTTGTATTTTCATCTGTGTTGTCTGACATAATTTCTATGCTTTTACAGAAAAAGAAAATGAGAACCAGGAGGGAAATAATAATGCTCAAAACCAAAACATTTTTTTTAAATAGCAGAAAAAAGTAAAACAATGAAAAACTACCACCAAACATCACCTGTTTTCCCTTCAAAATTATTATGTGAGAAATTGTTTTTCAGTTTCAACCTTTTTAAAATATCACAGCGTTTTAATAGCAGATACAAACTATATCAGGATATTTAGTATAATACCGGGGATCTCTTTTCTAGGCATCTTTTTCATTATTCCTTTTGTAGTCAGAAAAGCTCTTTAATTGATTTTAACCAACAATCCATGTAATCTCCCCTTGTTCACGAGCACAGTAAAATACATCTTCCTGGGTTGATAATTAAATGGCCAGGAATGTCTGGTCCTGTTCCATCAAGGATGATGGAAGTGGAGGTAGAATTTAATGAGTCCTCTCTAATTGGAAAATCTATTGGTAAATCAGATATTTCATGCCAGAAGGTCTCAATTAAATAACAGGATTTCTCTTTTTCATATTTTTATGAGTGCCAACAATTATGCTACTCCTTTGTGTTTTGAACTTCCAGGTACATAAGCTTTGTTTGTAACATTTGAATGTTGTTTTTTTTTTTTGTAAAGTTGTTATAGTGATTTTAGAAGCTGTTGAACTGTTTACCCAGTTGGGAGAAAGTGGTTTCTATTTTATCAATTCTGGTTCTGAAGCTAGAAGTACCACCAGTTGTCTCTTTCCTTTAAAATTATGTTTATTTAACATCTAGAGTTTTGTATTTTTTATCTTTACTGATGATTGAAGGAGGCTACTGTTCCAAGATTTGGAGGCTCCTCTTATTATCTCCCTTTTAAAGACTTATAAACAATTATAGGTTATGAACAATTTCATTACTGGATTCACAAAAGCAAAGTTTAATCATTAATTTTAACGAAAGAGCATCACTGTTCTTTAGAAGGCAACAGATGCGGCAGGGTGATACCAGAGACATTTTAATTAGAAGTCCTGGTATGTCATTTCTGAACACAGAATTTGCGATTAGCTGTATTCAGGGTGACTCAAAATAACTTCAGCAATGTTTCTGTGTTTGTCTTTTTAGTGGATTGTTTTAATGATAGGCAACAAGCTTAGTAGAAGAAATAGGAAGATGGAAAAGGGATTAATAAAGGGATCTTAGTTACTATTTATTTATTTATTACATCTGTTTATTACATCTTTTAATACTTCTCTATGACCAGATTGGTATATTAAACTAAGATTTGGAAGGTGTACCTTTAGATTAATCAACAAAGAGTTCTCATTCAAATTACAAATAACTTGGCCTATTTTATTTTGAACACATTGTGAAAAAAATCAGCTTTTCTGAAAAGTTTATAATGATGGAAGAAAAGAGAAAAAGTTGTCAACCAGCAGTAAAAGTGATAGACATGATTTCAGCAAGGGTGGGTGCACTGTTGGGAAATCTAACATTTGGGAAGAGATAATCTTACAGAAGGTCCAAATCTGTCACTAAGACTCAGTACTCCCTTGGTTGCAATAAGTTCATGTTTTCATGAAAATAAGCCTCTTGCAGTCTTGAAATCTAACATAAAAGCCTGTATGTTGTAATAGTTAAATCATAACACAGATGTTCAGTTTAATCACTTTGATTTAAAACCTTACATTTCTGGGACTGGACAAGAAATCATTATCTAAACATATATGGTTTTTTTTAACCAGTATATGGTTAAAAAAAAAGATGGTTTAAATCTTATCAAATTATTTGAACTAAGACGTTCTCCCATGGCTCATACTGTTTTTATCCAAAAGGAATGTAACCTTCACAGTCCCATCCAGAAAGTAAAGTAATAACTTTAGCTTTTTAAAGATTAACTTTAGATAGCTAGAAGGTTGCAGTATAAACCTGTACAAAAGTCCCATATAATGCCCTGTGTTTTTATCCTCCCCTCCATGGTTTCCAACTCCCAATGAAGTCAATGCTTAGCATTTTTTTCTTACAACAAATTTGCACATAATACAACACCTGCATGTGCCAATAAATGCCTGCATACAGTATATGCAATGCTGAGAGTCTGTAACCAAAGAAGGACAGGTTAAAGGAAGGGAAATTCACTTAATATTAATTGAATTAATGACTACAGAATAAAATTAATTGCCTGTAAATTATTGTACACACACACACACACACACACACAAATATACACACTTTCTGCTGTAAATTATTGTACACACACACACACACACACACACAAATATACACACTTACTGGTGATAGTAGTAATTTAACCCCTTCTGTATAGGCACACAGGAACCATTCTCACAGACCCCTATAGTCTCATACATTCGTACAAATATACAGATTCTCACAAAGAGGGGGAGGGGGGAAATACTTTGAAGAAATATGGGCTCAGCAAGCATGACCTTATACTGTACTAGCCTATTTTTAATATTTCTCACTGAGTTTGATTTATCTTCACTGCAATCAGTATGACTCTCAGGTGTTGACAACAAAATGCAACAATATAATAAAGCATCTATGATAAAAATAAACCTTTTAAAATGTATGCCAGTGTGAAATACCAATGCAAAGTACCAAATCAGAAATACAGTACTGTCCACTGATCAATTTGTTTGTTTGTTTGCTTGTTTATTTTATTGGCTGCCCATCTTACTACACGGTAATGATTATTGGTAATAACTTTGAACAGAGTGAGCTCTATCCTCAATGTTTTAGACAATGTTTATGTTCATATTTTCAAATAAAAATTAGTCATACATCAAAAGCGAATGTGTGATCAGACTGTTTTAATTGTCAAAATTTTAGGTCTGATTACTTTAATCTTGATACAACATTTCTGTTTTTAAAGGTTTGCTTGGGGCAAGTTAACCAATTTGAATGGAAACAAACTCTCTCTGAGCAGCTGTTGAGCACAGGGGATGCTGTCCATCTCTGTTGGAATTTATTTTCAGAGAATATGATTCTTCTGGAGTCTCTCACTGTATCTGATCATGTATTTAATGGAACTTCAAACCCAGCCATCTTGTTTCATCTATCCTCCTTGCCTACGCAGAAATGGAAGAGTATTTAGTTGCAACATTTACAGTATCATATGTTTGAAGGGGTTTGGAGGAAATTGCATGGGGTAGGATTACTTAAATCTAGAAATCATAAGAATAAAGGCTTCTCAAAGAGAAATACAGGGCTAGTGTCTCTTTTGGATTGTGTTTCCTTCTTACAAATTAGTTCTGAATACACACAATATATTATACCAGCTTCAGAATCAACAGTGCAGGCTTTTGTTCCGTTTTAAATGAGAAAATGTTGGCAGGATGCAGGTTTTAATGGTAATTACCTATTTATAAATCGAACATGATAGAGCAGGCATGCATTTGATCCCCTGCAAAGCAATGTTGGTCTATTCTGCCTAAAGCAGGCAATAATACCCCTTGAAGCTCACTATGGCATACCTTACAGCAGGAACAAAAACTTAGATCTGTGTTTCACTGAGCTTGTTGTATTGCATTTTTCCCACATTGTGTTCTCTCAGTTGCTCTCTGCTTAATGTTTTGTGTTGCACGTATCCTGAATGGTCACAAAACATCATTTAGTCATTAAAAATCATTGAATAAATACAACAGATTTCAGAAATATTGCATTTTTCACAGTTTTCACAAGAGTTGTAATGGCTGTTAAGCCAGTTTAATTTGAATGGTACGGTAACACTTTTTAAATAATTATGGTCAACTAGGATGTTTTATTAGGATCTGTCTATCTGTTCACTAGAAATTGAAAATGATTTGATGGCACAAAATCAGTGAGGATATTTTAACCAGCAAAACCTAGCATTCAAAATGTAGAAAGTGCAAGTCTTCTATCTTGCTTTGGTTCATTGAACTATATTAAAACTAATCCAGGCAGCCTTACTCTCCCAAATTGCTTCTGGAATTAGGATCAATTAATATGTTTGAAAGAGACTTCTGCCGAAGACTCTTGTGATACACAGACATGAGCTGACTATAGGTAGTCCTCAACTTACGACCACGATTGAGCCCAACATTTATGTTGCTAGGAGACACATTTTTAAAGTGAGTTTTGCTTCTTTTTATGACTTTTCTTGTCCATTTATTAAATGAATCACTGCAGTTGTTAAATTAGTAACACGGTTGTTAAGTGAATCTGGTTTCCCCCTTGACTTTGCTTGTCAGAAGGTTACAAAAGTTGTTCACATGACCCCGGGACACTGCAACCATCATAAATGTGAGTCAGTTGTCAAGCATCTGAAATCACATGACCATGGGGATGCTGCAATGGTCATAAGTGTGAAAATGGTCATAAGTCACTTTTTTCAGTGCCATTGTAACTTCAAACAGTCACTAAACGAACTGCTGTAAGTTGAGGACTACCTGTATTTTGAAGATTTCTCTGTTATTTCTTTCTTATTTGGAGTTGTATCTTACACATTTCTTTATTTCTAAGATTTATATCCTTATGGTTCCTCTGGGAAGGCAAAATGATATATGTATCATTCCCTCCTTCTCTTTTCTCTTACTTGTGAGGTAGGTTGAGCTGAGAGAGAATGACTGGCCCCAAATCACCCAATGAGCTTCCATGGCTAATGGTGAACTTGTCTGACCCCCTCAGTCACTAACCTGCACTGGCTCGTCTGGATTTTTATAGACAATTCTTCTTTTTTATGGAGAATTCAAATACCCCTATTTTGCCAGCTCAGTGTATTTCATTGTTAGGCTATGTTGTCCATTCTCTTTTCATTTGCAATAACTAAATTTGCAAATGTTTTGGTCATGTAAAATTCAGTTATAGTGTCATTTTTGGGGGTTTCAAAGCCCCCAAAAGGAAGCTTTTGAGAACTAATGTGTAATGATCTCTCTGCAATTTCTGGTAACCATACATTTTATTCAGCAAATTATTGTAAAAGAGTCTTAACTGAAGTTTACAGTGTATTTCTATACCTACCTTTCTACATCTATACCTACCTACCTACAAACCACATCTAGGTCTGTAGGAAAAATGACTCTACCACTGCTGTTACAACTTCCTATATTATTTTAAAAGGAATACAACAAATAAGATGAAAATGACAAAAATTCACTGCCACTTCTAAGATATCTAATTATAGAGATAAGAACAACATTGGATTTTGTCATTTTGCAAGCAGAAAACCGAATGGGAAATCTAACATTTTAAATTTAAAAAGTTCCATTTGAATACAGGTAATAATGTCACTGTTTTGTAGGCTTGTGATGTGGGTGATTCCTCTCATGGGAGAGAAAAGAGTGTTTACACTTAACACACCTGCTATATATTTACTAATCAAGCTTGTATGTTACCCAACTTTCAACAACTTTGGTGGCTTACCATAAGTAAAAATAAGGAGAATATGGTAATAGCCAGTTTAAAATAATAGCAATAATCCCCCAGTAAGGCACTACCTTGAAGTATAGAAACAAAACAATAAGGTTGCCTGCATTGAAGCCTGTTACAAGTTCATGCAAGTATTAAAAGATGCCAATACTATCAAAGATAAGTACCAGCACACTGTAAGAAACAAACCAACTGATGTATGGCACAGCTGCAATTATAATTGAAGATCATGCATGCAAAATCAACAAGAAAAGAAGCCAAACAGTGCACTGCCAAAATGGAAATCACATTGGAAAATAAGATCAGTATGCTAAGATCAAATGCAAGCAGGCTAGTACAAATGAAAAAAAAGAAGCTGAAGAACAAGAAGACTCAAAACTATTTGATCGAGAAATAGAGATAAGGAAGATCAAGGAATCACTGGAAATATTAAAGCAACCAATAACAGCCATAGCAAAGAAAATCGGCAAATATGAAGCTCCAATGGCACACTACAGGAAAAATCTCCAACTTCAGTTAAATCAGAAATATTTCTACCCCTCCATCATTGGAGAGACTGCAGTGAATCAACCAACACCTGACAAAGAACAAACAGTGCAGTTGGGGACACCGCTGTGGGACAACCCAAAGAAATGCAATAAGAATGCAGCTTGGATAAAGGAAGTGGAGAATGGAAAAAAGAAGCTAAAATTAAACAACTTGTAATTATAGCAGAAATGGTAGAAAAAAGGGCAAGGAAGATCAAGAATTGGTTGGCACTAACTGAAAATGAAGTATATGGGCTGTGGCTGAAATATCTGACTGATTTGCACTGACTCATTGCCAAGCACTTTAACAACATACTGCAAGGAGTTAAGATTGAAGATTGGTTAATATCTGGCAAAACCTATCTGATAATGAGAAATCCAACAGAAGGGGCAGCACCAGCCAATTATACTCTAATTACCTGCTTAACAACTTTCAACTTGCTAACTGGTATGGTAGTTGATGCAGTCTAACAACATCTAATTGAAAACAAGCTCTTTCCATTTGAGCAAAAAGGAAAATGCTTAAACAGCGGGAGAAAAGAAAACAGGGAGAAAAGATCAGCTCCTAATTGACCAAAAGAAACAATAGACCACCTAGTAAGCTGCTGCAAGAAAATGGCACAGACTGATTACAAACTATGGCATGACAAAGTAGCAAGAACGGTGCATTGGAATATCTGCAAGCAATTTGCCTGCAAGCAAGAACTGGCGGGACCACAAACTAGATAAAGTAATAGAAAACGAAAAAGCTAAAAAAATAGTCTTCAGAAGTCAGAAACGCATCTGCCACAAAACACCCCAAACCAAACCATTGTTGATAAAAAGACAAATAATTTTGGAGAGTGGACATTGCAATACCGGAGCCAGTAAAACAGAAGAGAAAGAACTGGAGAAACTGTCAAAAGGAAGCAAGTATTGTATCAATAATGTTAGGCTTCTTGGGTGCAATCCCAACATATCTGGAGCACCACTTGAATGCCATTGGCATTGACAAAATCACCATCAGTCAATTGCAAAAGGCAGTTTTACTTGGAGCAATTTACATCCTGCGACAATACCTTTAACACCATCAAACAAGAATGTCTGCCTATATCAGGTCCTTGGGAAAGATTCAATAGGATAGGAGAATAGAAATGCCAAATCCAGTCTAAACATGTGGCTGACTGTGGGACGAACCATAATAATAATAGTAGGTCCCACTTTAAAAGAGATAAGAAAGTGAACATGAGAAATGAAATGCTGTTCTGTGTGGATACAATAGCACTGTTCATACAGCACATTCAACCCAGTTATAGATTTAACCTGTTATGCATTTGCACACTATATAGAAGCATAAACTAGCCAAATAACTCGAGTTTGCACTTCAGGATAAGTCACAAATCATTAGGTTAAACCAGTCTAACTTCACATGCTGCAGATTTGCAACTAGATTTACAAGTGACCTGGTTAAGCATGATGCATGAACACAGCTATTCACTAGCATCAGACTTACCTAAACATATCTGAAAGATAAAACGTTTCGGAACATGCTACACTAGGCAGACATACCAGTAGTGTTCCTAATAGATATTGGGTCTTGTGATCCATTATGAGATTCTTCATTTAAAAAGGATTTCTTGGGTGTTTTAGAGCTGAAAGCTTTCAGAATGGTGGGGATCCAGTGGCCACACAGTTTGAATTGTCTGTCCGTTGCTGCGGTAATTGTGGTGAGCTACTGAGACGTTTTGATCTGAGTGGTATTCAAGCTGCTTGCAATAAAACCGCCTGTGTCAAAATGATGCACTGTATGAGGACATTTCCATGGCAACGTGCAGATCCCAAGGTACATCGCCTTGAACTTCAGAATCAGCACAGGCTTCTGTAGCCACCTATACAGTCTTCTCCCAGAAGATTGCTTGCAAACAGCATAAAAATCCTAAACTAGGTTCTAGCGAGGGTACACCAGGGGGGATTATGAAACTTTGCCTGACCAGGTATAAATAAGGTCAGACAGGCTGTATTCAGGCAATCATATCTCATCATGTGGTGGTATGGTGGTAGAGTTACAGGAAGCCTGACACTGTTTACATCTGATCATACAGGATACACTTTGCCTACCTAGTAGCCAACACATTGCACACAATTTTTGTCTGAATATTCTGCTGCTTCTTGTATTGCCAGAATTCGTACTGGGATGATTATAGTAATTTATTTATGTTGTAAAAGATTTGTAGACTAGCCTTTTAATGCTTTATAACATAAACATGATAATGCCAAGCAGTCACATTTAAGTGTAATTGTAATTTTTAAAATGAGGCAACAAATAACAAAACTGGGAGGAATATAAAAAATGCAAATTGAGATGTATGTGGAAATACAGTTCCAGCTCCCTCCAGGACAAAAGTTTCAGTTAACCGAGTCACTGCTAGCATGGATGAATTACGTGCAGTGGGGACAGAACAAATTGCCTATGGAGATTCTCAGTCATCCAGGTCATGGTTGTTCCAAAGATGCTTTTTCAAAAGGCATCTGTTTTTCCTTGAAGACATTTCGCTTCTCATCCAAGAAGCTTCTTCAGCTACAAATACTCTCTATTGTTGGCTTCAGTTAACTTTCATGCATTGCTAGGCATCCCTCAAATGGCAAGTAGCAGAGATTAGCTTGTTTTTATGGTATGGTATTGGTAATGTAACCAACCCACCTCAAACTTCAGGATCTGTTCTGAGTTGATGTTTTTGTAGGAAAAAAAATTCCCCCTTGGTATATTTTACTTCCATATCTTCTTTGAGCTGAAATGAAGTTCTTACAAGAAAGAACCAGACATAACATAAATCTTTGATAAAGATGCTTACGACGTTCCTCTTCATTTATTCAAAATGTAGTGAAATGAAACAAAACGAAATGAAATGAAATGCAAAAGTATGTTACAATTTCATGGCAAACTCAGTAAAGGCAGGCAACAGATGGAGAAGCAAAGGGAGTTTTGTTGCCTTCTTCCCATTTTAATTCTTTATTAAAAATTTAAAATGGAGAAGTAAAACATGGCTTTCCCACATTTCAATGGGCTGCTTGGGGTTTTGAAGCCAGTCATGTGTAGTAGCTCAACAGGGATTTGATTCCCCCCCCCATATATGTGATCAGCCAAAGCAGAAAAGTTGTGAAGACCCTAATAAGCCAAAATGTGTGATTGATGAGTATTGCTAAGTGTTATATATTGAATGTACATAGTTTACTGTCAGGTCCTCCATTCTGGCGGGAGAATGGAGAGCCCTGATTGGTTGATCTCACTGACAGCTCGGTATATAAAGCCGGCTGTCAGAATGCCCTGCTGCTGGAGTCTTGAGACACACACAATAAAGAGCTGTTGTACCCAACCTGTCTAAAGCGTCTTCTGTGCCAGAATCCAACAAATTAGGATAATAGAGGAAAAATATAGCTATTCTAAAATATCTAAAAAGAAAAAGAGGAATACTACGATATACTGTACAAACTATAGCACAGTATTTGGCTGTGGTGAAGAAAATAAAATCATATTTTAAATCAGAAATTTAAGATATGAGTCAGGATGACCAGGATATTTAATAAAGAATGGAAATAAGGATTCTTGGCAAGCATCTGCTTAGAGAGGGCAATGGAGAATAACATGAATAACAATGCAGAATAACAATGCAGAATAACAAGGAACTGGAGGCTAAAACATATGATGAGTGGTTGCAGGAACCAGGTACATCTAGTCTAATGAAGAGAAGGACTAAGAGTGACATGATAACAGTTT
>QLTV01000374.1:505479-517259 GCA_003457575.1 Thermophis baileyi
GGCAGGCAGATGTCTGCCTGGCTGGTTGAAAGTGCTGAAGAAGCTAGTCACAGTTCTCCTGGCCCAAGCCCTCGTCGCCACTGTTAGATAGTGGGTAGAGATGACAGGAGACAGACTTCCAAAGCAGCTCTTTATTTCAGCTCTTGTATCAGCAACCAGCAAAAAGCAGTCTGACAGCTTGCCCTTTTATAGGGAGCTGTCAGACAGACCAGCCAATAGCGTTTGAGCTTTTTCCCGCTCAAACGCTGGACCTGGTTGGAACCATGCAACACAGTTTAAACAGTTAGAACATAACAGTTTGTCTCTCTACTATTTGGATGGTTTCCTTTTCCGCTCGGATGAAAACAGTTTGTTTTAAACTATATGCTGTTGGACTGCATCAGTTACCACACCAGTTAGCAAGTTGTTAGTAAACAGCTAATTGGCCTATGATTGCCTGATGCTGCCCTTTTTGCTGAATCTTTCATTATCAGGTAGGTTTTGCCAGATGTTCTGCTATGCTATGTTCTGCTATTTCTAATTCTGGATGTTTTTCTTTCCAAAACAATGGAACTGGTGCATTTTTTCAGGTATCCTCTTCTCACTGGACTTGGTTTGCAATACCAAATCATTATTTCTTTGTTTTCAGACTTTGCATTTTTGCAAAGTAAGCAATTTTTCTTCCAGTAGTCCTACAGCTGTTGGTCTTGATTGCTCAGCCAACAGTCCTGAATCCTGTATCCACTTGTCACCAGATGTCCAGGAACTCCAATGCCTAGTACAGTCCTTGCTGATCTGGGCAATGACTGATCTGGTGTAGGTTTCTACAAATTACATCTCACAATATTGTTTATGAGAGAGAGATACTCTTCATCTTGCTCCTCTGATAAGACTTGTCCAGTATGGTTGAACTTCTGGCAAAGCTCTTGAAGAGTGCAAGCCCCACAACTGCATCAAAGTAGTGCCTCACTAGAGGATTGTTATTGTTGTTATCTAAGAAAACAAAGCTGAAGAAAGCAGAAGCTGCAATATTTTGCTCCAAATTTAGATCTGTTCTATCATTTTATGGCATCTTCAAAATATTAGTATCTATAAGACTTAGCCAAATTTCAGCATTATTCTGTACTTTAGAGGAATTATATGGGGTACACAAGCAGCTCTGATTATTCTGATTGCCAGAGCATGTCTTTTTTCCCTTAAGAGGTAATGGAAGAATTTCCATGTACTCATCTGTGGGAACTTATCAGGGTCAATGTTAAAAAAACATTGTAAGTAGAAATCCATGTTTGCATAAGTCCTAACTCACTGGGTTCCTGTTTTTACTTTTCATTTCAGGGGTGAAATGCTCCCGATTCGGGCGTGCCTGCCAGTCGTCGGAGAGCCAGTAGCGACAGCAGCGCGAGGCTTCGCCCACCCGCCCGGACGCCGCCATTTGGGTTCTTTTACCCTCTGCGCATGCACAAAGTGTTCTGCGCATGCGCAGAGGGTAAAAGAACCTAAATAGCGGCATCCAGGCGGGTGGGTGAAGCCTTGCGCTGCCGTCACTACCGGCTCTCCGATGACAGCAGGCACGCCCGAACCGGGAGCATTTCATCCCTGAATAACATAAACTAGCCTTCTGATCTGGAATTCAGATGTAGTGCACTTGACTAAAAACAATCAGTGATGGAAAGCTATCTTCTTCTTGTCTCTTCTTCTCTTCCTGGTTGATTATGACAAACTGTAGAGAATTGGTTAGTGAGAGCAAACATCCTGCCAGTGAAACTCCTCCTGTTATATTACTTTTAAAGGTTTTGAAATATTTTGAAGGCATTTTCACAGTACTTTTCTAGGTAGAGCAATGTTTTCAACTTTGCCAACTTCAAGATGCATGGACTTCAACTCCCATAATTCCTCAACCAGCAAAGATTGAAGTTGCCAAGGTTAAGAAACACTAAGGTAGAATGTCTATAACCAAGAATTTAGAAAATGGACTACAATTATGGGGGAAATATAACAACTGAAAAGTATTATTACTGAAAAGTATTTTGGTAAATTATAGAGTTGAAAGCAGCCAGATCTGGATTTAATCCCCTTTTCAGTGCAGGAATTCCAATTGAGGTTACCTCAACAAATCTGTGCACACTATATCTCTTTGCAAACAATGCCAGAGCAGTTTGTAACATTTCAGAATACAATCTATTAAATCACAAGTATTATAAGGAGTTAACAACTGTGGAAAGCCAACATAAAAATGTAGTTTTAAAGATGAGTGAAACAGAAGGCAACCAGCCAGGAAAACTGTACAATCTGTTTCATTGCTACACTCATTCTCCATCAAGTACTGTATGTAGTGCCAGAAGAAGATTCTGGATGATGGACTATCTGTGCCAGGAGGTTTGGGTAATAGAAGAAAGATATTGGAGTATAGGGTCTGAATAGGTGAGGTGCTTAAGTTTAATAGAGCTTGAGGCAGGTGAATATTACATATGAATATTTTGACACTATAGAGGCTCCTTTATTAAGTGCTATAACTCCAGAAATGTTGCCATAGAATTTGATCAAATGCACGAGAAAGCTTGTCATAATTTTCTGTAGGAAATTATACTGATATATCTATTTCTGTAGACTGAAGCAAGACAAAGAATGATTTCATGCTAGGCATAAATACATCTTTCTAGGGTCAAGTTTCATAGAATATTTCCTTATTAATGCCTCCTTTATATTTTTGGAAGGAGAAAAACTGAAAGCACAAAGTAAAATGTGTTTAATTATACTGATAAAAAATAGATCATTTCAGTTTAACTAGGTTTTGTTCTGGTTTCTTGGTGCTTACATTGTAAGTTTTGAAGCTGTACAAGTAAGTTACTTTTATTGTTATTTTTTAAAAGACAAAAATCTAGGCCAGATCTGGATTATATTTAACACTGTTCTGTTTCAACTTGACAACTAGTTATCAGGTTGATAACCCAAATGAGACTTGAATCTGTGAAACATTCCAAAAGGGATGTGTTTAATTTCACTGGGTATATATAGCCACATAATTGTACCCACATTTAGGAAACAGCTTCATTAATTACTTCCACAAACAAATACCAGTGATTTCAAAGACATGGGCATAAGATGCATATGGAAAGTGCATGCTTTTTCTTATAGCCATTTTTTATGCTTGCATTCTTTTTCTAGGCATCATTCTCACTTAAAATAGGTATTTTAATTGTTTTAATTCATGTTTGGAATAACAGAGCTGTAATTGGATACAGATCTGTCGGGTTCTGTTTTGTAAAATAGCTTAGTTGAATAAAAGTGTTATTTGCTTGTAAAGCATCTTTGTTTGGTAATGCGCAAACTAGATCATAATACTGCTATTATATTTGTTTTAGTTTGTGAGTTTACAATTTTTGTTTAAATCGTACGATGAAACTTGCTTTATAGATGGCATTTGATCCATCTGGGTAATTCTGTTTAGGGTTTCAGATATGTAGCCTGAAGTCATCATGGACTGAACTGATTTTTCATGCAAATTATTAACTTTTGAGTTCTTCCCAATGGACTGCTTCACAAAAAAACATTAAAACATGATTTAATGCTATAGAAATTAACATGTGGCTGTTCAACCCTTTGCATCTTTGATTTCCGTTCCTTTTTCAGTTATAGTTCATTTGATCCAAAATGACAAATCTTGAACCTTCTATGTCTTCTAAACCTGAATTGAACAACACCTTCAAGTCATTTGCAGGGCAAGCCTACATTATTGAAGCCAGCTGAGATGTAACAGCAACCCATGGGCTCTGTATGGTTAATTAAACATGAAGAGGTGAAACAATATGAAACAAAAGAAAAAGCCAACAGAGAAACAAAAATACACAATAAAAATCAGAAGCAGCAATAAGGGCAATGAATATGGCCTACAATCACAATAGACAATAATATACAATAAAGTAACTATAAAATGTCAGAAATGTAAAACATAAAAATGGTTTTTAAAGACTTGGGAAAATATAATATTTCACCTGGCACTGTAGAGCCGTGGTGGTGCAGTGGTTAGAATGCAGTATTGCAGGTTAATTCTGCTGACTGCCAGAAATTTGATCCTGACCTGCTCCAGGTTGACTCAGCCTTCCATCCTTCCCAGATGGGTAAAATGAGGACCCAGATTGTTGGGGGCAATATGCTGACTTTGTAAACCACTTAGAGAGGGCCGTAAAGCACTATGAAGTGTATGTAAGTCTAAATGCTATTGCTATTTCACATGGCACCGTAAACCTCTCTTGAGAGACAATTCCACAGATGGAACACAACCCCTGAAAAGATCCTTCCTCTAGTAGCCACCCATCTTGCCATATCACAAGATGAAAATCTTAAGGTTTTGATTAGTGAATACAGTTTAAATAGTGAAGATGCTCCTTGAGATAGTCCAAAGCCAACCTTGGCTGTTTTCAAAAAGATAAATAAGGTTGGACTTGATTACTACTGTAAAGACTGAAGTTTCCAAATCTGGAAGCAAAGAATTTGAGATTAGACAAGACCAGTCAAAAAACATGATACAAGAAGGATGAGATACCCGAGTCTCTTACATTAAGCAGTATTGCTAGATTCCATAGTAGCTGATCTTCATCATTAGAGTTTCTGATATCTATAATAAAAGCACATTTTCTATATGAATAGAGTCCTTGATGCTTTTGCTGCTAGCACACCTGAGTGCTGGTTGAGTTTCTACCGTATAAAGAGATTTATTGTTCTAAAGGCATTCTAACAGTTCAGGCTAGACTGCAACATTTTAAAAGCAACCTAAAACAGGCAATAATTATTTTCATAGTGTTGCCAAGAAAACTAAATTGATGTACCCATGAAATCATTAAGAGTTGATCTTGACTTGACCCATTTGAGCCATTCTTTAGGTTAATGCCTGTTTGAAGATGGATTTGTAGCCAGTACTAATGATAAACTATTGGCATAATAGGATTGTTCTGGCCAGTACTAGTTAGCCAGTTAGTTAATTAAAATTTCTGAAAGAGAGTCCCATATATAATATATTGCTTCCTCCAGTTTTCACCAATGTTGTTAATATTTAAGAAGCAAGATTGCTCTGAAATATATAGTCAGGTGAGCCTAATAGTTAGATGAAGTCTCTCTCATTGGCTTCCTAATACTTGATTGGAGAAGAGAATGTCTCCCTCAAGATTTCACAGTTCAAACCTTGGGAAAATGATGGCTTAAATGCATAAATACATAATAGCAACTTTACAGTCTCCCTTCTATAAAAGAGATAAAATGGTGTACTTTATTTTGCTTTAGATACAGTGATTATTGCAAAAGAATTATTGTAAACCATCCCATGAAAACTGTTTTGTCTTTTATGTGCTATACAAATAATTAAATGTATTAAAATTAGGTGCAAAATATTCCATGCATAAAATGTTTTGTACATGGGACTACCACTTCTAGGTGATTCTTTTCAGCCTGAAACAGGGTATTCTGGACTCAGATGTTTTTGGGGTGGAGTAATTGGGAAAATGGTGCGGGCAGCAATGGGTGGAGTGGTACGTGGCAATGATGATGGCTAGAGGGAAAGGAAGGTGCTGGGAAAATCAGGGGAGAAGCTAGTGGGGCAATGGATATACTGAGCTTGTTTACAAGGGTGGCAGCACATAGTGGCTAAGGGGTCGTGGGAAATAGTGTTGGGAGATAAAGATGAGCGGCAGGCAGGCTGCCATCCTTACATTCAAATGCAGTTTATCCCCCACCCCACAAACATCTTTTCCATCTCCCTTTGCTAACTTTGCATTCAAGCAAGGCTTAGTCAACCAGGCAGTAGGCAGGCCAGTCAGATATGCTGCCCTTGAATTCATTGGAGGCACTGATGGGTAGCAGTTATGGGAAGCATGGAAAAGAAGATGCTGAGAAGGTTGGTGAGTGGGCCAAGATATACTTATTCCAATTTGTTTGAAACTGTCTTAAAGTATGCTGCTCCGAGCTGGAAACCTGAGGCTGTTTTTGAAAAACAAAGGTAATTTGAAGTATTATTTTCCGTGGTTTGGAAATTATACTTTCATTGATGTTAGATAAATGATTGTTAGTGGGGTTTTTTGGTTATTGTTGTGTTTTGTCATTACATCACATGGTTGACTAATATACAGGTTATGGTCAGGGGTGGGTTCCAACGTAGGCGCGCGCGTGCGCTTTGCGCATATGCAGTAACAAATAATCCGGAAAAAAAGCAAAGCCGAAAAAAAGATGGCGACCGCATGTACAGTGCTGGAAGTTGGCTTCTGCACATGCTCAGAAGGAAAACAAAATAAAAAAAATTCAAAAAAATTCAAAAAAAAATAAAAAAAAAAAGATGCCCCCCCCCACGGACCGGCACCGACCAATCCAGTTCGGTGATGTCATCGTGACATCACCAGTGGGCCGCTACCAGTTCGGGAGAACCGGTCCGAACCGGGAGGAACCCACCCCTGGTTATGGTCAACTATTATTCTAAGATCTTTTTTATAAGTGGTGCAACCAAACCAGATATGCCTTGTTCTGGGTTTTTTTTCCCCCCATTTGATCTGTGTTTCCATGAATTATTTCTCAATTGCGTCGGTTAATCTTTGTTCCATTATTCTCAGCTCTGCCTTAGCTGTCAAGTTCAAATTTTATTTCTATCTTCTAAGATATTGTATTATTTATTCCCTCAGTATCATATCAGCTGCAGTTTGATAAACATTCCCTTCACTTTCTCATTCAAGCCTACATTATTGTGGCTTGAATGCCTACATAAATGTGGAGGAATGATGGACCAAGATGCTTGTGGCTCCCATTGTAAACCTAACTCTAGTTTGAAGAACTGTTCATAAGCACTCTGAACATGGTTTTTCAGCTTTTGTTCTCATTTTCAACTTCATTTTAAAAAGTTGCTCCTATATTCCCCATCACTATTGATTGATACCACAAATATGTTGAAAAACGTTCTGATCAATAGAAGAGCCACGCTTTACATGTTGAAAGTTCAAAGAGTAGAAGAAGAGTCTTTGCAACTTTTCAAGCCAGCAGGGTTTCCATTCAGTTGTCAGGTTATCCGGCTCATAGTTAACTAGTTTGCAAATCAGGCTGTCAGTTTGCTAATCACTTTTTGGTCTAATACTTTGCGGAAGATTTATTTCCTCCATAGCACTTCTACCAAGGAAATTACCCATTTAAAGAATGACATTTTTTGAACAAATCTATACTGATTTTTTTTATCATTAATGCACTGTTTTCAAGCTCCCTATAATCCTTTTTTTTCTCTAGTCTGAATGCAGGGACATTTATCTTCCTCAAACCATCTGGGACTTTAGGATTTCTCAAAAATAATAAGAGTTTCAGCCAGGCCATCAGCAATTTCCTTCAGACCCTACAATGCAATTTGTCTAGCTTCAGAGAGTCAAAATAATTAATTAATTTAACTGTATCTCAGTCCAAAGTGACTTTTCTGACTGTATCTCAGGCATATATGTCGCCACTCCATCTTGCCTCATCATAGTTATTTTTAATAGCAGGGAATTGGTGGCTCAAGTACCACTGTTGTTTGTAGGGGTTGGTGAGTTGCATAATTTCTTATATTCCTCTGATTTCACTCTTTTTAGCTACCCTTATTTTCCTTATTTCTATTTTGCCTTTTTCCTCCTTCTGATTCATCCACATTTCTTAAGTTTTTTGCAAACTGACTATATTATCATGCTGTCTTTGATATTTATAAAAACACTTGATACCGTGGTATGACTCTGTTTTTCCTGACCTATAGTTATTAAGAAAAACTCAATGATTATCTATTTTTCATGTGGAGCCATATTTGCCCTATTGGAATGTTTTACAAATTTTACAAACTATTATTCTCTGTAGCCATTATAAGTGAACTATAAGGAGAACTCATTGCATCATCCTCAACTTAGTACCTCCAGTTGGTTATAGCCAGCACTGGAAGCCATAAATAAAGGCTGCTCCAGAGACTGGTTTTGTTTAAAAAAGACAAAAGACAAACATGTATTGATTTTTAACATGATTTATAGCACCATTTTCCCTCAATGTCCATGAGTAATGTATCTACAAAATTCAAATATTCTAGATACATCTTTCTACAGATAACATACCTTGCATCTGTCAGAAAGTCTTTTAAAATGAGTTAACAAAATATCTCTGTCATTTAGAGTCAGGCTCAATATAAGTATGGGCAAAAATCTTTGCTGATCTTTCCTATTTTCAGATGGGAAAGACTTAACAGGTTGAGATATAAATGGGTCACTTATTTGCTCTCCACTCCTTCATAGTTTGCCTGTCTGTATTCTTGTCAGAAGCACCTACAAAGCTAACCAGAGGGTGCTTCTGGATTGAAAGGATTTGCTGGTGACAACACCGTTGCCCAGGGGACACCCAATTTCCAGAAGTAATGCAATCTTCAGGGAGGCTCCTTTCATGTCTCCCTCATAGTTTGCCGATGACCTGTTTAGCCAGCTGAATTATATTTGATGATATCTTTCATTTCTATTGCATAAATGTTCAGAAATTGGTAATATACTGTGCATTCAAAGCATCAAGCCATTTTCTGGTGCAAATTTGGTGGATTTCATCAGCATGTGATACTGAAAGGTGTAATTAACAAGGTATGTAACACCAACTTGGAAACAGAGAGAGGTGAAAATAAAAAGTATTTGAAAAGGACAAAGTGGAGGTTAATGGTGCATGATTAATGTCAGGCAAAATTGTTCACTAAGCTATTGTGATTTAATGATGCCTGCTCAGATGCATAAAGAAATCTTCAGATGGTTCATGACTTTCCTATCTTGGATCTTAAAGAATGCATGGACAAAACCGGTGCTAGTAGCTTTCTTGAGCCAGAGGACAGTAGAAGTCATTACAAAGCTACTTAGTGTTTCCATTAGGAGAAGATAAATGCAGCTCTGGGCTGAACTGTGGCGTCCTTGATGCTCTCTGAGCTTAGTTGTTTACTTGCAGATGTTTCATTACTGACTAGGCAACATCATCAGTGGTAGTAAGTGAGGGGTTTGCTCCCTGTCCTGTGGTGGAATTCAAATTTTTTTACTACCAGTTCTGTGGGCGTGGCTTGGTGGGCGTGGTGTGGCTTGGTGGGTGTGGCAGGGGAAGGATACTGCAAAATCTCCATTCCCTCCCCACTCCAGGGGAAGGATATTGCAAAATCCCCATTCCCTCCCCACTCCTAGGGGAAGGATATTGCAAAATCTCCATTCCCACCCCACTCTGGGGCCAGCCAGAGGTGGTATTTGCCGGTTCTCCAAACTACTCAAAATTTCCGCTTACCGGTTCTCCAGAACCTGTCAGAACCTGCTGAATAGCACTCCTGTCCCTGTCATATATAGTAAATATATATGTCATATATAGCCCTGCCAGTGTTGGTGGAGGGTCTAGTTTTCTCCTTGGTAGTTCATTGATTATAAGGTATTGTTTTTTTTTTGTTGAGGTTATCTAGTTAAGTAATGAAACATCTGCAAGCAAACAATCAAGCACCAAAAACTGCAACTATACATTGTCTCTGTTAGCTGGTGTAAGAGATGAATCAGGAAATCTCTGGATCCAATTTTGCTTCTGCCGTAACAAGCTTCAACAGTTCAGTGCTAGGCTATTTGTCTTTCCATCCAATATCTATGAAGATTCTCAGTCATCCAGGTCATGGTTGTCCCAAAAGTGTTTTTATTTTTCCCCCAAAAGGCAACTGGGGACGTTTCACTTCTCATCCAAGAAGCTTCTTGGGTCAGAGCTGAAGAAGCTTTTTGGATGAGAAGCGAAACGTCTTCAAGGAAAAAACAAAGTCCAGTTGCCTTTGGGGGGGGGGAAAGCACTTTGGGGATTTCCACCCAATATTCTTTTTCTAAAAGGAAAAATACTTCCAGACTCTTCCCATAAACTCTGCATTTAATTCAATCTATGTCAGAAATACCATATTTACCCAAAGGATTTTTTCGCCTTAAGTAGCTACCTGAGAATTAGGGAAAGGTCATCTTAGACTCAACTGAGGCTAGTGAAACACTAGAAGGTGCAAAATGGCTGGAAGAGAAGCAAGAAAGAGACAGAGGCTTCTACTTGGAGCTTCAAGGAAGACAAACAGGTCTACCCTGCTCTTATCACCTTCACCTGTAAAGGACCAATGAGTGTCTGCAGTGTAGAATGTCTTTATTTCTTCTCACATAAATGATGACTGAAGAAAATCAGAATCCACATTTGATGTAGCGGCTCCATTGATAGAAAAGTTATCAATTGCAAATTCTGACCTTTGACACATCAAAAGGTGCAGGGGGAAATTGCATTTTATCATTTTGTCTTGCTTCTTCAAAGTCCCACTTTTATTTTCATGGAATGTCATAGGGAAAACCATTAGTTGCATAATTCAAATCTTTTTAGGTATAGATACATCATGGCACCTGAATATATTTTCCAAGATCTCCATTACTGCCATATAGAAGGCATACCTCTTGGGTTCCATCAGATGATACTGTTTAATAGAAGGAACTCCAAAGCATGTTCACCCTGTCTGATCTCATAGGAGGGCAGAAAAAAATGGGGAAAGGTAGTCCTGCAAATAACGGGGCTCTGTGTCGTGAAGGGCTTTGCCATGAAGGACTAACCAGCTACTTAAAATAGCAGCCTGAAGCTACTGAGAAGCAGTACAGCTCATTCTTCAAGAAGGCTCCACACCCATTTGCACTACTCAGGTGACCCTGATGGCATAGATAAACCTCCAGGTGGCCTCAATGACTCTCTAAAACAGTGGTTCCCAAAGTGGGTGGTACCACCCCCTGGGGGGCGGTGGGATGACTTAGGGGGGCGGTAAGAGGCAAGGGTGGCAGCGGGGGGGCGCTAAGAGGGGCAAGGGGGGCGGCAGGTGGTTTGCCATACCGGTAGCGACAGCTGGCTGGCCTACTCCCTTCCCCGCAGCCCTGCCATGCTTGGCGGCCTTCCACGCAGCCTTCCTGGTGGTCCCCCACGCCCGCTTGCCTTCCGAGGTCGGCGTCCAGCCCGGCCCGGCCAGTGGGTGGGCGGCCGGCCTTGGAAATGCAGACGCTGAGAGGGACTGCTGCACTTGCGCCCGCCCCATTTCTGCAAAGGCAGACCCACCCCTTTGCAGGGCGATCCAAAGAGGTGAGGGGGATGCTGCCCCCGCCAGCCCGGAGACCGCGCTCCCGGACGGCACATGACAGGGGACGCGACGCTGCCGGAGCGCGGTTGCTGCTGCCCCCGCCCCTCTCGCTTTCCCGGCTTCAGCTCCAGGACCTTTGCGGGCCGGGAAGCGTCCAGAGGTGCACGCCCTGACGCTTCCCGGCCCGCAAAGGTCCCGGAGCCGAAGCCGGGAAAGCGAGTGGGGTGGGGGTGGCGGCAACCGCGCTCCGGCAGCGTTGCATCCCCTGTCATGTGCCGCCGGGAGCGCGGTCTCCGGGCTGGCGGGGGCTTTCGCGGCGCCGGGAGGGCCCACGCGCTCCCGCGAAAGAAAGAAAGATGTTAGGAAGGAAGAAAGACAGACAGAAATAAAGGAAAGAAAGAAAGAAAGATGGAAGGAAGGAAGAAAGACAGACAGACAGAAAGAAAGAAAGATGGTAGGAAGGAAGAAAGACAGAAAGACAGAAAGACAAAGAAAGAAAGAAAGAAAGAAAGAAAGAGAAGAAAGAAAGAAAGAAAGAAAGAAAGAAAGAAAGAAAGAAAGAAAGACAGAAAGAAAGAAAGAAAGAAAGAAAGAAAGAAAGAAAGAAAGAAAGACCATAGACCTCCTGAAAAAGCATCTTTGGGACAACCATGACCTGGATGACTGAGAATCTCCATAGACTTTTAGC
>QLTV01000374.1:517377-530786 GCA_003457575.1 Thermophis baileyi
AAATAGATAGATGATAGATAGATAGATAGATAGATAGATAGATAGATAGATAGATAGATAGATAGATAGATAAATAGATAGATAGATAGACAGAAAAAAAGAAAGAAAAAAAAAAAGAAGGAAAAAAAAAAAAAAAAGAAAAAAAGAAAGAAAGAAAGAAGGAAAGGAAGAGAAAAGATAGAAAGATGGTAGGTAGGAAGGAAGAAAGACAGAAAGAAAGAAAGATGGTAGGAAGGAAGGAAGACAGACAGAAAGAAAGGAAAGAAAGAAAGAAAGAAAGAAAGAAAGAAAGAAAGAAAGAAAGAAAGAAAGAAAGAAAGAAAGAAAGAAAGAAAGAAAGAAAGAAAGACGGTAGGAAGGAAGGAAGACAGACAGACAGAAAGAAAGATGGTAGGAAGGAAGAAAGACAGACAAAGAAAGCTCATCCCAGGTTCATTTGATTCCAATTGTGACCTTCCCAGCTGGTTTCCAACAAGCAAAGTCAATGGGAGAAGTTGGATTCACTTAATGACTGAGTGGTTCACTTAACTGCAGTGATTTGCTTAACAACCATGGCAAAAAAAAAAGTCGTAAAATCAGGTGCAACTCACTTAATAACCACCTTGTTTAGCAACAAGTTCAGATCCCAATTATAGTCGTAAGTTGAGAGTGACCTGTGCTCACAAGATATAAAAAGATTTTAGAATGGCCTTTAGAGTCCCCAGACTTGAATATTATTTAAACTCTGTGGGAAGATCCTAAGTTGCAGTTTATGCAAGGAGACCTAAGAATATTTCTGAGCTAGAAGAGTTCTGCAGGGAAAAGGGTGCAAAATATAACATAGGTAACGACAGAAAAGCTCTTGGCTGACTATGGAAAATACTTGGAAGCTGTTATTTTTGCTATAGGAATATTTGGAAAGAAAGTCTAATCGTAACCTGAGATATATGCACCTGCTGTATTCAAAGTTTTCCTATTCTGAATCCGTAAACAACTACCATAAATAAATATTCATTCATGTTTGGTGAAAGATGTTGCGTTTAACATTTTTGCCATGCAGGAGATGGAAAAACTTCTATTTTCTTAGGGAATCATCAAAGCATGCAGCTTGATTAGAGGAGCCTAAACATTTGCATGCAGCTGTACAATAGTTCATATCATGCAATTAAAATACTGGAAAAAACTAATTGGTTTAGCATTGGTCCTAAAGCAACATTCCTGACCACAACAAAGAAGATCCACTACTGACTTGTTCTATAAATGTACGTTGATGTCTTGAAAAAGTATTTGAAGTTATAGAATATATATAATACAGAAAATATACTACTTTGTGTATTTCAGTTCCAAACCATCTAGGTTTTAAAGGAAAAACATAAGATTCTGATAAATACATGCAGGCATTTGGAAAAAAAACCCATCATATTTTATCTGCTTTTTAAAAAAAAACTTTCCACAAAATCTTAGATGCATTAAAATGCAACATTGGGTAAACTGTAATACTCAAATTGCACCAAATCTAATAAATATAAGAGTTCCTAATGATTTAGACAGGTGTAAAAGTCTGCCTTGTTACATTAAAGAATTATTAACTTTTTCTCTTACTTTTTGTGTATAGAATGTCATTATTACTCTTACTTTAATGATGGAGGCCAAAAGTGTTATTTCAATCCCAGTTAATATTTGCTAGATTGGCAATTTATAGCCAATCAATAAAAGCATCCCTGAGCAATCGGTTCCTACATTGGTTAGTTATTGGCTTATGCACTTTTAGGTTTGTGTCTGGCTTAGAAAATTACTTTCTGCTCAATAATTCATTGCCCTCTAACTGTTTATTGTCATTTTGATTTATTAACGTGTTTGGCTGTCCTTGTACTGGGGGGTGAAACAGAGTCTTACAGTGATCACATTTTGCAAATTCACAGCCTTTCCTTTAAGAACACCATGCCATTTGTGGCTAAGAGAGCCTGTGATATGCCATGTGATCTGAAAAAGGGGAAAGCTACAATTTTCAGTAAGTGGCAAAGAAATTTGGAATTCTCCCACCAATAGGTTTTTAATTGGACATCTCAGGCCACAGATGGTAGGTTGAGTGAACTGAATCCATTTTGTCTATTGGGTTGATGATGAACTTTTCTCCCTTGGGGAGGGCTGCTTACAATGAGGCATGTTAAGCAACTAGTTGCAAACAATGGGGATAGGAGAAGGGGACCTTCTTGTTGTTGTTTTCAGTAACACTCCTTGTTATTGAAAATTGATTGTTTCTAGTTTCTTTGAAGTAAGGAAGCAACAATGTGGACTCTGATAGCGAGAATCTGATGAGAACTGGTTCAAAGTGGCCAAAGACAAAAACTACTCAGAAAGTTAAACTTTAATAACCTGAAAACTCCTTATAATGTGGAAAACACACCTCCTGAATATGCAATTAGACATTAACAAGATCGTGCTAACAATATTATGGGATGCTATGAACTGTTATGTGGTACATATATAGTTACTGAGCATGTTGACTAGATGCTTGATGACTCAAATGATACTGGCCCATTGAAGAACACATTCCAAACCCAATCTGTTTGAACTGTATATAAAGTGATTTCTCCCTTTTCTAAGGGTTTCTACCTTATATCCGTGGGAGATTTACTTATGCATAAATAAAGAGATATTATTCTTCCTTTCTGGCCCAGATGCTATTTTGGCAAAGGCGCACCAGACTAAGTACCTTGCTGTGGTTTACAACTAACACAATAAGGATCTCGCTCCTCCCATTGCTCTCTGTTTGAGGCAAGCTTGCTCATAGCTACTCCCTCTCCAGTTTAGAAAAAGATGCTCGTGGAGGAATGATGCCCAGTATCTGATATAAATCTCCAGAGTGAACTTTTTTTTACAGCTCTCATTTGCAGCATATTTGAAAATTAGGATAAATGCAATGTCAGAAATAAATTGCAGTTGCTGTTTTTATTTCACATCTATAGCTGTTGCAAAACACAGATGGGAGAAACGCAATGACTGAACCAAAAAGTTGAACAATTTTTTGTTCAATTCAGGTCAATTCAATTTCCATGACCTGTTTCACATGTAATGTTGATTCATGGAGAGAGTGCACTGAACAAAACAATCCAACAAAATGTGTGTGAGCCAAGACTGTTCATAGACTGCCATTGCATAAGTTTTATCCTAAACTCATATTAGTGCAATCCTCCATTTGATGTGATGTCTGAATTAGCCTGTATCTTTGGGTGTGCAACCTGTGAAGAGAAAGGAGGTAGCACCATATGGAATATGTACACTGAATTTATACAAAGAATGCTCTTGACCACATTTGGCCAGCTGAGATCCTCCATATTAACTCAGAATTATATATTATTTAATGAATATGAAACATTTTACCTTCTGTTAAAACAATGTACACATTTGTCTGGAATCTGAGGGGTAGATAGCACACATTACCAACTGATGTTGTTTTTTTCTTAGTATTTTCTGGAAATATGTAGTCTTTTCTCTTTTTTTTCCCTTTATTGCATCTATCTTCTTTCCTTACTTCCTTTTTTGCTCCTCCTGAGATGATAAGGCTATGGGTATATTTAAATATTAAAAATGGCCTTCCTGCTTGGCAATTCTTATATCTGTCATGATGCAGTCAATCCAACATGTGATTCACTAATTGATTATGGCGTTGACGGTGGAATTTTCGTGCCAAAACTGAATGTGCTGCCTTACATGTTAATAAATGGCAAGAATTATGTTGCAGTAATTGCTCTTGCAATTCAGCGTCTGTTTATGAAGAATGATTAATTTGCTCCACACAAGCTGTAACGTGCTAGCAGCAGCATTAGGGTAGATGGATAGCAG
Source organism: Thermophis baileyi (assembly GCA_003457575.1). Classification (NCBI taxonomy): domain Eukaryota; kingdom Metazoa; phylum Chordata; class Lepidosauria; order Squamata; family Dipsadidae; genus Thermophis; species Thermophis baileyi. The sequence goes on from QLTV01000374.1 coordinate 521,203, forward strand.
AAAATATTTAAAATGGCATACAGCTCCTATTTTATTTAACAAGTATGAATCACTGCTATATTGTTTTGGAATATAAAGAGGGAAATCTCATACTTCATAGTAAGAGGAAAAAGCATTCCTTCTGCCGTGTTTTCCTTTTAGTCGGATGCAACAAGAGGGCACAGATTGGCTAACATGCTTCAACATAGAGAAAATCTAAATAAGTTGCAAGTGGAATATGATTAAGCTCTGAACACATCTTAGTTAGAACAGAAAGGCATTTGAAAACCAAGTAGGGGATTATGTGATTTCTCAAAGAACAAACTGCAGAGATTAAATAGTTCAAATGCCAATAAAAGAGCTTCATTTAGAGCTAACCAAATAATATTCTGCAATAGAAAAAAAATGATTTCAATCATAATTTAACATTACAGATAGTCCTCATTTAGTGACTACAGTTGGAACCATCAACTAAGTCTTAAGTGAAATGGTTGCTAAGTGAAACTGCATCTGTGCTCATGATCTTATTTCAGCTTTCCTTTGCTTTACAGACCTGCAAAAGTCATAAATCTGAGGACTAATTGCAAATTTACTTTTTTATTACTGTCATAACTGTGAATGGATACAGTTGCTAAATGAGGACTACCTGTATCTAATTATGCATACTCACACAGCACAAGAAACCCTGGGTGTTCAGAACTCTAGGTTAGGGATGTTAAAACTTTTCCCTCACAGATATAGTATTCCAGTTCCTTCAGCTTCAGCCAATATGGCCAACACTTACTGTAGTGTTGTTGTGTAATGTAGTAATACCATTAAAGGCAGGGTCCTCATTACTGCTCAAGGTTGAATACAGACAGCAGAGAAAACACCTATCTATACTTTTTTAAACAAGACAGAAATCCAGTTCATGGAGCTTATAACAGCGGGGGGGGGGGATCAGTACCCTCTCCTGGCACAGCACGGTATCTGCACTCACAGACTTGTGACTCATGCAAGAAATCAGGGTTTAAAAAATTAGGGCCAGAACATATCAGTCCACCTTCTGTGCAGAACAATGGTTTAACTTAATCAGGATTAGTTAAACCGACCACAATACTTTGGTTCATATTTCAGACTAAGTTATGATTATGAGTTCAGAAAGGTGTGTTTCATGTAACATGCCAAGTCAAATCATAAATGGCTTTGTTTGTGTTGGGTATAGATGTAGCCTCTTTCTTGTTAGGACTACTTCTACACCTTATCTCAGTGGACTACAATAATAAAAATCCTGTTCTGATATTGTTTTACTGGATCACTGTGTATTTAATACTGGCTTTAACTGAAACAGTCTAATGGTTATTATAACAGATGTTCATCAAAACAAAAAGTCAGTGTGTCTTCACTCAGTTTTTGGTTTGCAGTTTTCTCTTGCTCTGGCTGAGCTGGCTTTAGCTCAGACATTTTATGGCCACTTATGAGTCAAGTCAGTCACATTTGCATTTATGGAAATGTTCTGCACAGAATCCACGTAGGCTTGCCAGAGGTCTGCCAGACTACATAGAACAAATTGCAATAGTTTATGATCTGGCATTGTCAACTGCATGCTACAAAAGGGATATTATGAATGCAAAATCCGACCTTGGCCAGTAGACTATTAATGAACTTTGCACAAGTCATAATCTCTCTTGTATGCTCCTGCAATTGCATAACCATAAAAGATAAGAATAATTGACACAATAATTGAATTCTGTTTCATGGCAGAGATACTTTTTTAAAATCTGGGTGGGTAATTTTTCTTCCTACGTTCTTTAAAATTATAGTCTGGATTGATGATGTTTTACTAAAAATAAACAGGCAGCACATTACTAACAACATAACAAGAGCCCATTGAGTGTAGCGGTTAAAAGGCATCAGGTTGGAAACCAGGAGGCTGAGTTCCAGATCTGTTTTAGGCTGGATCAGGCCTAGGAAGAAAGCAATGAAAAACATCTGAAAAATTTTGCTAAGAAAACTTCATGGACCTATCCAAGCAGTCTTCAATACTCAAGACTGACTTGAGTTCAGGAGGTACAATCCAAAATATGAGTGGGACCCAAGGAAAATGTGCTAAGTGATGACAAAGATTATATAGCTTTTAATTTTGATCAAGATGTAATTAAGCTTTAATTAAATTAAATATATTTTAAATGATTAAGTGATTATAATTATTTCCATGCATTTAAAAATTTTATGTCACATTAAAACTAAAGATTGTGGAAATGCTGTTAGGAATACAGTCAAGGTTTCTGATGTATCTCTGCTCTAGAGATCACACCTGGTTGATTCCTAAGAAGAAATACCTGAAGTGAAAATGATATTGTATGCTAATGAGTTTTTCTCCATGCCATGTAGTAACTATGTATGATATTCCCAAATACCAAATTAAGTACAAGTAAAATTATGCATTCTTAACACCAATACGCCAATTTCTCTGAATTGCAGGTATTGTCAGCACTGAATCAATTGTATGATAAATTATTCTTGCATTTCCTCTGGGCCAATGGAGTTTTGGTGCTTCCACTGGATAGCTGCTGGCAGCCCCAGAGTATAGCTGAATTGGTACAGAACCATAACACAATTACAGTGCCTGTCACGAGAAAGTTCATGTTGCTCCAGATTTTGAGGCAGAACATTTGTTGTGCTGCATATTAAATTAATTTTCTTTGTTGACAGCACCCGGCCTTCCACAGAAATAAAGAAAAATCCAATGTGTGTTAGATTCCCAAAAGCTCCTCAGTTAATTATGAAAACCTGTAAACATGAATAATGACAAAAAGATGACAAGAATAAAGCAAGCAAGCTGCATCACTGGCACAGCATCAAAATAATTTACAGGGCCTTAAATAATCCAACCTCTCCGTACAGGCTGACCTTGTTTTAATCACAGTTTATTGCAGATTGTTTCCAGTGCGCTCTATAAATCTGTCCCCATGAAATCTATTTCAGTAGCGATGGCAAAATGAAAATTCCCCTTTCCCCTCCCTTGAGACTGCATGCTGATACGTGACAAATGAGTTTCACGAGATTATATTTAGGCACAGGTATGACATGCTTCCTTCCCATACTGCAAGCACTTGTGATGAGAAGCCTGAAGCTATTCCTGTTTTCAGAAAAAGCAGGATGAATTTAGTTTTAAGGGTTGATTGCTTTCAGACTTGACTAATAATAGGACGTTCTCTTTCTGGGGTCAGATTTTGTTGTGGTGATCCATGGTTAAGTTTTGGCATAATAAGGCAGCAAATGCCTGGCAGGGGAGTGGTGGGGTAGGCAAGAGGAAAAGATCTGTTTTGTCACTGGATCTGTCCTGTATCATTCAGCTCATCTGTTGCATTCAGATGCAACAGAAAGGGCACAGTGTTACCTGCACTAGAGGAAAATTCGGCTAATTTTGGGACAAAATCTCTTGAGCCAGCAAGAAATTTGTGACCTCCCCTGAAAAAGACAAGAAAAGATCATCTTTTCATATAGTGCAGAAAGCTCTCCACATTCCAGCAAGTACTATTATAACTGTTGTGGTTGTCTCTGCTTCCAACCTTGATTATCTGTTGTCAACCCTGAAGCTGGCCTAACTGCGGCCATTTTCTTTTCTGTAACTTTCCTCTAAGGTTTCTCTTCGCATTGCTTCAGGGCTGACACAGCCTGGAGCTAAGGGGCAGGGAGGGGGGGGGGGATAGAGATAACTGGGGTGTTGTAGCCAAAATAAAATTCTTTCCCCTGGGAATCAAGGACGTTCATGCAGGTGTTCGAAAGGTGGAGACTGAAGTCACCTAGCAACTGGACTATATGCTGATTGGACCATGTGACTGGGAACCTTGAACCATATTACTTGGAACCTTGACATCCATTTGCTTTCAGGCCCTGTTTATGGTGCTGCACTTCAAGCTTTAGAGCTTCTTTATTCTCAGGAGCTATTACATATCATTAGCTAAATTTCACTTATTGGCTTAAGCCAGAGGATTACCTAAAAGTGACCATTTTCAAGTTCAAGTCCTTTTATTTTATTTGCATACCAAGTTCATTTCTATCTATCATCTTCTTCCCAGCACACAAGGTCAAGGAATGTGGTCGGAAGCTTTCTGTTGTGCTGGAAAGATAGCAACCCCCACCATTTGACTACAAATTGGGACAATTGCATACTGCTTATTTTTTCTTCTCTTTCTGAATTTAATTAACTCCCTATCAAAAAGTCTTTTGTACCTAATGCTCATATGAGCACATTTACACATTCACGTCAGAATATTTCTCTGTTCCTTTTCTACAGTGGATTCAGCTAGTCTGGAAACAGTCAGGAATTTAATTTTCTGCAATGATTTCCGTAAAATATAGAACTGACTCCATCCAGAGCTTAGAATTATTTTCTCCTACATTTGGAGTTGGTTGTGAGCTCTCCCAATTCTGCTTTCATGGAGAAATTGTCTTTCTTTGACTGTGTTAATTGGCAATGTTGTTATGATACTATTTGGATTCATGCAATGCAAAACTCTTTAAGAACTCATTCTATGGGTTGTTTTAATTTGTATTCCTGCACCAAGCAGGATATTGGAGTCAATAGTATAAATGGCCCATTCCATTTTTGTTTCACCTGGAAAAGTAGCATGGATATGTTCTAACATAATAAGCACACTTTAGTAGCATTGGCTCATTGGTGAAATCCAAATATTTTACTACCGGTTCTGTGGGCGTGGCTTGGTGGGCGTGGTGTGTCTTGGTGGGCATGGCTTGGTGGGCGTGGCAGGGGAAGGATACTGCAAAATCTCCATTCCCTCCCCACTCCTGGGGCCAGCCAGAAGTGGTATTTGCTGGTTCTCCGAACTACTCAAAATTTCCGCTACCGGTTCTCCGAACTACTCAAAATTTCCGCTACCGGTTCTCCATAACCTGTCAGAACCTGCTGGATTTCACCCCTGCATTGGCTCACCTGAGTTCAGACATTTCAGATGATCCCAGACTACAGAAACAACATTCGGACATCCATTCTAACAGATCAGTTTTACCAGGTTTGAAAAACCACAGTGTGTTGGGACTTGTGTCACCCAAGTCCACAGATGGTGATCTCTGGAATCAAAACTTAATTGTTCAAAATCTAATGCAGGGTGGGGAATGATGGTCCTTTTATGACTTGTGGACTTCAACTCCCAGAATTCCTGAGCTAGCCATGCTGGCTCAGGAATTCTGGGAGTTGAAGCCCACAAGTCATAAAGGGGCCATCATTCCCCACCTCTGATCTAATGGGTTGTCTGTTTTTGAACACAAGTAATAAAAGTAAACGTTCTGATGTGTTCAGGTTGAGCAATTGTACATTTGGAAATTATTTCATTAATGGTCAGTTGCCAGACCACAGCTGAAGGTCTTAGGAGACTAAAATGTCATGCCAGTGACTTTGTACATTTGAGATTAGACTTGTTCAGATGCCTAGCACAATAAAAGATATGTTTTAATATAGACATTTCCCCAATGAGTCCGCCTCCCCCCCATACCCAGGGAATTCTGAGCATATAGGACTATTGAGTCATTCTTTCTGATTTTGGCATTTGACTCTTTTCATGAAAAGGTATCTTTGTGTAGGTGGATCTTTTTGGTGTGTTCACAAGGTCATTTCCTGGAACCAGGTTCCAAGATGAATAGGAAGAACTCATTAATAGTTTTTATTTCTTCTATTTTACAAAATGCGGACAGTCAGAAACATTGCCATGACTCAAGTTCCAGACTACTCTACCTGGGTGACTGAGAATCTTCATTTACATTATAGCCTTGGTCTATGCATTTCGCTTTCACTTGCTTTTTAGATATGGGAAACTTTGGTCATTTTTAATGCTGCTTCTTAAAGTCTTGTTTAACCTCTCATATGAGAACAATTTTTTAAAATAAGATTGCCATACGAAAAGGTCAGTCCAAAGATAATGAAACTGTACAGAATTCAAAAGATTAGTTCTGTCCCAGAGAGGGGTCTGGATAGGACGAGGGACAGTCATCTCAGCTGAGTTCTCCTTAGTCTGGCAATAACCTCTGTTCCTTCTTCCTTGCCATTAGAGGAAAATGGTCTGCATTTAGTTAGTTCTTTTTTTTACTTCCTATCTGCTCTGCAACTCTGATATTCTTTTGTAGTCTCCCTTCCAAGTATTAGCAGGACCAATCTTGTTTAGCTTTTGGAAGTTAGTCAAGGTCACTTATTTATTGACCCTAACTGGGCTTCTTAAGAATAAAAACTCTTAATAGCTGTCAATGACACCTTAGCTCTTCTTACATACTCAGTCACTTAAGCTTCATCGACTACATTGTTTTTTTCATTAAACCTCAGGGGCATCTCATTAGAACTGAAAGCAATTTCAGAATACATAAAGAATTCATTGTCATGGGATATAGAAATGGCCTAACTGGCTTAGGTGGAATGAACATAAATCCTAATTATGGAGTCTAATACGAAGCATTACATCTGATACCTAAATGACATCAATGGATTGCAGTTCCTGAATCAAAAGTGGAAGACTATGATCTGCCTTTGTGGGATACAGTTTGCAGCATTAAACACACACAAACACGCATACAAACACATTGGTCTGCTTCACTAGAGGCTTTTTGTTGTTGCTGTTCCTTTGACTTTAGTCATTGACTTTGGCTTCTACTAAAGAGTAAGCTTTTTTGTTCATTCTCCTTCCTTCCTTGTCAAATTTATAAAATATATCCTTGTTTGCTCCTGGTACACCAATCCACAGGGGTTAAACATACTAATACAAAAAAATGAAAACTTGCATAAAATACCCGGTGAAAACAAATCATTTTGTGAACTTAGAGTGTGCAGCAGGATGTTAAGTATTCATGTCATTCGGCTGAGTTACTATTTTTATCACTTGTATTTTGAACAAAAGGGATTTTTTTTTATTCAGCGAAGAATGAATGTGTAATGAAATACCTCCTGGCAAATAATCCATTGGATTTCTGTTGTCTGCATGTGAATTAGAGAGAAAAGGAAAATTAAAAATATATGCTATCAACAAAATCACATCGAACCAAGCTCCCTGAGACAAGAATCAAATTAAAGAATTGGAAGAAAAAAGGTGGCTGTTTAGGACTAGAGGAGGCTCATCCTTGAAGTTCAGTAGATGACCTTGAGCTGCTATCCTTGTCACAGGTAAAGCTGGGAAGAACATTGCTAGCTGATTTTTGCTCCTTGGAAGAAAAGTGACAGATGCAAATGCTCACAGTTTTGGATGTGACCTCTGAAAATAAAAACTGAGCTTGTTAAAGGAGGGACCTGTTGGGATTCAGCAAAAAAGCTTTACATTCTTAATTCACTAAGAAGCTTTAGGGTATATTAATGTGGCCACTTTTATGCTGCCACATCAGAAGAAAGACATTAAAATCATCATAATGGTCATTTTTGTATACAGTATATATATTTACAAGGATTAATGCATCTTTTTCAAAGTTTAAAAAATTAAATACATCTATTAATAAGGTGGGCATTTATGACCAAGTGACTGATGAACCTGTTCAGTTTGCTGTGCAGGACCAACTATTGACTAAAACATCTACTGGAGCCCCTTCCTATAGTTATTTACTCTTAAATGGACCTCCAAACAAGAATGCCTTTGAACAAAATGTTCCCCTTTTAAAGTTCCTTCTTTTAAAAATTTTTTTTAAAAAATTGCAACTGGGCACAAGGGCAGTTTCTTAAAGTAGTCTATGAAAATAGATTTTTAAAAAAAATTGGACCGGTGACCTAAATGGGGATGAGAAAGCTGGCTTTCTTGTCTATTTCTTAAAAATAGGCAGAAGACACAACCCACAGAAATAAACTGAGCTAGAAGACTATTTAATAGCTTTATGGGTCTCAAGATATACGGCTATTGCTGATGAGAAACTCAAGTTGTTGCTGGTGCATTAATGAACTTTTGCTGAAAAAGAAATTTTGGCCATATTAATGCACAGGGTGCTTTAAAACAAAACAAAAATTCTTGGAAGGTAAGGTTCTTTATACCAAATGGGGGTTTTTTTTGTGTGTTTCAGTCTTGAATCAGTAGTACTTAATTTAACTGTGAGAAAAGGTATTTCTCAAGTGAAACTTTTCTAAACTATTAAATAAATGTTATCTAGTAATATGAGAATAAAAGCCACGTATGGATCTGATGAAAACTGATGATCACAGCAAATGGAATTTATAACCAGAAAGGTCTAAAAGGGGAGGTGAAAAATGGCTTTTGGATAAAAAGAAGAAATTACTTATTATGGCACAGCTGAATGAAACAAAACAAAACAAAACAAAACTTTGGTCAACTTATATATATCTTTCTCACATAATTTGGGCTGAAGTAAGTCTGTGTTTTCACATATATTCTCCCAAATATTCATGTGTGTTATTTCAGTAATTTATACACTTGCAAAGTAAAAATAATATTTTTAAAATTTGTTGTTAGAATTTTTGAATAGAATAAAAGCATAAAAATTATACTTTAAGATGAGTAAATAAGTAAATAAGAAAAAGAGAAAATAAGGGGAAGAAAGAGAACAAAAAATAGAATTATAACTTCCACCCTTCTTTCTATTGGGTAGTTATTATCTTATTCTTTCTCTTCCCTTTTCTTCTTTCCACAAAAAGTCCATACAAGGTTTCCAATATTTTTTTAAAAAGTCTTTATCACAGCATTTCTCTAAGCTTCATCAATTTTATAATCCAATCTTCTATTGTGGCATTTCATTATTCTTCCAGATGCATTATTAATTTCCCATATTTATTTTCTAGTTCAATGTCCATAAAACCCAGTAGAAATTTCTGATTTCATTATAATGTTAATCTGCAATATCTTTTGGATATGGATTTGCCCCCCAAATTCCTTTGCTTTTTCACAAGTCTACCATGCATGATAAAAGGTCCCCTCTTCATTTTCAAACTTCCAACACTGATTTGATACTTCTTTGTACATTTTTGACAACTTGACCAGTGTCATATATCTATGATACATCATTTTATTTTTTAAAAATCCTCTTACATTGTGATACAGTGTAAATTTAACACTACTTTCTTACATTTTTCCTATGTATCCATATTTATAACTAGCATTTGCAGCCTGAAGTAAATGTGATCTGGATGGCATTACAATTAGGTTGCTTGAAAACTGTACTCAAGCAGTGTTCATCAATAGTTATTCATCACATTGAAGTGGTATCAAGTGGTATGCCACAAGGATCAGTTCTGGGTTCTCTTCAGCATTTTTATTAATGACCTAGATCAATAGGAAGAGAAAATGCTTATCAAATTTGCAGATGTTACAAAATTGGGTGGCATCACTAATACTATAAGACAGAAATTCAGTTAAATGACCTTGATATGATATGGAAGGATGGGCTGAAAATAAGAATAAATTGGTAACAGAGTAATGTAGAAAATTTCACTTAGAAGCAAAATTTAAATGCCAGATGTAGGATCAGATAATAGGAGTTGTAGGATCAGATAATAGGAGTTGTGAAAAAAATATTGGAATAGTAGTCAGTGGCAAATTGAATCTGAGCCAGCAATGTGAATTGGTGAAGAAAGAAGAAAGAAAGAAAGAAAGAAAGAAAGAAAGAAAGAAAGAAAGAAAGAAAGA
>QLTV01000374.1:530839-549277 GCA_003457575.1 Thermophis baileyi
AAGAAAGAAAGAAAGGAAGGAAGGAAGGAAGGAAGGAAGGAAGGAAGGAAGACAGTCCTAGGTTGCATCATACACCATGTATTATTTTCAGATCATGGGATGTAATCATTTCACTCTATTCTGCTTTGCTCAGATCTCACCTCAAGCACTATGTTCAGTTCCTGACATGACATTTGAAGGACTCTGAGAAACTGGAATAGGTTTAGGAAAGGTGAAGAAGATTGAAGGATCTGGGCAGATATAAAATTGAGAAAAGACAGCTGAGGGGGGATATTGTAGTATGCTTCAGTTACCAGAAAGGATTTCACATAGAAAGTAAATATCTGTTTTCCATTATCCCAAAGTGCTGGATATGGAATAACAGATACAAGTTAGAGAAAAGCACAAGTTCAACAACCGAACCAGTTACTCACAGTTGGGAAACCTCCTTTTCATTAGCTATGTTCAAAGAAAGGCTAGAGAGCCATCTGTCTGGGATGCTATAATTTGGATTCCTGAATTGAGAAAAAATATTACATGCATTGAGAGTAGTTCTATTGTACTGTATTTAATTAATTTGATCAGGTCAAATTTAGCGGTTCTTCTCTTTGCCCTGTTCCCACCCATTTTTTGAACCTAGTACACTTTTGAAAATTCTCAGGGTGGTCTTAGCCACCCAAAAGTATACTCTGCTCCCTTGGCATAGAACTACTTAATGGGTTTAGAGTGAATGAGGTTTTCACATCACTTAATCTTTTTTAATCACTGCGTGACAGGAGCCTCTGATAAGAAGCAGCAAACACGTTCCCAGAAGACTGGAATAAATAATCATTACTGATTCTAGTTTTAGATAAGTGGTGGCTTCATCTGTAATTACTGCTTGTAAGAACTCTCATGGTGGATAAATTGATATACAGTAAGGAAGAAAGACATTGACAGGCTTTGACTTCAGCAGAAGCTGAAATTAACTGATATATTAGTGGGTCAAACATTCATGGTTTTACCAGCTATCACTGTGTAAGACTTTTTTTTCCTTGAACTGGTTATATTTTGGTAAAATGGTTAATCATCCCACAAAAGCCTAATCTGAATACAGTACGAAGTTAAGAAACAGGGAAAAAAATATTAAAATATGAACCACATTGCAAGACAGAAATAAAATAAATAAAATAGAGTGGCTGAAAAGGAATTGTTGCATAAATAATAACCTCCCCCATCTTATTGGCTACATATGGTTTTCATTACACATAAAGAGAAGATGTTTTTAAAATTTTCCCAGGAATAGAAGTAACAGGTGCTCATAAAAATAAGTGGATAAATCCAAGAGGTAGACAACAACTTATATCATCTCTGAGTATACTGAATGAGACTGAAGGAAATTGCTGGAAAGCTGCTGGTTTTCTATCCTTTATCTTAAAATTCTCCATGATATTTATGAATTGGCAGGAGAGGGGATGACTTTCACTTGCCCTCTAAACTTTGTTGGCTCCAAATGTGAAAAATTAATTAAATTATTCATTGTTATCTAAGTCTTAGTATGAAAGATTTCAAAAACTGGGCTTTTAGCTTGCAAACAATTGCTGTTGCATCAACTGGTTATAGGTGTGGTGGCTCAGTGGCTTAAAGACACTCGAGAAGGTCTGTGCTCCAGTAATTTGAGTCCTAGCACCAGGGGATGGGGTGAGCTAATGTCACTTGCCTTGGCTTCTGCCAACCTAGCAGTTCGAAAGCATGCTACATGCAAGTAGATAAATACTTAGGGGCTCAGGGCCAGGTTATCTTCGAGACCGCCTTCTACGGTAAGATCCCACAGAGTTGGTCTCCTCCAGGTCCCGTCAGCTAAACAGTGCCGGCTGACGGGCCCGCGGGGGAGGGCCTTCTCTGTGGTTGCCCCAGCTCTCTGGAACCAGTTACCTCCTGAGATCCGGACTACCCTCACCCTATTGGCCTTCTGGAAAGCTGTGAAGACCTGGCTTTTCCGGCAGGCCTGGGGCCGCTGATCTCAATGTTACAATCTGTGAGATCCGGCCACGAATAGTGTGTATGGCTTTTTAAATCGTTTTTTAATATTTATATATTTTTTAATGTTTTTATACTTCTGTTGTAAGCCGCCCAGAGTCCCTTGGGAGTTGGGCGGCATAAAAATGCAATAAATAAATAAATAAATAAATAATAAACAAACAAACAAACAAACAAACAAACACCATTTTGGTGGGAAAATAATGCCGCTTCATGCAGTAGTACAAATCCAACTGGTGCTGGACCTGCCCAAATGTGCCACCTGAAGGTGAGGCAACCTCAATGGAGGAAGAAAGCCCTGGATGATGCTGCAGAATGATGTTAGCATTCTGAGTGCAGAGCTAGTTTGCCCCTTATTGTACTCTTCTGGATATTGCGCAAGCATGAATTGAACAGACTAGCAATCTTAGGCAGCCAAATAACTGTACTCTGTATTAACATAGTAGTATCCTGGCTAATGTATCATTGTCACATACTAAATAAATGAATAATGCATCAATCTCTGTATAGCATTCATTTAATGGTTTGCCATGCCAAGAGCTGGTCTTTTCTCAGGAGCAAACACCCGAGCCTTACCACACATTCTTTTATGGTTGCATCCAAAACAATAGCCCGATCTCTTCTTGATTGCACTTGATCAGAAATGTCTTCTTATTTTAAATGGGTGGTTGTGCTATTTGCACTGAAAATGACATTTTTCAGACAGAACTGATTTTTTTAAATATAATACACAAATATTCTTTCAATATAATTTCAAGATAGAACCCAGAAAAAGTGTGAATAAGTGAGTGTAGTAATTTCAACTGAACCAGCAAGACCAACCCCAAAAGTTTTGTTGTTGGAGGATAAAGACAAAAAGTTTCTCCCTTTAATTTAATCTACAAAAGCTGAAAAGTGTTATGGTAATACAGGTAGTCCTTGACTTACAACTGTTCATTTAGTGATTGTTCAAAGTTACAATGGCACTGATAAAAGTGACTTATGACCATTTTTCACACTTATAACCATTGCAACATGCCTATGGTCATGTGATCAAAATTCAGATGTTTGGCAACTGACTCATATTTATGTCCCAGGGCCATGTAATCACCTTTTGCGGCCTTAACACAGTAACAGTTGTTAAGTGAATCTGACTTCCCCATTGACTCAATCTGACTAGCAAAGCCAATGGGGAAGTCAGATTCACTTAACAACTGTGTTACTAACTGAACAACTGTAGTGATTCGCTTAACAACTGTAACAAAGTCATAAAATGGAGCAAAACTCACTACAGTTGTTCAGTTAGTAACACAGTAACGGTTGTTAAGTGAATCTGACTTCCACATTGACTCAATCTGACTAGCAAAGTCAATGGGGAAGTCAGATTCACTTAACAACTGTGTTACTAACTGAACAACTGTAGTGATTCGCTTAACAACTGTAGCAAAAATGTCATAAAATGGAGCAAAACTCACTTAACAAATGTCTCACTTTAGCAACAGAAATGTTGGGCTCAATTGTGGTTGTAAGTCGAGGACCGCCTGTATATCTGAAAGAGATCTTCTTCAAGTTAAATAATGTCTATGCTAGCTTCAAATTCCAGATTTCTAAGTGTTGGTGTTTTAGGCATGCTGTTAGTATGTAGTGTTTCATTACTGAATACTCTTCATCCAATGTCTAAATGCCTAACTTCCTCTCTCTCTCTCTCTCTCTCTCTCTCCCTCTCTCCCTCTCTCTCCCTCTCCCTCTCCCTCTCCCTCTCCCTCTCCCTCTCCCTCTCCCTCTCCCTCCCTCTCCATCTCCATCTCTCTTCCTCTCTCTCCCTCTCTCCCCCTCTTCTCCCTCCCCCCCCTCTCTCTCTTCCTCTTTGCTTTAGAAGGAGATGGCCGGAAACTCAAAGGTGCTATCCAGAGGAGTACAGAAACTGGACTGGCTGTTGAAATGCCAAGTCGAACTATCCGGCAAGCCAGTCACGAATCCATTGAGGACAGTATGAACAGCTATGGATCAGAAGGAAAGTAAGTAGTGAGCAAAGAGATGAAGGAGCACAGGTTGAAAAATAAGTGGTTCTACACTCTCTGCAATTCATGCTTTTGATGGTTTTCCACCAGTATATATGTAAAGGTGGAGTTTCCTTTAGTTCATGTGCATCACTTTATATTTGTTTATATGAACTGCATGAATCAATTTAGCCCCAGTTTGGGGAGACCCTTTTTGAGTTCTTTATGGTTTTTGTTTGTTTTCATCCACTGAAATAATTATTTAATTGTTTTCTTTCTTTTCTTTTCTTTATTTTTTTTTAAAAAGTTTCAATCATTGCTCCTCTTATTCCTAAGGCTGCCTTGAAAAAAAAACTTTTTTAACATATCCAAGTGTTTTTTAGCCAGACTTGTCCTTCTGGATGGTTTATAATGTTATCTTTAAACAACATGTGATATCTAAAAGTCACATGTTCCGATAAACAAAGCTCTGAGAACGATCTAGTCATGTAGAGAAAGCAGTGAAATTTCATATATTAAAATCCTATTTCTAAGGATCAGGGTTGGGTCTTGTCTGCTTTCCCTAACAATTCTATTTCTTCTTTATTCATTATTGATATTCTCAATTTTAGCAGCTGTGGCCTCTCAGTGTCTTTTTTTATGGAAAAATCAGCAATATGCTGAACTCTTTCCTCCCACAAGATCCACATCACTGTCGCTCAGAGCCATTCTGCCTCATAAAAATCTGGTGGCAATCTGGTTGAATCTTTTAAGATCAAAGAACAATGATAATTCCATGCTGGTGCCTGCCAAGTAATGCTTGCATTACATAAACCATGTGCTTTTAATACTATATTGTATCAATATCAAGCTGATCATCTGTCCGGGTCCTCTTTTTTTTTTCTCCTTTTTTGAAGAGAGGAACAATATTGCCCGTTCCTTGATCCTCTGGAATTATCTCCATCTTTTGTGAGTTTCAGAGTTCATAGAACAGGACCCTGAGATGGCATCCTTCAAGGTCTTTTAAGGCTCTTGGATCCAAATGATTTGGTCCTGAGGGCATATTTATGGCAGTCTACTTCTCTTTGCGTATTTACTACTCTTTGCTTATATTTTCTTGTTGTTTCTGCCTTGAGGTCCTGGAACATAGTTCCTCTTGCAGGGCAAGACCGAAGCAAAGTATATACTCTCATCACCTGTTAATATCCCTGTCAAGGTTCCAAGTAATACACCCCATTCAATAAGAACTCCAAGGCAGGCAATTCCTCAAAGAACATTTTATTGGGACATATCAAATTGGCACGTTCTCGGTGGAAAACCGGGACTAAGTTCCCGTCGGTTTTACACCCAATTAAAACCTAAAACTTTGTCACTTCCCCCCAGAGTCTCCGGTCACATGATCCAATCAGCATACAGTCCAGTTGCTAGGTGACCTCAGTTTCCACCTTTCAAACACCTGCACCAACGTCCTTGATTAGCAGGGGAAAGAATTTTATTTAGGCTACAACACCCCAGCTATCTCTACACCCCCCCCCTCCCTGGCCCCTTCACTCCAGGCTGTGTCAGCCCTGAAGCAGTGAGAAGAGAAACCTCCCTAGAGAAAACTACTAAAAAGAAAATGGCCACAGTTCGGCCAACTTCAGAGTTGACAGTCCCACTATATTATCCGAGCAGCATTTACATTTTTTTTTAAATTTGCTTTAAAATTCCTTTTTAACCCAAAAGCACCCCTTTTTTTGGATCTTCTAACCTAAGTTCCTTTGGCATGTTTGCCTTTCTGAGTCTCTTTTTCCAGGTGTGAGGCCGTTGCCGGTATTTCTGCTTGATGATTTCACCCATCTTCCATTTTCTACATTTTTCTTTTAAATCTTAGCTTGGTCAAAAGCTCCTGCACATCCGTAGCATTTTTTAACCTGCCCCTCTCATTGCTTTCTTCTTACTGGAATGGTGATAATGATGTTGACTCATTTCTGGATCTGCAGAGGACACAATTTTCCTCTTCTTCCTCCTTTCTCCAATTGCTTTTAAAAACTGCTCTTTATTGTATGTTCCATCCCCTTAGCAACAATCTCCTAGCACCAGTTGCTGGGACTAGTCTTCTTCCCAATGTTCCAATTTCTTGGACCACTTTGAACCAATGTCCCCCTATGCTGCAATTTCTCCCCATCAATTTGCTTAAAAACAGACCCTTAAGCTAGTCAGCCTGCAATTCTCTTGATCTCTTCTCTATTCCTTTTTTTAAATGGGTGTTAACACTGGCCACTTTCCAGTTTTCCAATATAAAGAAGGGCATGTTACCTGTTTTTACAGAAAAATTCAAAATTTCACATTCACATTTTTGAAGAATGTATAGATGACTCTTATGTGGACCTGGTGATTGTCTTCAGTTTGTCAGTAAAATCTAGGTTATCTTCAGTTTGTCAGTAAAATCTAGGTTTTAGATCCTAGTCCTTCATCTCATGCCTTGTTCCTCTTTCTTCCTGAAAAGACAGTTGCAAAAAAATTCATTCAACCTCCTCTGCACATCCTTATTTAATTTTTGCCAACCCTTTCACTGTCTTATCATTCAGTATTTTGTCTGTCTCGCTAGTTAATTTCCTTCTAACTGATATGTAGACAAGTGACTCAGTTAATTTTTGAAGGATGATTTAAAACTAAGAACCTTTACAGAGTTGTTTTTTCTCATCATCCTATTACACTCATCACTGCCATCGAGTTGCTTTGCTCTATATAACTATAATACAACTTACATTTTCCATGAAAATGCCTCCAGCAAATGATTCTCCTGTGTAATTTTAATAATGCAGCTCTGCTCCTTGTCTGCATTACAAAACTGAGATGAACAGGAATGCATTTTTATGCCTTTGACGGTGCTAAAAGCTGTTTGCCACATGAGAGCAGATCTTCCTATTCAGGATATTCTGACTTTTCCTCAGAAACAACAAACACCTTGCATCATCTCAGCAGCTTTATTGCACAGTGTGCTGCTTTTACTTTCCAGCTGTGATCAGAGGGGAGAAAGCAATAACAGTGCAATCCTAAAAATAGTATTGCATCTGGACAAAATATAAAGTTGCTCCCTTAATGGCATGCACCTGTGGTCTTGGTAGTAAAGTCAGAGGAGGAATGAAAGAATAAAAAAGCTGCCTCATACTCATCTAGACCTTCTCTTGTATTGATCCACAAAGGATTCTTTTACATTATGCTGAAAATGTCACGTTTGGGGCATTTTTAAATAAACCAATGGGATGTAAGCATAATGGTGGGAATTCGTGCTTATCTGGAAATGCTCATTTTCATTCTTGATAGTTTGCTTCCCTGCGGGTTATATTTTCCTTATGTACAATGTCAGTTGATAGACATTTATGCCTCTGAAGTATTCATGTCATGGGATTAATAGCTGTTAATACAACAGACAAAACGATGGCTCCATAAAACACGATAAAAAGCAGAATTATTACCTTATACAATTCCTTAGTGAAAGCTTTCTTCCAAATTAAAAGGTTAAGGTTCCCAAATTCAGACACAGTCTCAGGTTTCTGATAGTATCTCATTGTTGCAAAATTTATAGGCAGTTTAAGGAAAGTGTGAGATGTGAATCCTTAAATTTATTCCAGTACCAATCTCGCTTTTATTTTCTAGACTTGGACACCGTTTGCTGTACTAGAGAATATTCTATATTATTGCCTTTTCTGTGTTCAAAGAAGGAAAGCACTAAATAAATATTTGCCATGGAATCTCCATTTTAATTTCCTTTTCAATTGATTGCCAAAACCAATCAGTGCTAAAGGATTAATAAAGAAGTTATTTGAATTAAGATTTCAGTTACGGCTGACTAAAAACCTGTACCATGGGAAATAGTATTGTGCAATTATTTATTTAAGGCAATATTTGATTGATTGATTGATTGATTATATGCCATTAAGTAATTTTTGACTCCTAGCAACAACATATGTAGATTTTTTCCTTGATGATCTGTCCTTAACTTGTTCTTTCAAATCTTCCAACAGTGCACTGATTGCCACTGTAATTTATTTAAGGCAATATTGCTAAAGAACAAATGCATTGCATGTATAACTTAAATCAGAGGTGGGTTCCTGCCGGTTCGGACCGGCTCTATAGAACCAGTAGCGGGAATTTCCCTCCGCTCACCGAACTGGCAGCGATGGCTGGCTGGACATGCCCCCGAACTGGCTCGGTGGCGCCATCTTGTTTTTTGCTTCTGCGCACACACAGAAGCTGCTTTTCGCTTTTGCGCATGCGCAGAAACTTGGTTTTTAGCACTGCGCATGCGCGCGCGCCCACGCGGCGTGTGAGGAAGCAAACTGGCAGCGAGGTAAGTCAGAACCCACCCCTGACTTAAATGATGTAATTATGAAGTCCTTGAAGCTCTCTGAGCTTGGTTGTTTACTGGCAAATATTGATGTAATTTCATTTTTCATAACCTATGGTTTGAATTAGTGCATTCAGAATATATGTGTTAATAATGACAATGCATCTTCTACTTTTCTTCATGGTCTTGTGACGTTATGATTTGATGTAAGAACTCATGCTTTCCATGTTGAAAGTTCAACATACAGTCCTGGCATCTTCACTAAGGATTGAATCTTCCCCGTTAGAAACATTGCTTAAAATACTAGGCTAGATCTTACATAATAGAATGCAGTTTTCAACCCTGACTTTAATATTCATTCAATTAGATTTGAATTCATAAAAAATTAATTGCTTAATGAAGCTAACAAACAGTTACATTGGCTCACCTATCTTCTGCATTGCTTTTACCTTGACATAGTTTATATGGAAATAAGTGCCCTTCATACACAAAGCTATGTAGCTATTAATATATATATATACCGGTATATTTTCCCTTGTAATTAATAGTATTCAGATAGGAAACATCTTTGAAAAATTTGATCCCTTCCTTTTTAATGCTTTCAACCATGATTGTTCTCTTACCTTGTCAGCTATAACTGTGGCTTAGGATTAAATGTGAACTGATGCTGATCTAATTAAAACTAATATTTATTAGAGGACCTGATGTTTTTGAGGCTGCCTTTTGATTTCCAAACCATGTCTGACAGACAGTCAGGAAGAACCAGATCAAGTTACTGCAAAGCACTGTGCATGGGGATATTTTTATAAAGTGTTCATTAATTTCATCCAATGTGAAATACAGAGCTAAAATGCTCACTGTTATTTCCTTTGTAGAGTACATTATCTTGATCCCTCTGCATTTGTTTCAAAAGTCTAATTACAACTTATTTGCAGGACTAGTCTCTCCCACATGAATCTTCCATACAGCATGATTTACATGAACACATGAATTACATCTTACTCATGCAAGAAGGTCCACAGGACATAGTTCACTTTGTGAAATGGCATTATGTATATATTGAGGCACATACTGAGGTATGAAAACAAATCTCCGCCCAGTTAGAATCCTTCCTTTATAGAAGACAATACCTGGAGTACTGTTTACAACTCTAAGCAACGTATTTCGAGAAAAATGCTGACAAACCAATCCAAAGGACGGCAACAAAGATGATACAGGGACTTCAGGAAGAGAAGATTGAAGTAGACATGATAACCATGCTATAGGGAAGCTGCCCGAGAACTATTTTCCATGCCCACAGAAACTAGAACCAGAAACAAAGGATTTAAATTGTAGCCACCTAGATTTTTTAAAAATATAAGGAAAACTTTCCTAACAGCAGAACAAAGTATCTATGGGGGGTTTGGGTTCTATATTTCTGGAAGTTTTTAAGAAGAGGCTCTCTTGGATGGTTATCCTATACATCACAGGGGATTAATTGGACAACTATAGATGACCTTTGTGATTTCTTCCAATATGACAGTTCTATTATTCTAGTTGGGCTGTATGTGATATATCAATACATGTCTAAAATTCCCTCATAGGCTTACAGACATCATTTTAGCAGTGAAGCACAAACTGTAGCTAATTCCCATGAAGACGTTCTTCAGAATTCTTTTATGACTTTCTTTCATGTATTGCTGCCTTTAGAACTCTGGTTGCAGTGAAGAGAAGGACAAGGTTTATATCGGAGTATCACTGCTGTTCTTTCAGATTTGGAACTAACTCTGATAGAAATTCAGTAGGCTTTTGTTGTTGTTTTGTTTTTTCAGCAGATTATGTTTGTTTTATTTGACTCTGTGGGATGCTTGCCTCCTCCTACCGTGATTAGATATTGTACTGAAACGATTTATTTAGCCACCGTAGGAATAAACTGCTGAACTAGACCTTTGCACTCATTCAGCACAATTTTTATGATGCTTTCATGACTGTGTATGAGAGTATATGAATGAGGGAAGTTTTATTGTTTTAATTATAATTATTTTGAGAAGGATGTTGATGTGGCCAGAAAGTGGAGTATAAGTGTTTAGATGAAATACAAGAGCCCTGATGTGTAAGAGAGCTCATTGATTATTGCAAACACAGAAAAGATCATTTTTCCACACTATCCTATAATATTTACCCAGCCTACAATGTGCTGACTAGTCCACAGGTTACCAACAGTGCAAAAGTCTCATACATTCCACATTGAATAGTATTTAAAGGCTTTCTTGTTTTCTAATTTACCACTGGCTTGTTTTGCTTGCTGAAGCTAAGATAGCCTTCTTTAGAATAACTCAACAGTCTGTCACTGCAAGAAGAGGAGAGACATACTCTTGTTTGATAAGGGGAAGTAGAAAGAAACCCATTATTCAAGGACACTTTGTCACTGTATTCCGCCTTCCCTTTCAGGTTTTATTTGAACTCTTAAAACAAAATGTTCTCTTGCTGCTTCCCTAGAGATTGTGTGAGCCTGTTTCTCATTTACTCCACTCAAAAAGGCAACTTGAATGGCTGAAGAGCTTGCAGCTGTTTGTTACACATCTACTTGTGACACCATTTCTGTTCATAGCACATACAGGTGTGCTAAACACTAGAAAGTTCATCTGGGTGAAGCCCCCATCCAGTTGGACTAGATAAAAGCAACATGAATTATCCAGACTGCGGAAAGGTGTCTTTTATACTAGTACTAAGGGTAAATAGAGAATCTGGGAAACCGTATGTTTATTAAAATGATCTCAACATGATTTGAATCCATTCTTCCCAGGTTTGCCATGTCAACTAAATTGTCATTTGAAATAAGTTGCCAGTAGATTTTTCTGCTCTCTTTTGGTTATGTCTAAAGTTCCTTCCAACTTTCTCACACTGGGCTACCTTAAAGTAAAGTAATGGTAAATCCAACCTTGGATTGCAGAATATAAGGGGGATAAACTCCTGTAGACTTTGTTGCTCTCCTTTGGTTATTTATGTCTAACCCGACTTCCAGTCTTCTTACATGTCTAACACTTTTGTTCCCAAGAAAACACATGATCACATCTATGTAGTGGAACTTGACTCCAGGGAGGCCTTCTCTATGTAACTAGAAATGTTTCCTCTCTATAGATCTATAATGGTCATTAGTCACTGCAGAATCTAGCCAGTTCAGTTTTTAAATGGGATTTCCAACTTTAAATTGGCTGGGACATGCTGGTTTAGAAAAAACTGACAAAGTGGTCCAGGGCTTCCTAACAATAAGGAGGAAAATTCTCTTGAAAATTGCCTGGGAAGAAGGGAGAATAGAAATACATTTAATTGTCTAAATTATACAACATCAGCAACAACAAGAGCTAATCTCTTTTAAGGAGTAAAGCAGTAAACAAAAAGCCAGTTCTAACAGATTATTTGCTCCATTTATTACGTTAGGTAATCAGGCAACTCAGTGCCCACAGATTTTGTAAAAGACCAATTTTAGGGGGAAAAATATGGTGATGCAGCATTTAACAATTAAGACAACGATTTTCGCTCTCATTCTTTTCTGATCATTGGTGCTTGCTTTATAAACCATAGCCCTTAATAAATAGTCTCCAGGAATAAGAGGAAGCTACTGCAATTCTCTTTCTTTTGACTGCATAAAACAGTATCTTTGATTCAGCTTCTCTCGATTCTCAGGTTGATGTCTGATGAACAGAAGTATGAAATTCACAGCAATTATAAACAGTATTCTTGGTATTGGACATCCGTTAGTATGCTCTCCATTATATTCCCTCTCACTGGTGATGGCATTTTGAATTAACTTATATGTTGAAAACTCACTTTCTTCACTTCCATTTGGCCAAATTATTGGGGCTTCTGACAATTAAATGCCCATCTGCCACAGTTGGGCTAGTAGATTTTTAAACTCTTGTAGTTTTGATGCCATCTTGAAGTCATTCATAATTTTGTAGTTCATAACTGGTGTATAAGTTATCTTCCCAACCAACCAAAATCACAGAATGATGATTTGAACTTCTCTTACTTAGGTCTCCTTCCACTTCATTTTACATCCAGCAGCAAGCCTGTATATGTTCCCTAATTCTTCTTGCACTTTTACAGTGGCATGCTTTTTAAAAAATTATTGTTAATGACCACTGGGCTAGAAATTTCTTTTATTATTCTCTTTCAATTTGGTGGGATTAAAAAAGGCTTGCTGGGTGGAATATTCACAAGAATGGTGCAGGATTTTGTCACCTACTTTAGTTATCTGGTGACATGAAATATGGGAATATTCTCTTTCCATGTAGCATCGTTTTCCCAAGGTCATGGCTGGAATCTTACCAAATCTCTATGGCAAGATCCTTTCAATTAAAGTTGCTATGATTGAACTTGAAACTCTTTACACAGAAAATCAGGGTAATCTTACTAAATTTAAGGCCTTCGCTTGCTACAAAAATGCCATAATGTAAGCCCAAGTAAGTAACCAAAAGTCAGGGCTTTTGAATGTCAGTGAGGATCTTCAACCTGCTTTTGCTACATGAATCTTTTTTTGAGATATGGATCAATAGCTATTTGGGGGGTTGGGGGAATTTAAGAAGCTGAATACTAAGTTCTTGGTCTGGCACTGCATAGCGGTGCTTGGCATGCAAGATCTTAGAAGAGCATTAAAAATAGATTTGAAAAGAGGTCACAAACTCCACACAGTCAAGAAAAGAAATTAATGATATGTTGGACTAAACTTAGCTGTGCAAAAGATGCTTTCCACCTGCTAATGTGTCACTTTTGGCACATTGAAGGGGAACTGCTTCCACTTGGGATTTCTTCAAAGCCATTCCCTGCTGCAGGCAATTTCTTTCATTAGGCTCTTTGAAGACTATGACTTTCCAAAATAAGAGTTTAAAAGCAGGTCAAGAATACAGATAATTTACAAGGGAATGTATGGGAAAAAATATCATTAAATCCAGCAAAGACAACAAGGTGATCTGTTTGAATATCTAGCTGATTTATGGCACAGAATAAATGTGATGCTGAGAGACATTGAGCTAGGAGAATTAGAAATGTCAGGTTCAACTAGGAGCTGAACAGCAGGTTAACCAAGCTGGGATTAGCCACTAGGTAAGCATTAATGAATTGGCTGACCTAGTATTGTCATGAATAACTGCAACATCTGTGACATTGTTCTTTCTGTCTAACTTTATTGTTGATGCTGCTGTTGCTTCAATTTGTACATGGTTACATTTGTTCCACATGCTTTGTTATTTAATATTTGTGCCACTTCCTGTAAAAAAGCCTCTCGAAATGGTTTACAAAACAAAGAATAAGAGCAATGCACTAAAAATATATAAACCATAAATAGAAATGGGAAAAACACTGGGGGGGGGGAAGTAATCTAACCTTCATATAGAGAATGCCTAGGTGAACAGAGTGGTTTTCAGCAGAGGTCTAAAAGATGATGTAACAATAGGCCCCTCATGAATTTCAGGGACAAGATTATTTTGGAGCATAGCTGCCACTCAAGATTGGCCTTCCATGACAGTGAAATCTGTAAGAGCCCCCTCCCCATATTATTTAGCTGTTCTTTCTGACAACAAGCAAACTTCCCAATTTGCACACTGAAGAACTACATGATCTTGTCATGATTTATTCTTAGTTTATTGGCTCTCATCCATCTCATTGCTGTCTTCAGACTCTAGTTTGGAACATGTTGACATTCTTGATTCATGTTATATGGAGAAATATAGCCTCATCAGCATATTGATAACACCTGCCAGAGATCTTTTGATATACATGTTAAATATAAGATGATGTATTGTTGGTATTTCTCACTTAGAATAACAGAGTTGGAAGGGACCTTGGAGGTCTTCTAGTCCAAGCCCCTGCTTAGGCAGGAAACCCTATATCAGTGATGGCGAACCTTTTTTTGCTTGTGTGCCAAAAGGGCACGCATGCGCGTGTGCCCACACTCATAATATTGGAACACTGCTATTATGTTACCCCTGATCCTTCTCTTCACTAGACTAGCCATGCTCAGTTCCTGTAACGGTTCTTCATATGTTTTAGCCTCCAGTCCCCTAATCATCTTTGTTGCTCTTCTCTGCACTCTTTCTAGAGTCTCCACATCTTTTTTACATCGTGGCGACCAAAACTGGATGCAGTATTCCAAGTGTGGCCTTACCAAGGCATTATAAAATGGTATTAACACTTCACGTGATCTTGATTCTATCCCTCTGTTTATGCAGCCTAGAACTGTGTTGGCTTTTTTGGCAGCTGCTGCACACTGCTGGCTCATTGAAGACTAATCATTGAAGACAATATCATTGGAGACTAATAAGTGGTCTGTGGTACTCCTGTCAATCACTTAATATTAACCTTCATATTTATCTCTGCAACTAAGAGCAGAACTAGTGAGCATTTTCATAACATCAGGTTTTTTTTTAACTTGAATTCTTCAAAAGTAGTGTCAATCAATAGAGAATTCCCTTCTCTTCCAACATAGGGAAAAAATAATCATTGATGGTAGCCCTGGGAAACAAAAATCCCCTAACCTCCCAATCCATGCCAAAGGGAAATAAAACATACTGCTTGTGCCCACACCATGCTCCCATGTCAATATTTCAGATGGTGTGCATTTATCTGCCCAAAAAAATCTGATCATTTTAAAACTCTAGAACTGGGAGGTAGGAGAAGGCAAATGAGAAAATGGTCTACTCACAAGCTTCAAAGAGCCTAGCTTTTAAAACAAAATACGAGCTGTACTACAATTTCAAATAAGAAAAGGCTAATCCAGAAATAAATCAGCTCAGCAATCCATCACAACCAATGTCTTGTGATCAAAAGGGATCAGAGATTATTGCAAATTTGCAGATTCTGTACATGCACTTGTTCTTTTTTATGTCTCCTGGTTAGCATGATATAGTAGAACTACCCACAGTCATCCTCAAAATACCATTTTTGAAGGTGGTCTGATCCAAGGTTTCAGCTGGTAATTTTAAAAGTAAGAGACAGGTTGAAGCTATCTAATTCAAATGAAACTGCAAGGCTGCTTTCACTAGCCTGGAATCAGTGTTGATTCCTGGTGACTCCATGGACTAGTACCTGCAATTTTCTTAGCGAGAATTTCAGAAATGGTTTGCCTTGCCTCCTTCCTAGGTGTGAGAGGGTGTCTGGCTGGCCAGGTCACCCAATTGGTTTCATGCCTAAAGTGGGATTAGAAGTTATCATTTCCTAGTTTCTAGCCGGGTACTTTAACCACTACGTCAAACTGGTTCTCCAAATATTTATATACACCTATAAATCAGTGCCTATAAACCTGGATTATACCACATTAGAATACATTTTAGTAGTAGTAGTGTTCTGTGATCCCAGCAATGGGAAGCTGTCCCTTTTATCTAACAGTCTGCTTTTTTTTTCTTTTCATCTGGCAGGCAGTAGGAGATGCAGAAAATATGAAGTGGAAATTGCAGTAGCCACAACTCTCTCATAAAAACTTAGGGTTAGAAGGGATCTTGGAGGTCTTTTAGTCCAACCTCCTGCCCAAGGCAGGAATCTTCACCCAAATTGCTGCCCAACCTTTGCTTAAAAACCTCCAGAAATGGAGCAGCTGTAATTCTAGGAAACAGGCTGTTCCACTGAAAAATTCACAGAAAATTCCTCCTCATTTTGGGTTGGATCTTTCTCTATGAGGTTTCCATTTGGTTGGTTCTTGTTTTACCTTTTGCCACTACAGAAAATAAATCCACATCCTCTTCCTTGTGATAGTCATTCAAGTATTGGAAGATTGCTATCATGTCTCCCTTTAAGATAAAGGAAACCTGCCCAGTTCCATTAACTATAGGATTTCACCTCCAAACATTTCATGTCTATGGTTCTACATTTAGGCAAGAAAAACAAAATGCACAGGTACAGTATATGTGGCACCACGCTCAAAAGTAGTAACTGTGAGAGGGATCTTGGAGTCCTAGTGGACAATCATTTAAGTATGAGCCAGCAGTGTGCTGCAGCTGACAAAAAAGCCAACACAGTTCTAGGCTGCATTAACAGAGGGATAGAATCAAGATCACGTGAAGTGTTAATACCATTTATAATGTCTTGGTAAGGCCACACTTGGAATACTGGATTCAATTTTGGTCACCACGATGTAAAAAAGATGTTGAGACTCTAGAAAGAGTGCAGAGAAGAGCAACAAAGATGATTAGGGGACTGGAGGCTAAAACATATAAAGTTTGCTGGAACTGGGTATGTCTAGTTTGATGAAAAGAAGGACTAGAGGTGACATGATAGCAGTGTTCCAATATCTCAGGGGCTGCCACAAAGAAGAGGGAGTCAAGCTATTCTCCAAAGCACCTGAGGGTAGGACAAGAAGCAATGGGGGGAAACTAATCAAGGAGAGAAGCAATCTAGAACTAAGAAGAAATTTCCTGACAACAATTAGTGAAACAGCTTGCCTCCAGAAGTTGTGAATGCTGGACATTTTTAAGAAGAGATTGGACAACCATTTGTCTGAAGTGGTATAGGATTTCCTGCCTAAGCAGAGAGTTGGACTTGAAGATCCCCAAGGTCCCTTCCAACTCTGTTATTCTATATTGCTTTGCTCTATATTCTTTCCAGTTTCTCAGCATTCTTCATGGATTGTGGTGACCAAAACAGGATGCAATCTGACCAATTCAGCATAGCCTGTCACTCTCTGTGATCTTATATCTCTGTTGATCAGAGGTGGGTTCCTACCGGTTCTAACCGGTTCTTTAGAACCGTTAGTAACTCGGTGATGACGTCATGGAGCCAATTCTGTCGGTGTCTCCGTGGGCGCCACCATCTTGGAATTTTTTTTGCTTTTTTTTTTGCTTTTTTTTGCTAATTTTTGCTTCTGCGCATGTGCAGAAGCTATTTTTTTATTGCTGCAGGCGTGGGTGTGAGGGAGCTGCTCCAGATGAGCCATTCCCCCCCTGCCCTGCCCGAACATACAGCTGCCGCACCCGCCTCTCGCCTGCCCCGCTCCCCAGGTGCGAGGGAGCGGCACAGGCGAGAGGCGGGCGCGGCGGCTATATGTTTGGGCAGGGCGAGGGGGGAATGGCTTGTCTGGAGCAGCTCCCCTGCAGCTGACCCTGCAGCTTGTCCCTGCTGCTCCCGGGTGCAAGGGAGCTGCTCCAGACAAGCCATTCCCCCCCTTGCCCTGCCCGAACATAAAGCCGCCGCGCCCGCCTCCCGCCTGTCGCAGCTCCAACGGTGGCGGCTTCGGGAGACGCAGGCTCGTCTGGAGCTGCTCCCCTGCAGCTGAGCCAGCGGCTTGTCCCTGCTGCCCCCAGGTGCGAGGGAGCGGCACAGGCGAGAGGCGGGCGCGGCGGCTATATGTTTGGGCAGGGCGAGGGGGGAATGGCTTGTCTGGAGCAGCTCCCCTGCAGCTGACCCTGCAGCTTGTCCCTGCTGCTCCCGGGTGCAAGGGAGCTGCTCCAGACAAGCCATTCCCCCCCTTGCCCTGCCCGAACATACAGCCACCACACCCGCCTCTCGTCTGCCCCGCTTCCTCATGCCCGGGGGCAACAGGGACAAGCCGCGGGCTCAGCTGCAGGGGAGCAGCTCCAGACGAGCCCACATGTCCCAAAGCCACCGCCGTTGGAGCCGCGACAGGTGAGAGGCGGCCGCGGAAGCTGTATGTTCAGGCAGGGTGAGGGGGGGAATGGCCCCGGCCCCGCTCAACTGCACCAGCAAAGAAGCGCAGAAGTTCCAGCCCATCCACCCCACGAGCGAAGCAGGTGGTGCGAAGCAGCAGCAGCAGCAGGTTGCGCGGAGGAGGGGCTCCGGGGGTGGGGGACCCCCTGCCCTCCCCTCGCCTGCCCTCCGTGCACGAAGACGAACTGCCGCCTGCCCTGAACTCCTTGCCGCTCCTGCACTAACGCCCTGGCCCCGCTCAACTGCGCTTCTTTGCTGGTCCTGGAGCCGAAGCCATGAAGGCAAGAGGGGCGGTGGTGGCGGCGGCAACGGGGCTCCAGGATGGCACATGACAGGGGACACTTTGCTGCCGGGCTAGGCCGCCCACCCTCCCAGTCCCAGAGCACTTTCTTCCTTCTCCCGCTGTTGAGAAGAGAGAAAGAGAAAGAAAGAAAGAAAGAAAGAGAGAAAGAGAAAGAAAGAAAGAAAGAGAGAAAGAGAAAGAAAGAAAGAAAAAGAAAGAAAAAAAGCAAC
>QLTV01000374.1:549503-564494 GCA_003457575.1 Thermophis baileyi
GGGGGCTCTGACAGAGAGGAAAATTGCCAGAAAGGAGAAGGAGTGTACTAGGACAAGGCTGCCATGCAGAGGAAGGCAGAGATAGTTCTTGACTTATGACCACAATTGAGCCCAAAATTTTGATTGCTAAGCAAGAGCGTTGTTAAGTGAGTTTCACCACATTTTACAAGTTGGCCATGCCCACCCGGTCACCTGACCACCAAGCCATGCCCACCTGAAGCCATGCCCACCTGACCTCCAAGCCACGCCCACAAAATAAGCCACGCCCACAGAACCGGTAGTAAAAAAAATTAGAACCCACCCCTGCTGTTGATGCAATCCCAGATTGCGTTAGTTCTTTTGGTAGATGCGGCATTCTATTGATTCATGTTCAATCTTCAGATTCCTAGAACATCCACATTCTTTTCACAAGTACTATCATGCTTTTTTCCAAGTCTGAAGCCACTTATAATATTTATAATAGGGGATGTTCAGATGAATGTGAGCAAAAATTATATAGCCAGATTAGAAAGATTTGGGATTGCTATTGTTACCCACTTTCCAATAAACATGACTTGGATTTTTACCTGGTTTTTCCACACACACAAAAAAGGATTCTTATTTTGCAGTCATCTCAAAGTTCCATTAGCAAAATGATTGCTGCTTCCCTTCTTCAGTCTTCTCTCTCTTTCTTCCCCTTCTGCAGGGTATCTGGAAAAATGCAGACCTCATAAGATCACTGAAAATTATATTAGGTGTGTCTTGTGATCAAATTTCAAGCTGAGATGGTTTAATATTGTGGTGGAATGTTCAGAGACACAACAGGGAGGTATCTTTCCCATGGAGCAAGGCAGGGGTGGGTTCTAATGTACCTCGCTGCCGGTTCGCTTCCTCCCGTGCCGCGTGGGCGCGCCATGTGGGCACGCGTGCTTTGCACGCGCGCGCATGCGCAGTGCAAAAAAATAAAAAAAATGCAATTTTTTTTAAAGCCAAAAGCAAAATGGTGACGCATGCGCAGTGCCGGAAACTTGGCTTCTGAGCATGCGCAGAAGAAAAAAAATGCAAAACAATTCAAAAAAAAAAATTCAAAAAAAAGATGGCAGCACCCACGGACCGGCACCGACCGAACCTGATCCGTGACGTCATCGTGACATCACCAGCGGGTCGTTACCAGTTTGGGCGAACCAGTGTGAACTGGGATGAACCCACCTCTGGAGCAAGGAGGCAGTTCAGTGTGGAAGTTATGATGTGTAGGAAGAGAGCCAAGGTAACCCTCCCTAACCTTTTACAGCAGCGGTTCTCAACCTGTGGGTCGCGACCCCTTTGGGGGTCGAACGACCATTTCACAGGGGTCGCCGTGCGCGTTAGCCCGCCATCTTGGTGCCACCATCACTTGCAGGGGTGAAATGCTCCCGGTTCTGCCGTGCCTGCGGGTCGCCGGAAAGCCGGTAGCTACAGAAGCGGGAGACTTCGCCCACCCGCCCGGACGCCGCCATTTGGGTTCTTTTACCCTCTGCGCATGCGCAAAGCGTTTCTGCGCATGCACAGAGGGTAAAAGAACCAAAATGGCAGCATCTGGGCGGGTGGGTGATGCCTCGCGCTGCCGTTGCTACCGGTTATCCGACCCCCTTTAGGGGTCGAACGACCCTTTCATAGGAGTCGCCTAAGCGCGCGCTAGCCCGCCACGCCCCCTTTGTCACCTCATCCCGCGCGGGGAGGGGGCGGGGCGGGGGTCGCGGCGGCGGCGGGGGGTGTCGCAGCATTAGAAAGGTTGAGAACCACTGTTTTACAGGGTACATGTAATAATTATGCAAATTTGTGCTTAAGTCTGGCAAGATTCCCGTCTATAGGTGAGCAACAATACTTGGAGGTAACTTCTCATGTCATTCTTGATTCCTTGCAAATCTACAAAAAAGTCCCCAGTGCTTGACTGAGGGTAATGTGGGCTTACTTCTCCTTCACACCCTCCTTTTCTTGCTGATAGCTTTCTTTCCACTACAATGGCCCAGCAACCCTTTCTGCCCTCTGCTGACCTTGTTCAAACCTGATGACACAGCACATATTGGTTCATCAGCTGCTCCTCAGGGCAGGTTTTTCCATCAGTATAAAGTTTTGAGGAGGACTTTTCCTAAAGCCATCTGATCTAATTTTCTAAAAATCGTTAACATGCTGCTGAAATGAGTACATCATTAATTATACTGACTAGAAGGCAAAAATGATAGAAGGCAAGAGATTGAAGGGATTTAAAAGAGGTGGCTCACTGAGTTTGTTTTTGTTCCTTGCTTATATATGTAAAGATTAGAGAGCCAAGCACAGAGGACAAAGCCATTGTTAAATAAAGAATGCAGAGGTTTTTTCAGGTCTGGTAGAATTAATAGAACTGTGAACTTAATATTTTATGTAGTAGATAATAAGTAGAGCCCCTCCCCCTCCCCCTCAATTTCCTTCTTCTCTAATTTATCTTTTCTGGAATGTACAAGAAGCAATTTGTCTTAATCCTTGGGGGGGGGTTGGTCAAGTTGCACAGGAACCTGTTTATGATTTAGTTAAGTGCATCAAGTCAGTGTTGACCTCCAGTGACTGCATGGATAAATCCCATCTCAACCTGTCTCTACTAATAATCTGGACCTTCTGGAGTTTCTTTTAAGGATATTCCTGTAGGCCACTTAATGTCACTCCTTCACTTTGTCACTTTAACTTCTCTTTATTTCCAGTTTCCTCAACCTAAACATGTACCTAAACATATATACATATGCCATTAAGCATTTGCATCTTAGGTACAAAGTATGGTAGTTTTGGAGCTTTTCCCTACTGCTGATTTAAGGTGATGCCCATCCATCATTCAGATGACAAGAAACTATGCCAGCCTAACATTGTCTCACAATTGCCAATCCTGCCATTCTGCTCCTATTCCAATTCATTGTTGAAAGATGCTGGCTTGATTTTTCACAAATAGCACAAGACTGATACATTCTTCCAGCTTTGCTTCTGCATGTCACCAATCTGGGAGAAATATCTGCAGCAAGAATAGGATGGGTCTAGCAGCTAGGCCAGTGATGGTGAACCTTTTTCTTCTTGCGTGCCAAAAATGGGAGTGCACACGTGCGCTAGTGCGCACAAGTGCCAGCACACAACCCCCCCACGTGTGCCACACTGCGCAGGCGCATATCCCAGTGCATGCCCCCCCCCAGTTGGGCCGTTTTTCACCCTCAGGCTTCCCTGAAGCCTCCAGAGTGCGAAAAACGGCCCAATGGGCAAACCGGAAGTTTGGAAAAACGGACTTCCAGTTTGCCCGTTGGGCCGTTTTTCGCACTCCGGAGGCTTCAGGGAAGCCTCCTGAAGCCTGGGGAGGGCGAAAATGGCCTTCCTCAAGGCCGAAAATCAGCTGGCCAGCACGCGCATGCGCACTGGAGCTGACATAGGGCAATGCCTCGCGTGCCCTCAGATATGACTCCGCGTGCCACAGGTTGCACGCGTGCCATAGGTTCGCCATCACGGAGCTAGGCTATCTATTTCACCATCAACTATAATTGTGATCTAGCAATTTGTTTTATTTTTCAGAAACAAAGAAATGCATTAAAGATGCATATGTATTATCTGCAGAGAAGTAGAAAGGCCTTATGGTTTTGTGAATGTCCCTGTCCATATTATAGTGAAGCTTAATATGGACAAGTACTAAAACCTTGGAATTCACTTCTAAGCTCCCTTTGGAACATTCATAATGTCATTCTGCTCCATTACACAGTCTTCTCCAACATGATATCCGTACGATATACTGATACTACAACACTCTCAGAACTCCCAGCCAGTTTGGGGAAGATCACATCACAGCAGCAGCATTTTCTATGTCATTATCATCTCCTTTTAATGACCCCATAATCCTTTGCGGGGTGGAGTCTGGGCAACTGAATGGAGCTGAGTGTTTACTGGCCGGATGCCCTTCCTGTTAAAATATTCATGAACTGGGAGAGATATGGTAACAAGGTCAGCCAATGAATTGGCATAGCAACTAAGTCAGCCAATGGGAGCTTAAACACATCTGAGTCTGTGCAGAGAATCGAAACTGAAACTTAAGCTAGAAGGCTGGGTGTGGCTCAGTCCACTCTGTACTCTGTCTGCTCTGAACTCTGAACTAGAAACTGCTTGTAACTGCTGCTACATTAAAGAAGAACTCTGCTACTGGTATTGTAAATACTCATCTATTGTTATCAGGGATGGGTTGTGGATCCTTTTGCTGCCGGTTTGCTCAGGGTCGCACTTGCACGCTCCCGCAGCAATCAAAAATTAGCATGGGCAGCGCCCACGGAGACACTGACAGAACCAGCTCCATGACATCATCGCCGAGTTACTAACGGTTCTAAAGAACCGGATAGAACCGGTAAGAATCCACCTCTGATTGTTATGTATATAAAGAAGTTAATGAATCCAGCTGAATCAGTTATCTGTGTGTGCTTCTGGATTTGATTTTCTGCAACAAACTCTGACAGGTTATGGGCCCAGAGCAGAAGTTTAAAACCCGTTGCTACCGGTTTGCGCGCGCAATGCTTCCTGTCGCAAATGCGGAGTTATATTCAGCAGATATATTCTCATCATGCCCAGAGAGAAATATCTGCCTCTACCTAGGATCGAACTCACAGCCTCCTGATTGTGAGGCGAGAGCTCCACCTCTAGCCCACCACTCATCACTCATTTTCTATGTCATTATAAAATGGTTAAATTATATCCTAATTAATAATGAAAAAAGTTTTGCACAGGCCTTGTTTTGCTAATGAATAAAGATCTACACACTTGTAAAATAAAGGAGAAGGGACATTTTGGATTAATGTATCCAAATCAAGAATGGAGGATTCTAACACCTCTGATTATAAATTAACTACCATCTAACAGCTGGTGAAATATACCAGTTACTGCAGGGGTGGGTTCTAAGTTACCTTGCTGCCGGTTCGCTTCCTCCCGCGCCACGTGGGCGCGCCGCGTGGGTGTGTGCTTTGCACGCGTACACATGCGCAGTACAAAAAAATAAAAAAATTCCCCCCCCAAAAGCCAAAAACAAGATGGCGATGCATGCGCAGTCCATGCGCAGAAGAAAAAAAATTTAAAAATGTAAAAAAAATTTTTTAAAAAAAGATGGCGGCGTCCACGGGCCAGCACCGACTGAACCGGATCCGTGACATCATTGTGACGTCACCAGCGGGTCGCTACCGGTTCGGGTGAACCGGTCCAAACCGGGAGGAACCCACCTCTGAGCTACTGACTGATAACTAACTACAGTACGTAAATTTGTTCTTATAATCCACACATTTGGCTCTCTATATTCATATAATATAGCGGAATGGAATTCTTCCTAACGTGGTGTTAGAACAAACAAATTATACAGAAAATGCATTGTTATTAGCATTCTGTTGTGCAGACTGAGCCTATTTATTTTTGCACTGATGACTGAAGACAACACTTGGGTCAGTTTCCCATTGGTGACTTCTACTCTCTTTTATGTCATCCAAACATCATTGTTCTGACATAACAGTAATGAGGACAGGTTTTGTACTATCTCAGTGATGGTTAGATGATGCCATAAAGATGCTTTAGCTTTCTAATGAAGAAGAGCAGGAAGTGTAGCATAAGGCAAAAACAAATGGTGGAACATGATGTATCACTTTAAATTGCAAATAAAGATGATGTTATTCATGAAGGTTTCTTTACATAAAATTCTGGAGCTAGCATAATATGCTGGGATGAAATCTTCCAGCGTCCCATCCATTATTATTTTTTTTAATTTACAAGGGATTTGGAGGTAAAGGTTAAAATCTCCCCTCCCATTTCTAAAAGGTTTCCCACTAATTGATTGAAATGGTATAATTAATTTTCTGCTATTTTCTTCTGCAAGATGTGTTCATCAGGCATCTGACAAAGGAGCTTACTGCTATAAAATTCCCAATAAAATCATACAAACACATTGAAAGCAAACATTACAATATCTGTCTGAGAATTCTAAAAAACGCAAATGTGGAGATGATGTTTTCCCGAGGCCAATTTCTATAACATTAAAAACATTATACAATTCCAGTTTATAAAAAAAGGGCCCTAAAAGGAAGTTATTGGCTTATAGTCTCTTCTAGATAATTGCTGCAAAAGTTAATAAAGACCACATTATCAAGGAAAAGTCAAGGACAGATCTTAAGGATCAATATGGCTTCTGCAAAGAAAGTCTGCAAACGTAGTATTTAATAAAGTTCTATTTCATCAACACTGTCAAAAGCATATAGACTAAAGATTTTGCAGTTATTATTAATCTGGAAAGATCATATGATTAAAATTCCTCCCAAAAAAACCCCTACAGTTACCATGTAGCACAGAAATGGAGGTCTTCTAGTGTAGGGGTCTCCAACCTTGGCAACTTTACGACTTGTGGACTTCAACTCCCAGAATTCCTCAGCCAGCATGCACTGGCTGAGGAATTCTGGGAGTTGAAGCCCACAAGTCGTAAAGTTGCCAAGGTTGGAGACCCCTGCTCTAGTCAATATTTAGCTGAAGACATGTATAAGTGGAAAGGTTTAAAAAGTAATAATCCCTTCGTGCTCTGTTAGAACTAGAAATTGGTAATTATTTCATATATGATGTACAGTAAATGACAAGAAGTGGTCCAGATTTGTTCAGGAAGATTAAAATGAAACTGAAGACTAAAGATGATTTAAGAAGATTTCATCAAACTGATGGAACAGATATCCCTCTCAACCAGTAGTGGGTTCCACTTACCTTTGCTACCGGTTTGGGAACGGGAGCGCGCATGCGCAGAGTGTTGTTTGATGACATCAGGGCGGGTGGGCGCTACCGGTTGGCCGTACCGGGTCGAACCGGTAGCAACCCACCACTGCTCTCAATCCGTTATGAGTAAAAAGGTCAAAGTAATGTTTTGTTTTGTTTTCATTTACAATACGATGAACAGAGTATAAACACAAAATACCTATAACCTTATTTAATTAAATTAACTAGGAACCTGGAATTGGGTAATAAAAAGCTGTTAAACCTTTGTTGTGCAGTTAATATGTTTAAACCAGGGGATTAAAAAGTGATGTATTTTTTCCTCACATATTCATTTTTAATAAATAAGTTTTTTAAGGTGTTATATTGGGGTTTGTTTGTTTGCTTGCTTTATTCCTTTGCTTTTATTTTTGTTGTTACATCAGACTGTATTGGGGTCATTGGGAGAAAACTGAGTCAGCTGTCCAAGAAAGATCTTGACACTGTGGTTTATGGCTTAATGAAACTGTTCATTGGGTGTGATTACTGTGCAAAACACAGCTTCCATGTTGGAAGTTCTTAAGACAGGAATTGAAAATAGATCAATGGAATGTCTTTATAAAAGTATATAGTGCAATGTTTAAAATACTATTTTAAACTGGTTGCTGCCTCTCAAACGATTGTATTATCTTATATTATGCAGCTGGAAAAGGCTGCATAATCAAAATGATAAAGAGAATATGAGCAATGATTTGTGAGCAATGAGCCCAATTCTCCCCCAAAAAACAAGGAGCCTGATTTGGGAGACATTTTTCATTAGGGCAGAGGTGGGTTCCTGCCGGTTCGGACCGGCTCTATAGAATCGGTAGCAGGCATTTCCCCCTGTTCGCCGTACCGGCAGCAATGGCCGGCTGGACACGCCCCTGAACCAGCTCTTGGCACCATAGGTGCTGCCAACTTGTTTTTTGCTTCTGCGCATGCGCAGAAGCGGGGTTTTTAGCACTGTGCATGTGTGCGCGCGGCGCGCGGGCACGGCACGTAAGGAAGCGAACCAGTGAGGTAAGTCAGAACCCACCCCTGCATTAGGGGGAAAAAACACCCTTGTTTAAGATGAGGGGTGATATTTGATTATAAAATTATATATTAATTGGCAGGTTTTTTTCCTCTCTAGCTGGGACAAAGAGGTGCCAAAATAAAATTAAGAAAATTATCAGCTTATTCCATAGCAGATTCAGTATGTCACACCCTGTTATTTTAATTTCTGAACAGGAACTTTAAAAGAATAAAAAGCTTAGCTTTTTTTTAATTCTGTAAGAGTAGATAGATTTCCCCCCCAATTTCCAGCACTTTCATTGAGTATAAATAACAAATAGCTGGTCTGTGCAATATTAGATTTCTTCTAAAAATGTATACCTCAGAAGAGAGATTCATTAAAACATTAATTGCAAACTACTTGGTTCTGCAGATAGATATTTTGTATTTTTCTGCAGTATTGGGGGGGAGGGAGGAGAGGAGTACAGTTGAGAAAGGGCAAACATCTAAGACTGGTGTAGAAAATTATATTTTCCTCAAATTCTTTTGCCAAGAAGAATTTGCCTGTAATTATCTGTACCTGCTCACACATACATATTTCCTAAATTAGAAAGAGAAATTGACTGAGAAAGACATGTAACAATCTGTGTGAAAATCAGTGACAATGGTATCTATAGAAATAGTTATTCATTCTATGCATATCTTCAAGTAATTGTCGACTATTTAATTATCAGGCCATTGTAAAGACTTGAAATAATAGTCAGTGCTAACCTACTGATTTTGCAGCTTGAATTTCAATGGAGTTCATCTGGCATCTGCTGGGCAGTTCAGTGATTTCTTGGGCAGCATGGGACCAGCACAGTTTGTGGGTCGCCAGACCTTGGCCACTACCTCCATGGGTAAGGAAAAAAAAATTTTTTCTCTGAATGTAAGTATTCATTTAGCCCTATCTATCTTTGTGGTGCTTTAGAAAGAATTGGTTAGATCAGACTCAAGGCCCACTGGCTGAATGGGGTGCTTAGATCTGGCCCGTGGGCCAGCCTGGAAATAGCAAAGAACTGGCCCACGGTGCCTCTACTAGTGAAAATGGGGCATGGGGGGCTGCACGCGGGCTCCTTGTGCCCCATTTTTTGCCTGGACGGCCTCCTGCAGCACCCTGCCGGCCAAAATGGGGTGTGAGGGGGCTGCGCATGCCTCCCCTGTGCCCCGTTTTGGCCAGCAGGGTACTGCAGGAGGCATCCTTCCCATCTGCCATCTGTCCCGTCTCCCCCCCCCCCGGCCCGGCCCATGGAGGACAACTACAATGCTGATCCGCCCTCAAAGAAATCCAGTTTGACACCCCTGGGTTAGATGAATCCATATCACAAGGGGTCAGGGAAAACAACTCTGAGAGATATGGACAAAAACAGGAAAGGAATAAGTCCTAATTTCAATGATATATACTTTGCCTTAGCAGTTAAAAGGATACAGAGATTAAAAGGTTTTCCAATGTTCATAAGGAAGTAACCAGCAATTGAGATGGACCGATTAAGCTGAAGGAGAAGCAGATGAAAAGGTTTAAACTATATTCTCTTCAACTTAGTGATCTGCAGCTGTAATCTTCTGTTCTCTGAACGCTGTAACATTCTGTTTATTAAAGCGGACCCATTTTCTTCCTAGCTTGCCAACACTTCCTTATATATAGAATAGCTAAGGGATCAAGGCCATCCTTTTCTCTGTCATCACAGGCCCTAATAATGGGCACTGCATTGCAATCAGAACCTTGCTCATATTGTGTATGGATGCAAGGTGGCATAACCTCTGCCACAATGCCAGGACCACCATCTTATAGATTTTGCCACTCTATCCACACCATGGATATCCCCAGGTGACCAACTTACATGGTAATCTATGATCAGATATTAGTTTAAAAAGAGCTATGCCCTACTTTGTATAATTGTCTATTACCATACTTTACATATTAAGAAATTTTGTTCTATAACAACATATCTAATTATGCTATGAAGTTAGGGAGGGATGGAGGGAAGAAAAAAGGAAAGAAAGAAGAAAAATGAATCTTCTGCAGAAAATCCCTTTAGCAGCAGGCAATTTTTTGTAACCCTGTCCCAGAAATGGGCAAGGATTGCTGAAATTAGCTGAGGCAAGGAGGCAAAACAGAATGATTAGCAGTATTTCGGAGTATTTCTTGAGGAAAAGGTCAAAGAGAAACAGATGGAAAAAGTGCAAGCATGTTCTTCCTGGGCAGATGGTCTCTTTTCCTTGTTGATTCAGATAATATCTCTAATTGTAGCTGTTTTCTCCCATCTTATTTGCACTATTGCCACTGTAGTATTGTTAGGGGAAATGTAGCACTTAAGATGCTGCCCTGTAGATCAAAACAACTCAGATTCAAGGTTTCACGTGACCGTAGAGCTTACAGAGTGATTTTTTGGGCTAGTTCTTCTTTCACAGCCTAACCTACCTCAAAAGGTTAATATTGAATAAAATCATGGGGGAACGCCATGCAAACTGTCCTGAACTTCCCAAGAAAAGGTGGTCAGTAAAATAAATAGCAATTGCAATTAAACTTATATACTATCCCATAGTGCTTTACAGCACTCTGTTTACAAGGTAAGCATTATTTGCACATTGCCCCCAACAATCTGGGTCCTCATTTTACTGACCTCAGAAGGATGGACAGCTGAGTCAACCTTGAGCCCCATCAGGATCAAACTCCAGGCTGTGGGCAGAGCTGCACCACCAGGGCTCCAATAAACAAACACATTTTTTTTTTAAATTGAGGATTTAGGTCTCACATGAATATTCGTTCCTCATGGTGTATTTAGTGCTAAACTGAATTGCCAAAGTGATGGGTGAACACAAAATGTCTGGAAGGAAGTGTTTGGAAAAGCTATCTCTAAATGTTGCGATTTCTCTTAGAAATAATCAATGTTCAACAGACATATTTAAAAGCTTTTTAAAGAATCTGTTGAATATTGCTCTTTTCTATGGGATAGTGGGATTAAACATTAAGACTATTTGGCTTTTAATTTACACCTTGCTTGGTGCACAGGAGATGTGGAAATTGGATTGCAAGAACGAAATGGACAGCTGGAAGTGGATATTATTCAAGCCCGAGGATTGACCGCAAAACCTGGCTCTAAAACCCTTCCAGGTACTATATTTCAATCTCAGTTCTTTCTTCCTTTTAATAAACTGTTGTTTCCTCACTGTTGTTACAAAATGCTGGCCAATAGCTGCATCCCTGTTATTGTTAGCAGAAACTGCTTGATTCTAGAAAGAATAATCAGTAAGGATGGGTGATTTTACAGCAATTTATTTCTCTGTACAGTGCAGCTAAATATTTTAGTGATAACTCAATGATTTGAAGTCCTTCTATGAGAAATTTTCAGACATGGATAAACACTTTTAAAGATGTTTAAAGTGAAATCCACACCTTTTGAAAAGTTGCAATCCATTCTAAGATAGTCCCAGACCCAAGAAAGTCTAGATTAAGGCTTGAAATCTTTTGCCAATATTCTATTTTAGCCAGCTACTCTTTTCCTGCCAATCCCCTCCCAAAAGTGCCCCTTCGCCTTTCCTTATCATTGTGCAGGGTATAACCTGGGGACTAATCTGAGAAGACATTGATTGGCCAACTTTGCCAGTGACAATTTACCCAAACAATTCCTGGATTTGCAGTGATGTTCCTAAGCATTCAAGAAAAGATATGGCTGGATAGGCAGGGATGTCAGCTACTCTGCTAGCTAACGTGACTACATGGAGTAAGCAATCTATTAGGGCACTTCTTTGCTTGCAAAAGGGATGAGGAAAGGGATGAGAAAGGGAAGATCAAGCCATTGTGTTATTCTCCTTATACGGTAGTTCCCACATTTTTGCATTTCTATTTCAAGGCATTGAGGAGTATTATTGCAAGATGATGGACCATGAGCAAGAACAGTCCACCAACTGTTAAAACCTAGCAAGAACTGTTGGTTGGTATCATCTCATTGGTTAACTTTATTATAAAGTCTCCTATAGAGATAAAAAGGTTCATGCAAGATAGTGAGAAAAATTCTTCCAATCATTGCTAAGAATTGAGCTTTTCATTATGATTGTGAACTGTCATTGTTTATTTATTTATTTTATTTATTTGTTTGTCAAACATGTACAAGATAGCAGGTATAGGTATAAACATAAACATAATCAAAGTGAATACAGATAGATGAGGACAATAGGACAGTAGGACAGGGACGGTAGGCACGCTGGTGTGCTTATGCACGCCCCATACAGACCTCTTAGGAATGGGGTGATTGTAGCTGTAAACAAATCAAGCTATCACTATGGGAAGTTAATTGCACTCCATGTAACACAATTTAATTACATATGAGTGGTCTTATGATGTGTGATCCATAGCAGAAACACAGTACATGAAGATTAAGGTATATCTCTTTTCCCTCCCCGCTATGATTGGAACAAAAATTCATCCCTTTATGCAATTAGGATCCCTAGGAAGAAAACCCCCTTCTTACTTTTCTTACTGGGAAACTTAATTTTCATAAGCTCTCTAGCTATGAGAATGGAATTAAATTTGAGAGAGAGAGAGAGAGAGAGACAGACAGACAGACAGACAGACGACAGACTAGCAGCCAATGCAATTCACAAAGATGGATGTTAATTCTAATGTTGATTAGAACATTAATTGACTAATGTTGATCACTGTATGAGGAGTTGTATTTTGCACCAATTGCAACTTCTGAGTTGCCTTCACAGGAGGCAGGCAACTTAACTGGGAGATGAGTCACTGTTTTCTGCACTTCTTGGTCCAAGAAAATATGCAACTGACAGAACAGCCAGAGCCAGCTGAAAGTTCCCTGGCCACAGATCCAAACTTGCTGCTCTACTGAAGCTGGGAAACCAGAAGAACCCTCAGTGTGTACTTCTTCAGATAAACACAATTCCACCAAGAGTAATGGGGCCCAGAACGCATTTGTATAAATAGTAACATTGTCTTAATGGGATTCAGTTTCAGTCTGCTCACCCTCCTCCAATCCTCACAACCTTCAGGCACTAGATCAGGGCAGCCATCAAGCAAAGTACAAACTGAAATCTTTAAGTGAAGATCAGCTTCAGTTGAGTTTCTTGTTAGCAATGCAGAAATGGTTTGCCACTGCCTTTTTCTAAAATATATTTTGACTTTTCAGCCTAGCTTACAGCCTTGATATTTCCTTGAGATTCAAGTAATAGTCAGGTTTGATCTTGCACAGATCCGTTAAGCCAAGTATCACCCTTTGCTGAGACACACAAGTGAAGAAACCTTTTTTTAAAACTTCTTAAAAATAAAGCCAGTAACTATACAGGAAACTCTTTCCACAAAACAACTTCCTGCCTGTGAAAAAAGCCACATGAGCTTCATGGTGGATTTTCTAAAAAAATAGGCTTTGAATTTACCCTAAATCACATGCTTTTCTTCCAGCGGCATACATCAAGGCCTATCTCCTAGAAAATGGGGTTTGCATTGCAAAGAAGAAAACTAAAGTGGCTCGCAAATCTTTAGACCCCCTGTACAATCAAGTGTTACTTTTCCCAGAGAGCCCGCAAGGCAAAGTACTTCAGGTAAGGTGCAATGTGATCACTTTATTTATATTTCCCCTTTCCATTAAAATTGCTTTCAAGACACAATCAAAACTAGATAAAATAACGTTATGATCAAAACTCTTGTGGGAAGAAATATCCATCTGGTTCAGTTCCAGGGAGGAAGGCACTGGAAATAAAATGGAGGCTGGAGGCTGATTGGAAAGAGGGTCCATTTATTGATGAAGCAGAAACACCAAGCACATGTGATTCTGGGCAGCTGACAAAATGGAATTGAGAGTGAGGGGGTTTTATACCTTCTCTGGGCTTTGCACTTGAGCTTCCTGTTCCTGTGCAAGAACATGTCTTCTATTGGCTGTTGTCAGATTCCTATGGGGTCATGTAGGGGTTATGTAGGGGTCATATCTGGCTCTGTAGGCAAAAGAAGAAATGCAAATCCTAGTGTCAGGGTTCCAAGTAACACCCCCAACGAAAGAAGACACCGAGGCTTGAAGTTCCCCAAAGTTCCATTTTATTAGAGATGTAATATTGACACATCTGGGAAAACCCGAATCTGAAAGCTTCCAGGTTTTCCCCACCCAAAGGAAAGTCCAAGACCCTTCCCCTGCACCCATATGTCCATCATATGGTCCAATCAGGGCACCGTCCCAACTGGAGGTGCCGCCCAGTCACGCCACTCCAGGTGCAGGCCGAATGTCCTTGGCTCTCAGAGAAAAGAATGTTATTATGGCTAGATATCCTTGCAACTCCCTGCAATCCCCCCTCCCAGTTTCCCACAGCACTAAGTGTGGCAGCCCTGAAGATCCAAAGAAAAAAATGGCCTCCAGGGCTGACACCTAGGTGTTTGTCTGAGCTCCCAGGTTTGGACTGCTCTGAGGGTGATGCAATTCCTATTGTGACTTAATGGTTTCTGTCCTGTTTTGGCTCTTGGGTGAGGGTATTTGCTTATGAATAGAGCTATCTAGATACTTGCCTTCTTTCAATAAGCTCTTTCTCTCTTAAGTGCTGACATCTGCTGTGGGCTATTAAGAAAATAGCCCACAGCTATTTTCTTTCTGCCTCTAAAAAAACATGTTTCTCCATTTCTCATTTAGGGAAATATAATATTCTGCCTTTTTAAATATTCCTCAAAATATTTCATTCTTCTAGGAGGGGGGAAGGTGCTGACTTTCTACACTCTTTAAATGAAATGAAAAGCATACCAATGGGGTGGGAGGAGGCGGGGAAGCAGGTACCAAAATCTAATTAAGGAGCTAGACACTTTAACCCTCAAAAGCCCAATGAAATGTGTTTGCTTGCTGGCAAAAAGTCGGGAGAGTGCACACCAGGGTGCTGCACCAGTCAGAAAATAACTCCAGTGTTTTCACAACATCAGCAAATCAGTTTCTTTCTGGCTCATCTGCAGAGTGAAACTAGTATTTTCCTGCTGCAATGTTGTGCCTTTTTGAAATGGTGTAGCAGGGCACTCTTCCCTTATCCTTCCTTCTGCCTGCAGAGGTCCTCTAAAACAGGGGTCTCCAACCTTGGCAACTTTAAGCCTGGAGGACTTCAACTCCCAGAATTCCCTAGGCTGGGGAATTCTGGGAGTTGAAGTCCTCCAGGCTTAAAGTTGTTACAGTTGAGAAACAGTGCATGAGTCAGTGTTGACTCTGAATTAGTCCCTGCAGT
>QLTV01000374.1:564595-602814 GCA_003457575.1 Thermophis baileyi
GTTGAAGTCCACCCCTCTTAAAGCATGCTGGCTGGGGGATTCTGGGAGTTGAAGTCCAGCTCTCTTAAAGCATGCCGGCTGGGGGATTCTGGGAGTGGAAGTCCTCCCCTCTTAAAGCATGCCGGCTGAGGGATTCTGGGAGTTGAAGTCCACAAGTCTTAAAGCTTTGCTGGCTGAGGAATTCTGGGAGTTGAAGTCCACAAGTCTTAAAGTTGCCAAGGTTGGAGACCCCTGCTCTAAAGGAGATGCTATTCTGAGGGCTTTGCACTTCCACTTAATAATCCGGCCAAAAGAAGCAGAGTTAAATTTGATCAAAGTTTTCTGTTTTGCTTTCTCTTCAGCAGGGGAAAAATATATATCTTATAATCGCAGGCTGCTTCCTACCACTCCTGTGAAAACATTGCTGAGGGGGGAAAATTATTGCTACACAATCCTGAGCAGCAACCTTAGAATTTCCTCAATGTTCTCAGCATTTCAAGTCAATAGAATAAACACATAATCACAATTGGTTTATAAACAGCTCTTGAGATTTTGGGAAGTGAAAATTGTACTTGTACTTCAAGTACATGTCAAGTACTTGAAATCAAAGCTACATTTCCCTCCTTTTGCAGAGAATTTCTGAAACTATCTCTGGTATTCCTGACAAATATGCTCCCAGCTTGTTTGTTTATTTTATTTGATGTATATTGCTAACAATATGTAAGAGTGATGTTGGGCAACTTAAAGAAACATGAAAAAACTAAAAATAAAACGAAACACATTCTAAAAAGGTATGGCATTGGAATATTAAAAACAAGCAGGGTAATGAAATAGAAATAACAATAATAACAGAAGCAATTGAGACCAACCAACACAAATCTCATTCAAGGGTCTTCTGATGCAATTTTCAGGGGGAAAGGCAGAGCTTTTAGAGCCTTGTGAAAAGAGACATCTTGATCTATTCCAGAGCTTGGGGGAAAAATAGGTTTACAAGAGTCATTCAAAGGCAATTCAAACTTCTGGTGGACTGCTATTGCATACAGCAGGCAATGTGACAGAAAATATGTATTTCCTAGGATCCATTTGAAAATGTTACTGGATGGATGGGACTTACAGAATGGGCAGAAAGAGTTGAGAAAAGCAGTCCCTCAGGCCAGGGGTGGGTTCTAACTTACCTCGCCGCTGGTTTGCTTCCTCCCGTGCCGCGTGGCTGCACGCACATTGTGCGCCGCATGGCCATGCCGCGTGGGAGCGCATGCGCGTTGCATGCACGGCTGCACCGAAAACTCCGCTTCTACGCATGTGCAGAAGCAAAACAAACATTTTTTTAAAAAGCCAAAAACAAGATGGCGGCGCATGCGCAATGCCGAAAAC
Source organism: Thermophis baileyi (assembly GCA_003457575.1). Classification (NCBI taxonomy): domain Eukaryota; kingdom Metazoa; phylum Chordata; class Lepidosauria; order Squamata; family Dipsadidae; genus Thermophis; species Thermophis baileyi. Next base: position 565,949 of record QLTV01000374.1, read on the forward strand.
TCCGCTTCTGCGCATGCACAGAAGCAAAACCCCCCCCAAAAAATCCCCAAAAAAATTTCCCCCCCAAAAATTTTCCAAACAAAAGATGCCGGCGTCCACGGACCGGCACCAAAAGAACTGGCTCCGTGACGTCACCACTGGTTTACTACCGGTTCTATAGAACCAGTGCGAACCGGGAGGAACCCACCTCTGAACCAGGCCCTATAGTATGAAGCCATGTACTGTACATAAGTCATATAACTTATACTTGAATTGCCTTCAGAAAAAAACTCAATGACTAGGGAAGTCATATACTTCTCATAATCAGCAATCTTGCTGCAAAATTCTGGGGCCAGCTGGACTTTCTAAACACTATTCAAAGGCACAACCCAGCCCTATAGTTAAGAATGGTGGAGGTATAATCAAATCAGTAACAGTTACTAGCCTGAAAACATATTGAATATTTATAGTCCTTCATTTATTTATAATATTTATGAATGACTCAGTCCCCAAAGATTCTAGATGGTATACAAAATGTAATCTTCAAAAACATTGTTCAGTGTAGCTGATAAAAGGATAAATCTCTACCAACTGGCTTGAGTAATTCATATGCCTTAAAAAGGGGAGGGATATAATAGTGAACCATTCCCCACTGCTTTCCATAATTAGGAATCGTTCCTTTTCTCAACTGTACCCTAATTTGTTTTTCTGGTTGTAATAGAAAATGACAAAAAGTGGAAGGAACCATAGCTCAATATGTAGTCACTTTCATGCAGGAGATCTTCAATATGTTATAATTAGAGAAAAAAATAGGTCAGATAGTAGGAGATAGTGAGACCCCAGCTAGCTATTGTAAGTAAGAGTAAACAATATTAGGGTTAGGAGCTGAGCTGTTAGAAACTGTCTGCCCTAATGCTATGTCGAAGGTAGAAATGCAGGAGACAAACCAATAGGTTTTTCCATCTTGACAATACTGGAAACACCTGGTGTCAAGCTCCTCTGATATTTCCCTCAAGTTTCTCCTTTTGATGTTGATTAGATCACAGTGTGTGACAATACTTGTCAAAAGAAAAAAAATCCCATATTAAAAATCTCTCAGCATCCATCATTAGTGTTCCTGGATCCAAGTCAACCCCCATCCTTTTTGTTCCCAAGGTGATCGTCTGGGGAAACTACGGGCGCATGGAACGCAAGCACTTCATGGGTGTTGCTCGAGTCCTCTTGGAAGAACTGGATTTGTCCACTCTGGCAGTTGGTTGGTATAAGCTTTTCCCAACCTCTTCAATGGTGGATCCTACTACTGCTCCCCTCTTGCGCCAGTCCTCACAGCTTTCCCTGGAGAGTACAGTAGGACCTTGTTGTGACAGATCTTAATGAGCAAGGAAGTACTAAGGGTACTGATTCTATTTTTAAGATCATGATCTCAAGGTTTTGTTTGCCTGAACGCTGTCCTCAAGTGCATTGCATCTTCAATCAGTCCCTGGGGGAGTCTGAAGGTGAGGATAGCCAAGTAACCTTGGTGAAATCAAAATGGAGGCCACTGACCTTTCTCCATCCAAGTAGGAGGAGCTGTGGGGCACAAGTCCTAATTATGAAATTATGCTGATAAGACACACTTTTCGGTTTTTCATTTATTCACTGTCATCTACACATCTTCAGATCAATGTAACATCTTGAAATGTTGCAACCATTTATTTTCATTGGGGAAGATGTTCTTTTTTAATACTATTTTACAAATTTGAAAAGAAAATGAACTGGCTATTCTTAATTATTCAAAGCAAACATCTGACCTAAATAACAGCAGTTTCAGGGAAACTTTACGGGGTTTGTAAATGTTCTTTTTCCTTTTAAAGAGTGGGGAGGAGGGAGAAAGAACTGCAACTATTTCTTAGAGCAAGTTGCATTTAAGGTACAAGTACCATTGCTGTATTTTTTTAATACTGTGCCAAATTACCAGCAGTGTCTTCTACTACTATAGGACTTAAGTCAACAATACTGCTGAAGAATTATTTTGTGGGAAGAACTAGAAAAGATTCTAGGTCACTCAGTTGCAACACAGAACATAGCAAACCACTTAACTGGAACACTGCGCAAAAATTACAAATTGGAAAATTTGTAGAGATTAGATTTATTATTGGATATGAACATTGTCAGCACACAAAGACACACACCATACCTTACCTCAGCTTTTGCTGTGCTTCTTCTTGTTGTGTCTTCTTATTCCCATATTCTAGCCATGCTTTGGATTTTTAGTGCATATCTTTTTATGTAGAATAGGGTTTGGTTTCAAAGACAATAATTTATTCCACTATTGCAAGTAAAATTACAATATAAAGGTTTGCTTTATTTAAGGGGAAGATACAAGAGGATGACATTCCATTTATCATCTGAGAGACATGTGCAAAGGGTCTTGGGAAGCTACATTTAACAGAAGGAAATTTTATTTGATCTACCAGTGTTGAGAGGCAACCTGGGGAAAGAAGAGGAAGAGTTGGATTCTTCCAAAGTTCAGTTGCAGGAAGTAGTAAAGGCATTTTCACAAGTGACTCTAAAAGCATCATGAGGTCTTTGAAATTATTTGTGTTCATATGTGAATTATTATAATGCACTTTTGAATTAATGAGCACAGGGAATAATTAAAATCGGCATTTTGGCTTTCATGTGGCTTTGTATGCTTGTACATATAGCTAATCTATGAGTGAACATGCCCTACTCGTATTATATTCTTGATTCCTCCATGCATCATTATACAATTGTACATGTTCCAGAAGCAGCAAATAAGAATATGGCTTCTACTGTGCTAGATATACTGATCTACATCGAGCATAAAGAGAATGTTTATTTTTTAGCAGAGTTAGTTTTGAATCAGCAGAAGAGGTGGAACTATCACTAAAGGTTTGCAGATGGAATAATGACTTTCTAACAAGTCACTTGTGAAAATGCTCTAGCTGTTGCAGATTACCTTTGGGAGAATTTGAAACTATAAGAATAATAATAATGTAAATATTTTAAATTAGCCAATAAAAAGTTAGCTATATATACACATATATAATATACAGCTAGGCAACAAATATCAACAACAGTTGGTGGTGGATAATTTAATCATTATCCTAGATTACCTGGACGTTGTTCTAAATGAAGGCAGTAGAATTGCCTCTCCAATCTGGTCCTAACCAAATGTTTTGATTACATGGCCCTAAATTCCCAGCCAGCATGATGGATGTCCATATTTGGCTGGGAATTCTGGGATTTATACCCCAACACATCTAGAAGGTAACATTCATAAGAAGACTGCATTAGAGACAGCTGTTTTAAACGGTGTTTCATGCCAGGATTAGAAATTCTATCTAGATGTTATTATATATTCATTTTAGTTTCTACTCTAATGATTGCTATGTTTTTCTGTTAGAATGGCAAAAGTTGTCTTCATTTCACAATTCAAGATTCCAAACTATGTATTAATATTTTGGAGCCAACTGAAAATGGCTTCCTAACCTGTTATTACAACAGAAAGTAGTAATCAGGGGACACACACAAAAAGCATGGTTAAAGCATGATTTTAGGGATACCCATAGAATGAAATCTAGACAGTTGTATGTTATATGTAGCATTTTAATGGTTTGTAAAATAACAATCAAATGTTGATCGCAAAATCAATAGGTCTAGTATGAACTCTGCTAGGAATAATCTAATATAGATAATAGAATAGAAGAATGATGTTAATTTTAAGCATTTACAATCATAAAACCTCCAGAGTTTCAGTCTGATTGTCTAAAACTATTTTATTTATGTGCTTTCCAGAGAATTTCTTTCAACATTCATATCAGAGAATTCCTGTGTATAGACTGAAGGAAGGTAGTTGCAGTATAGACACTGGTCAAAGTATGTTATGACTCTAAGTTTATTTTTAAAAACCTTATACTTCAAGTTGGTATATATTCATATTTATGTATAGTAATTATTAGGCAATATTGTACAATATCTGTATGAATTAGAATAGTTTAGGTTAGATTTAATAGTTGGTAGCCAATCTAACAATCTTGTTGTTTAGAAGAACTATAGGAAACTGATGCATTTCAGGATTGGGAACTGAAGGGCAGATGTTCATGTTTTATAAATTCAAAAGATGTTTTGGTTATTTAAACTTATAAATCTGATCGTATTTTGTATGTGTTCTGCAATCAGCTGCCAATTTTTACTGCAAATTTAAATATCTTTTATTCTTATATTCCCGGGATAATTATCAACAAAATAAAAAAGGCAACAAAAACTGCATCAGAAAAAAAACCAAGGATTCCAATAAGAGATTCTATTAAATATAGCAAAATAGAATAGAACATTAACACTATTAAAATTCACTTCTTAATAGATTAAAGCCCTAGGAGCATAAAAAAGAGTTTTGCATGCCTAGGGCAAAAACCATTGATAAAAAGTTGAGTGGGACAAAGATGATGAAGTTTTCAGTAAGTTCTCATCCTCTGAGAAATTCTGCCTAAAGCTATCTTGATTTAGAAGTATACATTATGGCATATGATTTAATATATGTAAATGTACACCCTGCATTTGGAAATAGGCAATGAAATATAAAGTTAACATACATTTGTGGTTTAAATATTTATTTACTGTAATATACAGCTATCTGACTTGGAAGGCTGAGAACAATCATTAATATGCAAACCTATACAGGAAAGTACCAAAAGTAGTAGAATACCAGCTGCATTGAAATATTTCTGTTAATTCAAGCTCATTTCAGTATGGGCTTTACTATCAGGTTAAAAGCTGGTTCCAAGCCTGCTGAATAAATCACTGTTGTAAAATGAGATATAAATTGCTATTTGATCCACAATGATTTCGACCACATTATTAAACCATATGCATAATGCACATAGTGATTGTTTTTAAATGAAGAATTGGAAATTGATTTATTGAAATTCAGGTTTTATGTCCTTTGTAAGCATGCAATTCCATTAATTGGTCTGTATACAAATTATTTACAAATTAACTGAAATTTGTTGAAATAGCAGGCAAGGTTGCTAACTCCTCAGTGATAGTATTAAATAAAAATGGTGCAAGAGGGTAAACAACTTTTATAGTGCTCCTCCAAGTCATTTTATGTGCCCTGCATCTCATTCACGCTCAGAGCAAGAGAACAAGAGTCCCAAGTTGTAGTTTCCACATCTTGGCCAAGTTCTCTGCATCCTCTAAAAGAGAAACCAGCTGTACACCTGGATGGGTCAGAATTTACTAGCCTTACATCAAGGTAACAGGAAGAGTCAAAAATACCAAGATGGCAGCCATGACCACCCAATAAAGTCCCAACATGAAGTCCTGGTGCATGTACTACAAGTCAAACGGGGGGAAGGGGTATTTGTACTCTTTTTTTTTTAATTTATGGAAATTATTTAGCCCCTTCTCATTTCTAGCATTCAGTCCAAAATACTTCCCCTGAAGATGGATATATTATGGGAGCGGTATTATTAATAATTATTGACAAAACTGTGTCATCAGAGGGAATTAGCAACGCTCATAGTTGCAAGAGTCCAGCAATTATCATAAATAGTAAGGGAGGTATATAGATTTGATCTGAAAACAACCACTTCCAACCCCTACATACATGCAAATATACCTACCTACAAAATTTTCTTGTTCTTTTAGCAATAGCACTTAGACTTATATACCGCTTTATAGTGCTTTACAGCCCTCTCTAAGCGGTTCACAGAGTCAGCATATTGCCCCCAACAATCTGGGTCCTCATTTTACCCACCTCGGAAGGATGGAAGGCTGAGTCAACCTTTTTTGGCACCGGAATTAAGTTATATTTTTAGGTGCAGTTTTTCTTCACCTGTATACATCTGATAAAAGATGAGCCATACCAGATGCAATTTTAAAAAAACAACAACAGCCAAAGATGGTGTAGAAATTTGCAAGAATAAAGATGGGATTTATCTTCCATCTTCCTAACTGTAGAAAAGGAGAAACTTAAGATTTGTTAAGAGTGAAAAGATCTGTCCATAATAGTTTTCATGGCACAGGATGTACCCAGATTCAGAATTGAAATCTGTTTTTGAAAGAGGAAACTGAATCTGGGTTTCCAATGCCCGAGAGTACCTGAATATTCTTTCTCGATAAGTAGAATTTATTTTGAAGATGAGAGATAAAACAAAATCCAGACTGATGTAGTTCAACCCATAATTTCTAGCTCTGTGATGATAATTCCGAAGAAAAAAAAAAGAACAAATCACGAATGGTTTTATTGTATATATAACGCCTTTTTAATGTTTCTAATACTGGATCTCTTATAAATGTACTGTTTAAAAAGTAGTCATAAATTAATGTATAGAATGAAATTCTGTAGATGTTGAGGCAGTAAGAATCTCAGTGTAAGCATGTATAGTAGAAACCATCTTAGATAGCAGGTCAACTTTTTAATGAAATACATTCTAAGTTTATTACAGGCTGTTTAACACTGGAGAAATATGTTGTTTAAAAACAAAAAATGCTGTATTTTTTTTACAGAGGCTATATAATTTAATCTTTTTTTAACAGAAAATGTTTTATGCTCTTGGTATAATATTGTTTTTTCTTGTCTATAGAAACATTTTTAAAACCTACTAGAAATAAATGGGTTACAGGATCATAGTAACTGGTTTGTCCCACTGAATTAAAACAGAACTTCAGCACAACGAATAAGTTAACCTTGAAAGACTTTATCGATTTAGTATTAGATACAGTATATTATAATTTAAACATTTTAGTCTGGAAATGCAGAAATATGTAAATAGCTACCAGGAAATCTTCCTGTAGAAATTCCACTTGAAATTATAATTTAATATTATTAATATTGTGTAAGAATATTCACAATTCTTTATTAAATCACTGCTAACAATCTTAAGAACTAAGCCTTTCTTGAAGGAGTTGATATTGTAATTTGAAGCTGAGGGAAAAAAAGAGACCTACTTTGCTAGTTGTCCTAATCCTATATCCCTATAAACAAAATAAAAGAATCTTTTTATAATAAGTTTCAATAGTCTTACAAGCAATAATATTTTTTTGTGTGTGTGTATTGATTGTGATGTGCAGATGGCAGTACATGGATAGAATGTACAATGACAGACTTCGTTCTTTGGGATTTCAGCTCTGGAATAGCCATATTAATTATGGTCCTTTAAGTGTGTTTTTAGTAATGCTCTGCCAATGGTTTAATTCTCAATTTACTTGTACAAGCAAATCCTTTCACTGACCATCACATTTCTGTAAGTTGACTCTCATGATACAGGGTTCAATATAAAATTTACAGATGTGTCAGATTTTCTAGTATTGGGAACATTTAATATTTGTCATTGTTATTCCAGGCTTTGCCACTGCCAAAATGTAAACTCTGAATTTCATAGTAGCACTGCCCCCTCTAATGGCCTCTTTGGCAAGTTCCTCATTGAAAGAAACGAGTTGCAGTGCATTATTTTTCCTGGGCTATATTCTAATATTTCTAACATGTCACCAAAGCAGAGAAATACATGCACCTTGATAAACCACAAGGATGAATCAACGGCCAAACCTGCAAAAATGTATTGTTTGTGTGTCTTTTCACAAAATTGCAGATGATTTCTGGGAGCTTTTACCTAAGACTTCTGCCAGATAACAGCTGTAGAATCTACTTTGCTGTTAAATATCATCCAAAAAACCATCAGCCCAATTTACAAAATAAATATTATTCTGCTCCATCCAGTGCCAAACAAAAGTGCTGAAATGCAATGAGAAGGGGGGGGGGGGAAATGAGGAGGCAAAATCCCATTTAAACTTTCAAGATGGGAAAAAATATATTTTACTTTCTTGTGCTAAAATGTTGTTCAGGTAGCCCTTTTTTTTCTGGCAATCCGATGGAAAATTAAATACCTTTGTGCTGATTAATTTAATCACCAGCTACATTTAGCGAGCCAAATTTAAAATAGCTGTCAGGGAACCATTCTTCTTGAGCCAAATTTGTTTTCTTACTTCCATCTGCCAAACCCAGAGTCCAAACACAAAGGTAAATTATTTTTCCTAAAGAAGTCCCCCACTCTAATGCCAAGGCCTTTCCTGAAAAATCACATTATGTGTACCGGTGTTTCTCAACCTTGGCAACTTTAAGATGTGTAAACTTCAACTCCCTGAATTCCCAGGTCAGCATGACTACAGTAGTTAAATCATGGAATTCACCATGATAAAGTGATGGCTGCCAACATAGGAAGCTCTAAAAGAGGATTATATATATTCACAGAATATGAAACTAGTTACAATATCTGCTAGCCTACTTCTAGAGAGTAGCTACTAAGAAACCAGAGTAAGGGGGGCAAATATTGTGTTCAGATTGCATCTTTGACACAATGGGAAACAGAATATAAAAGAGTCCTTTTTTATAAGCATCATGGTGCAACGGATGAGTGACATGATGGCCTAGTGGTAAAGATGCTCGCCTCCCACTCAGAAGGTTGAGAGTTCAATAGTATGATTACATAGCCAAGGGCTCCAAAATAATAACTCATATAGGTAAGCGCCTTTGCTTCATGTGAGGGTTGATTAAGTCCAACCTGTTCTGCCCTGTACACAATAACTCTAGGTGTGAAGATAGTCAAAATATACTGTGTTAAAGTATGGAAAAGAATGAGATCTTGGCAGTCATCTAGTCCCTATCTCCCTGCTCAAGGTAGGATATCTCATCTTCATTGGCATGCTTAGCTGGTGTTAGAATTTAATAACCAGCACATGAGAATTCCAGCAGTTTGAGTAAATAAATAGGTTTGGTTTGTTTTATTGCCAATTTTCAACTGCAGCACACAGCACAAGCTCTCCCCCAAAAGACCAGGGCACTAACTTCTACTAATGAATACTATTAAAGTTTTACTAAGGTGCATGAATTTCCCTGGTTGTAATTTTCTGTGGCAGATTGTTCTGCACAGTCGCAATGCTGTACATGTGGCAAAGTGTGATTTCACACATAGTGTCTGGCACCTTCATGTTGGATACTGTCTTTTGTCTTTAAGGGAGGATTCTGGTATACTGTTTTCTTCGTTAATTTTATCTGGAAAATACACAATGGTTGGGTAATTTACAATTAAGTGTTAAGCTAAAGAAATTGTTGAAAATAATAATAATAAAATAATAAAAATCTTCCTTCATTTTTAAAAAAAACGAATCTGAGGCTTTTTATTGAATACATCAGTGGTGGGTTGCTGCCGGTTCGGACCGGTTCGCCCGTACCGGTGGCAGAAATTTGCACCCGCTCGCCAAACCGGCAGCGATGGCTGGCTGTCCACCCCCCTGAACCGGTCCACCGGTCGCCGCGGCTGGCAAAGAACCCTCTGCGCATGCGCAGAGGCTTCTGTGCATGCACAGAGGGTAATTTCCCTGATGTGACGCAGGCATGTGCACGAGCGAAGCGAGCACATGCGCACAAAACTTGCACTTCCGTCACGATGCAAACCGGTAGGGAAGGTAAGTGGAACCCACCCCTGGAATACATGCTTTTTTTACCACATTGCATTGGAATTAAGAACACATTTTCCTTGTTCAGGAAAGAAATGAAGTAGAGAGAACATGCCCAATTTGCATCATACATATTAGGTTCACTGCTTATGAGGATTTGAAATATGCTCACTTATTGCTGATTCCATTTAGATTTAACTGTTGTAAAATGCATTTTTTGTATTGTAAATGCAAGTGTTGTATAATATCATTATAACCTTGGTATTAAGTCTCTCCAAAAAGACTTCTAACCCAGACTGTTATTGCTGCCATAACCCTAGACATTTTTCAGGTTTAAAAGGCATGTTCTCTTCAACATTTGTAGGAGGGAGGTGGGAGCAGGAACTCTAACATATAAAACACAATAAGTGTTGGAATTAGGTAAGTGAGATATTAGATGAGATCAATTCAGAGAATCAACTTAATTGAATGGGGTGCTCAGGTTTTTCCTGGGAACTTTCTAATGGGTTGCAATATTTTCATAAATGTTATATAATATATTGAGTAGGTAACATATACATGTTTATAAACAAATAAGACGCACGAATGAAGGAGAATATACAGTACATGTCCTAGGGTAATGTTGCAGGATCCAATCTGGAGGTTTTGTGTTAAGTCCTCGACTTACGACCCCGCCAAGAAAGCCAAGCCTGCTTCTTGTGCTTTCGCAAAGTCCTCAACTTACGACCCGCTAAGTCCTTGACTTACGACCCCCGCCTAGAAGCCAAGCCAGCTGCTTGCTGAAGCCCTATTGGCTAAAGCGCAAGCAGCCGGCTAGCGGGAAAATAAAGCATTCCTATTGGTTGACAGTTTGACAGCTCGACTATAAAAGGAGCTGTCAAAGTCTGGTTGCTGTCCATTTGCTGAGTGGAAGCTTTGGTGCTGAAGTGGAGAATAAAAGGTTCCTGTTTAAACTCAAGCCTCGTTTTTCGTTCTGTCAGGCCAGCAAGCCCTAATTTAACACTTTGTCTTCCAAGGTTTTGGACCAGAGGTTTCATCTTCCGAGCTTTCAGACTGGAGCTCATCTTCAGGGAACTTAAAAGTTTCTTGAAGATGGGTTTTAGCACAAGTCCGAAAGTTCAGAAGACAAAACCTCTAGTCCCGGTAACCGACCCAGATTGGATACTGCAAATAAGATGTACATTGCATATTGCTTTCTGGAAATGTATTGTTTCATAACCATCTTCAAAAGCAACAGACCCAATAACCAAACATTTGCATCCTCTGGGAAACAGCAAGAAAACAAATGAAGATAATTGTTTCTAATATTGCAAACTGAAGAATCTGAGATGGAGTGTGAAGCCACAGTGGTATTTAAACAAACATTCCCAAGATGGAAGCTCCCTTCAGAAATGTGGATTTAAATGTGAAAAATGTGCAGAATGGCCATTGATGAAAACTCTGGAAGCTAAAGTCCATTCACGAAGACAATGGTCTGTTAAAAGGGAGACCACACTTGAAATTCTAAAAATGGGTCTTAGTAGTTCAGTCCTACCTCCATGGCATTTTCATTCCTGTCTGCCTTCCAACCAAAGCAGTTTTCTCCTGTTGTCTCCAAATATAGTTTAGTGTTTTGTGACTACAAAACACATTCAGATCGTCCTTGAAACTTCCAGTCTTAGGGTATTTTTCTCCTAAATATTTTTAGCATTTCTTCTAAACATGATGTGGCCCCAGAATTCCTCCTTGACATGGATAATGCCATAGTAAAGAGGTTATTGATAAGCCACATAGGCTGATAACACCATTATGTTATCACTAGACCAACAAATCTAGAAAGTCTATCAAGCTGGACAAAACTGAATATATGATAGAAATATTGGTAGGTGAATGCACGGGCAGGGGTGGGCTACTGGGGGTTCGCAGGGGTTCAGGAGAACCTCTAGCTAAGATTCTGTGCAGTTCAGAGAACCCCCAAATCCCACTCCTGGCTGGCCCCGCCCACCCCACCTCGCCCCTCCCAGGAATCTCCACGTGGCCCGTTTTGGATGCAGGTAAGTGCAGGGCACGCGTGGAGGCTCTGGGAGGGGGAGGCCGTTTTCGCCCTCCTGGAGGCTCGAGGAAAGCCTCCGGAGCCCAGGGAGGGCAAAAATGCTCCTCCTCCCACCATGGTGCAGGAGGCTGACTAGGCCACACCCACCATGGCCACGCCCACCCAGCAACCGGGCAGAGAACCCCTTGCTAAAAATTTTGAAGCCCACCCCTATGCACGGGCATTATCTGGAGTCAATTACAGCCACATCCAAAGGTCTTACTCAGATTAATATACACTCCTTTGATCAGAGCAATGGAAGATGGAATGAAATGTTGAAAGGAATGAGAGGATGAAATAAAAACCTGAAAGAATAGCAAAGTTAAGTAAGAAATGATGCTAAGCTTGCTCTTGGTAATCAAAAGTTTAACAAAGGAATGTGAGAGAGCCACTATAAAGTCCCCCACCCCAGTTTCCAAAGGCAACATCAATTTCTGACAGTTGCTAGGCAACTAGTGACCTTAGCATCAATATCACCTAGCAACATCAGCATGGTAATGGCAACAAACAACAAATGGTTGTTTTGCTTGATGGTTTGCCAGATTCTATAGGGCCAGCAGTCACACTGCTTTGTGGAAGTAACACAGCCCACTGAAAGCCCCACTTAGAAATTCCATCAGTTCTGGAGAGACTGCAAAAAGACAACAGTGTAAAAAGGGGAACCATCAAAGGAATAGCAAGCAGGCTTTGTCTCACAGTACCTGTTGCTGCACCACTTTGGTCATACACAAGTATGTGATCCACAAACAATCATTCAGAAAAAAAAAACCGGATCCTGATTCTGCCTCCTGAAGATTCCTTTTAGCTATAGTACATTAAGTATCTGTAACCTTTGTGGGTTACAAAGACTTATTTAGATCTTTGAGAACATGTCGAGAGAGCGCTCACAAAAATGGTTGCCAAAGGACCTTTTCGGTTTGCAAAATGGCTGCTATAGAAGCATAGCCATTTGCAACCTCTTCTAACCTACCATCTTAGGATGTTTCACTACCCTTGCTAACTTTTTTCTACTTCAGGGCAGTGTCTACCAATCCTTTTTATTTTCTCAGAAAGCTTCCAGAAGCATTCTTAGAAATTAAGATGATGCCAGAGGCTATTGTTTTTAGTTTTATTGTTTGCCACTATCTCTTTAATTTTTTTAACAAATTAATTTGAATGTAGGAAGCTGAGTGAGGCAGGGAGCCCAAGGGAAATGACTGGAGTCATCAAGATAAGTCAAACCATGGTTTACAGCGAGTGGGTTCAGACTGATTCACACAAGATCCAAACTAAACAAAGTACATTATGTCACAGTACAATTTTAAATGGTTTTCTTACATTATGAGCTATCCACCTACTAATTGTATCAACTGCAGATGTAACTAGCTTTCCCTAAACCACTTCAAGTCATTACTAAAAAAATAATGAATAGCAGATGAGCCAATTCTGATTCTTATAGAACTACTTGATACCTATATCCAGTTTGATGATGGACCATGGTATAGTCCTGCAAGATTTTTTTCCGGACAAATCCTTGCTGACTTCTGGCTAGGTGCAATCCATTTTGTTATGGAGATTTAGCTTAATTCAAAATAAAGATGTACTTCCTGACCATATCCCTAAAAATTTAGTTTCAATCCTGCCTTTCATCTTGTTTTTCACAATTTCCTGGTGGAACACAACTTTTTTTTGAGAGAGAGAAATAACCCAAAAGGACAGTTGAGTATCACTGATTTTCCTTTGTTACCCTGTTAGAATTTTGCCTTCTTCAATCACCACTGATAAACTTCATATTTTTAAGGGAAACTGAGGAAAACTTAAGTCTTTTTTTTTGTTATTTGTAACATCCTTTGCTAATGCCAGGCTTTTGCTTTCCTGGCACCAGTTCTGCAGTGACAGGCTACTGAAAGTTCCTTTGTGAACTTATTGTCTTTCCCTTCTCTATGTGTCCTTCTTGTTTACCAGTCTTCATTAAGACTACAACCATGAAAAGCAATGCAATCTTTGTTTCTGGATTCTGCACCTTGGATTCTGCTATATTTAGCATATCAACAGCACACCAGCTCATTCTGCCTAAGTCTACTGAAGTGGAAGACTCTAAGAAATAAGGAGAGGGAGGGAGGGAGGGAGGGAGGGAGGGAAATACTGTTGGCAGTTGAGTCAAATGCCAGTCTTGTGATTTTTTTTTATGGATGAAAATCAGGAGAGGTCCCCAGCCTAAGAGGTTCTTTGGGCTGGCTCTGCAACTATGTCAAAAAAAATCTTCCTGCTTGACAAAATTCTGTAATCACAGGATGTTGGGTAGTTGTTCTGCCTGTTGACCACAAGATGGCACTCATTTCTGTGAAATAATAACTCTTCTTTTATTAAGTATTTCCTTACTGTGGTTTTGCCTTAAGAGTATTTTCTTCCCACAGGTACATATACCATGCCAGCGGTGGGTTGCTCCTGGTTCGACCCGGTTCTTAGAACCGGTAGCGGCAGTGGCGGTGGGAGGCTCCGCCCACCCGCCCGGGACGCTTCTGCGCATGCGCAGAAGTGTCGCACGAGCAAACCGGTAGCGTCGGGATTTACAACCCACTACTGACCTGAGGGCAGGACAAGAAGCAATGGGTGGAAACTAATCAAGGAGAGAAGCAACTTGGAACTAAGGAGAAATTTCTTGCCAGTTAGAACAATTAATCAGTAGAACAACTTGCCTCCAGAAGTTGTGAATGCTCCAACACTGGAAGTTTTTAAGAAGATGTTGGATAACCATTTGTCTGAAGTGGTGTAGGGTTTCCTGCCTAAGCAGGGGGTTGGACTAGAAGACCTCCAAGGTCCCTTCCAACTCTGTTATTCTTTAAAAGGTTGCAAAAGCTGATCATGTGACTCCAGGACAGTATAACCATCATAAATATGAACCAGCTGCAAAGCATCTGAATTTTGATCACATGACCAAGGGGATGCTGCAATGATTGTAAGTGTGAAAAATGGTCATAAGTCCCTTTCTTTAGTACTGTTGTAACTTTGAATGGTCACTAAATGAACTGTTGTAAGTTGAGGACTACCTATACCCATAAATGGTTCTCCTTATTTTGGGAAATTGGAGGAATGTAATAAAAAATGGGATTTCTATTTGTATATTTCTTACTATGTTTAATATGAGCTTATATCTGTACTGCAAACATCTGGAGAAGCACTGGATGACAGCAAAGGAATAAAAGATTATTCTTATGATTTCCATGTAGCAGCTTTCTGAACTTTTGCAATCTTGCTGTGGTATACCTAGGTAGGGTTGTGTTTTTGCCCCCCCTTTTTTTAGTTAATTAAATAGTGGAAAAAGGTGAAAAAACTTAAGCATCTCATATGCATATGCATATCTATAAGCATAATTTAACCAAATATTTCAATAAAGGACAACCATATTATAATTTGGTCCATAAGGAATTCATTTACAAGGTCCAAGTTTTTAGTCCATTGAGAAATGGGTACCATAAATGTATCTTTGTAAAGTTAAAAAACTTTACAGTTTGGGGAATATATTTCTGTTGTCCAGGCATCTGAACATAGGAAAAATAATTTCATATTTTCTGAAAAAAATGAAAGCCTGTCTCAAAGTATACTTAATTTTAACTATCCAATAACATTCATAATTAGGTCATTAAAGCAAGTTAGTGGAGAAATGAAATTTTAGCAAATTAAATTAAAAATTAAAAAATCAAGTTGGTCCAACCCTCCCACTCCACCTCGCACTTCTAGAGGATTAATTCAAGGTAAAACTGAAAATACCAATCTATTTTGAGATCACCGAACAAAGACAGCTCTCAAAATAATTACAGCATGTGTTATCAGAGTGTATTTTAAGATAATTTGTATTTTTAAATCCTACAGCTTTCCTACAGCTAATTGAAGCAGTGCTATTCATGTAGCAGTTACTATTTTTAACAACGTATCAGGTATGTTGACCCAGTTACTTCTTCATAAATTATTAGCACACTGAAGCTGAATTAAAAGTGGATTTTTTAAAAAGCACTTGCAAACAATGTACCCAAAATGGCTTGATTTGCCCTTCCCATTAGATGAAAATATGATTGTCTGCTTTCTGATTCAGAATGGCATGTGAGAACATGCTAATTTGATTAGTCAGGTTAAGAAAACTAGGTGGGTGTGTTATGGCCTAAACAAGAGATGCACAATGAACCTGCCCTCCCATATAGGAGAAAACAGGTGGTCCCTCAGCTATTCTAAATATTTCCATTATTTCAACGAAACTCTAAAAGCCATGATGTCAATTATCCCTTGTTCCAGGTGTAATGAGCAAGAGAAACAGAATTACATTATCACAGAAAGTCTATTTAGTCTAGCAATTTGGACTCTGGATAAATGCACTTTGAGATTCCAAGATCTTTCCTATAATCTGTTCCCTCTTCTTTTAGCCAGGGTTTAGGCATAAATTTGCCCTAGATTTAGTCAAAATAGCTAAATGGCCTATGACAGGAAAAATAAAGCAGGATTGAAGCAGATATGTTTTGTATATGATTTGATGCTATAGAGGAGAGTTTCTCAACCATGGCAATTTTTAAGATGTGATTTTAAGATTAAGATGTTAAGGTTGCCAAGATTGAAAAACACTGTTTTAAAGGACTGGGGGATAAAAGGGGAGACATTATTGATAAAACTTGATTGGTTCAATTTTTTTTTCCTATAAAGCACTCTGATGGGAAAAGGGAGAAAGCCAGAAATAGGTATATGCAGAAAAAAAAATCCTGGGCAAGGAACAGCTTGTGCCTGAACAGAAGCACCTGTTTCGTCTGTGCACAGAATAAAATGAGGATATTTTGGTCCAAGCAAGTTTGAGCAGCAGGGAGAAAAAGTTGAGATCAGCAGTTGGTGAGGAGAGAGGAAAGGAGGAACATGCCGGGAATATTGAGTTGGAGGGATGTATCTCCATGGTCCAAGAGCCTTGACCACCTCCCACTCTGAGTTCAGTTCTATGCAACCATAACTGGCCTGAACCAAAGGTGCTTTTTCAAGAGGCAACTGGACTTTCTGGTTTTTCTTTGAAGACGTTTCGCTTCTCATCCAAGAAGCTTCTTCAGCTCTGAAGCTCTGAGAGCTGAAGAAGCTTCTTGGATGAGAAGTGAAACATCTTCAAAGAAAAAAGCAGAAAGTCCAGTTGCCTCCTGAAAAAGCACCTTTGGGACAACCATGACCTGGATGACTGAGAATCTCCATGTAGCTGACCTGAAATGGTTCAGGAGGATAGTTTCCCCATTTTATGCACACCTGTAGAGTGGAATAAAGTCACACTTTAATTTGAAATAGTTCTTTACTTAGAGCAAGTACAGAAATATTTGAAGGAAGAATACAGAATATCTTTTCTCATGAAGAGGGTCCCGCTGGATGGACATAAGGAACCATTGGAAAAGTTTAGGTACCATCCATATGTAGTAACAAAATGGACCTGAGCACTTATATCTTTTTAGAAAACATACCCAAATTAAAACAATTGTTTGAACAGAGTCTTCCAGACAAATTCATTAAAATCAGTATAAAACTTACTTTCAATGTTGTTGAAATCATTTTTCATTTCCTAGACATTTGATGTCTCATGCAGCTGCTGCACCCACATTATTTAAACTCCATTGTTTATAGGTTTTAATATAAGTTAATTTTGTATTACTTTAGGTGGGTTATTAGATTAACCGCATAGGAAGTATTTTAATGTTGTCCAGCACCTGGTAACTATAGCATAGAAAAGTTAAAATAACAAAAACCTCCTTCTTTTGTTTGGTAATTTGCAAGTTTCCTGCCTTAAGCTTCTACAGTGACTTTACCCATTAAACAATAAGTGGGATTAATAAATTCTCCCTCCCCACCATCAAATTAATATCTCTCTAAATTTGGTTGCTAAACCAATTCCAAAAATAATATTACCATCGTTGGAAAAAAACCTTAAAGGGGCCTTGATCTAAATATCTGGCATCTGTTTTTTTAAAATTAAGCAACTTGATTCCTTCAGATATACTTACTGATTCTTCACAGTAAATACATCTGTTGAAAAAAATGCAGCCATTTATGTTTTCTCCCATGCTAGTTGATGGAAGACACAAATCAGGCCCAAAGTTGAAGCAGACAACCTCTGATTCAAGGAAAGGGGATTCCCCCCCCCCCAAATACTAGAATAAGCCCAGAAACAAATCAGGTGTCTGGTCCACATCCTGAGATTAAATCATCGGCAGGCAAGCATAGATACTCTGCTTCCAACTACTGCATAATAAGATTTTCAATTTTTTCATTAGCAAGACAATGTGTGTTTACAGAAACACATACCATTCCCATAAAATATGCAATAAAATTGGGCTTTTTAAAAAGGAAAAATTATGCTTATCATCCATGCCTTTCAACAGTTATTATACTCTAAGAGACTTAATATTATAAATAAGCTAACTTCACAGCCCCGTATTGTTCAGCAACCATAGGAGAGTGCCAAGCAATAAATATAGCAATATATTTCTTGTGAAAGGAATAAGAACATCTCATCTGCAATATGCCAGCTTTGCGTGTAAAAGGATATATGTAAGACTCTACTATAGCTTAAAAAATTATGGATAAAAAAAATTCTCCAGACATTTCCCTCATCACCAAAAGACCTAGCTAGATTATTCTGGACTAGATGGGCAAATGGATCTTGTTTAAGAAAAGCAACTTCTTATGTAATAGCAAAGGTTCATATGTCACACTAAGCCAGTGCTACACATAGGCTGTTGAATAAGTCACGAATAACTAGGTTCATCTTAAGCCTGATTTGCAATAATTATTCAAATTAGTTTGAAGCAATTTAGAAGCCTGTTCATTTCTTGTGGAAGCATGAAAATGCTGTGCCCACTTATTTAAGTGCAACCCCTATTGCATTCCTATGGCACCTTAGGAGGGGAAGCTCCTGCATTCACTGTACAAGAAACTAAATTAAAAAGTAATTAACCACTGTGCCAAATTAGTCATTACACTCAAGACTGGAACTCAGTGTTAAGACATTAGTGCTGCTTTTTCGGTGTGCCTATTTTAATTATCTAACTGGGGGGAAAGTGTCATTTTTGCTCCCAGCACTGTAGTTAACATTCCCAGTTTCAGACAATATAGGCCAATCCTCTATTGCACAGGGGTGATCTTCCCAATTTTAGAAAAGATGCTGCAGAGTGGGAAGAGTCAGAGTAAAATCACAGCACACATTCTAGCAATGCAGGACACAGAGAATATCTGAATTGGCCTGAATCCAAAGACTAGGTCCGTGATGGCGAACCTATGGCACGCGTGCCGGAAGTGGCATGCAGAGCCATCTCTCTGGGCACGCGAGTTGTTTCCCGTTGCTCTTCCGGTTTCTGGCGCGCCGTCCAGCTGGTCTTCACGTGCGTGGGAGTGCCAGAAACCAGAAGAGCAGCTGCTGGAAGATGATCTTCTGGTTTTCGGTGCGCACATGCGCGCCAGCCAGCTGGTCTTCGTGCGCGCATGCATGCCAGAAACTGGAAGACCAGGTGGCCATTGCACATGTGCGTGCCGGAAACCGGAAGATCATCTTCCCGGTGTGCGCATGCGCACCGGGCGGCTGCTCTTCCGGTTTCCAGCACATGCGCGTGTGCCAGTGGTGGGTTTTAATTTTTTTTACTACCGGTTCTGTGGGTGGGCGTGGCAGGGGAAGGATACTGCAAAATCCCCATTTCCTCCCCACTCCAGGGGAAGGATACTGCAAAATCCCCATTTCCTTCCGATCAGCTGGGACTCGGGAGGCAGAGAATAGATGGGGGCGGGGCCAGTCAGAGGTGGTATTTACCAGTTCTCCGAACTACTCAAAATTTCCACTACCGGTTCTCCAGAACTGGTCAGAATCTGCTGAAACCCACCTCTGGCGTCTGCCCATGCACCCCCATTTCAGCACTCAGTGCCGAAAAGTTTCGCCAACATTGGACTAGGTGGATGCTGCCTGATGAGGAAATGTAGCTTAGGGTTTTCTGAGATGGAGGCTCCCCAAATAAATCCTTTAACAGAAAGAATGCTTTGTGTATGTTATTAACTTTGTATGTTTAGAACTAAGAAGAAATTTCCTGACAGAACAATTATTCAGTGGAACAATTTTGCCTCCAGAAGTTGTGAATGCTCCAACACTGGAAGTTTTTAAGAAGATGTTGGACAATTCAGATTTGTCTGAAATGGTATAGAGTTTCCTGCCTAAGCAGGGGGTTGGACTAGAAGACCTCCAAGGTCCCTTCCAACTCTGTTATTCTATTCTATTCTAAACTAGAAACAGAACCAAAACAACCAAGCCTAGAGGGCACCAAGGACCCCGCAGAACCTAAACAATAATATAAATATCATCCTTGGCCTTTCTGAAAGGATTTTAAGAGCCGAGGTGGCGCAGTGGTTAGAGTGCAGCACTGCAGGCTACTTCAGCTGACTGCTAGCTGCAGTTCGGCAGTTCAAATCTCACCGGCTCAAGGTTGACTCAGCCTTCCATCCTTCCGAGGTGGGTAAAATGAGGACCTAGATTGTTGGGGGCAATATGCTGACTCTGTGAACCACTTAGAGACGGCTGTATAGCACTGTGAAGCAGTATATAAGTCTAAGTGCTATTGCTATTGCTATTAACCATGCCACTGCTAACCATCCCAAGTGAACCCAAAAAATGATATGGAGAAGACAATACTTACTCTCTTTTTCACTTCACATATAACCAGCAGCTCTACAATAAAGCCTTGGGTTGCCAAAGGGAAAACAGCAACCTTCTATTGCCATTATTATTTTCCATGTTATCTGCCAACCAAATCCAGGCAGCAGCTGCCGGAGCAGCAGGCTATGAAAGACACACAGTTTCTCTTCTAACTTGATCCCTTTTCCATTTTGTAATTGCATATATTGACGGTAGAGCTGCCGAAGGAGGCTGCAGCCAAGAAAGATACTGCTACTCCCAAGGCTGGTTTCGGTCTTTGGTGCACCAGGTTCCCTTTTCCTTCTTTTCTTTTTTAATGACTTTCATGATTGTCAAGCCTGCAAATGTGGACTACTTGATCTTGAAATTTCTCCACAGGACTTAGAATTCTATTCTGTTCTGTTCTGTTCGGTTCTGTTCTGTGCTGTTCTGTTCTGTTATATTCTTTTCTATTCTGTTCTATTATTCTGTTCTGTTCTGTTCTATTATTCTATTCTATTCTATTCTATTATTCTATTATTCTGTTCTGTTCTGTTCTGTTCTGTTCTGTTCTGTTCTGTTCTATTCTATTATTCTATTCTATTCTATTCTATTCTATTCTATTCTATTATTCTATTCTGTTCTGTTCTATTCTATTATTCTATTCTGTTCTGTTCTGTTCTGTTCTGTTCTGTTCTATTCTATTCTATTCTATTCTATTCTATTCTATTCTATTCTATTCTATTCTATTCTATTCTATTCTTCTTATTCTTATTCTATTCTATTCTATTCTAGGCCTAGCTTTGCCAAGTGATAAGAATTAATTTTTTTTTACAAGCAAATATTTGCATATATTGATCAAACCAGATTGAAAGCTCCTCAGAAAGGGGACTTGGGAGGGAGGTAGCAATAACAGAAATTGTGAATCACAATTGGCTGTTCCCCAATCTGTTGCCCCTCAGATACGTGATCCCATTTGTTCTTCTAAACCGGAAGGGAAATGAGAACATTTGTAACAATGATTGGGATTTGCAGAGGAGCAGGAGGTTTTCTGATGGTTAGTACAGGTTGATTGGCTTTCTTCCAAAGGCCACTCAGGATTGCAGGCGAAATGTAAACTAGGGGACCCAAGGAACAATGTTATCTTATGTGCCTTGTCCAGTTCTATCAGCTGGGAGAAAGGCAGCTGAGAGATCCTAGCAACACTGGAAGCCTTGGAATATAAATAACCAAGAGAAGGGCTAAAGACATGCAATAGTTGTGGCAGGCAATTGCTCCATAATGATTTCCAGACAGAGCAATGCCTTTAATTGGATCCTGTCTGTATGTGAAAGTTGGCTGTATAAATTGCTGCTGTGTTTCTTTACGGTTTAAAAAAGCCACATTCCCTTTTTATAGTATCTTTCTTCCCACTCCTCCTGAATACTGTTTCCAGCCCCCAAAGTGATACCACTGTACAATTTTATTTTCTACCACTGCGTATGCAAATAAGTTTCTAAATATGCCATTTGTATAGCCAAAATGAAGTGAGATGCACATGGATGTGTAGCCTGAGTGATGAGACTATGATAGATTATCATTCACGTCTGCTGGACAGCTATATGGCTGTTTTCAGTGGCCTAAAACACTTGTAAATACATGCACATAAATTTAATTGAGGCACCATTAGTCCTCCCCATTTTTAGATGAGATAGGCTATGCTGATTGGCCTTAAAATAAGCCCACCCACCTTCATCCCTGAATAACATTTCAAATCCAGAACACCAAATGGGAGAGCAATTAAAGCACAGATCTAAAAAATCTGAATGGAAGAATCTATCAACATCCCTCCAAATAACCGTTGATGTTTAAAGATGTGCACCACTACTGTAGACAAAGAGAGTTGTGGTGAGAAAGCAGAACTTCTCCACAATAACTATTACAAAGAAGCCCCAGTGGGGCACACAAGTATGGATAGTCCTTGTTTAGTGACCAAAACTATGACCAAAACTCTGTTGTTAAGTGAAGTGGTTGCTAAATGAAACTGTGACTGTGCTTATGAGCTTAGTTCAGCTTTCCTTTGCCTTACGGACCAGCAAAGATGGTAAATGCATTGTTTGTAAAGTTACTTTTTCATCGTTGTTACTGTGAACAGTCACTAAATGAAGCAGTCGCTAAATGAAATCTGCCTGTAGTCACAAGGTAAATCTGGTTTAGCTACTAGAGTAGAGCGGTTTGAACTAGAGCCATACAGATTCTTGGTTCCCAATACTTGAACAATAGAAATACCCCCCCAGCCTGAATGTAAGCTACAAAAATTAAGATGATTTGATAATCAGGAGCGGAGTTTTATAGGGAAGGACAATGAACTCTCTTCATCTTTGATCCCTATAATAAACTTCTAGAAAGAATCTTTTCTTCCCAAGTGAAGAGCAGAAGGTGGATAGGGGTGTAAAGAACCATATTTGTCTAGGACAATAAAACAGATACAAAGCCTGGTAGTACCTCCAATACTAACCAACTTTATTATGCTCCAAAGCTTATGCCTTATTAAGGTTGGTTAGACTTGAAGGTGCTCCCAAACTTTGTGTCAATTCTTTGCCCTATTGCAGAATACTCAGTAGAGCCCACAAGCCTGACATCTGTTCACTGTTTCTTTTAGGGTGTAGATCTGTCGACTTCTTCAGCAAAAACAAGACAAGCTGAGCCTACAGGCTGTCTTGATACAACTGGGTATTATCTGTATATTTACCCCAAAGGAATAATTAGACATCTCCACAGATGTTATGGCAATCAGAGGCACTGTGGGGTTTTAGTACTTAAATCCGTTGAACACTCGGCTTCTAATACAAACGTTGGGACATATGTTGGGAGAATTATTATTCAGCATTAATTTTCAAAGGGCATTGCTCAGGCAGCATTGCACGGGCTTGGCAGGAATGCAATATACATGGGTAGACATTTCAGAATGTGCCTGCAAAGAAAAAGGGGAGAGGAAAGAAAGGAGGGCACTCCACAACTATCTGACAATTCAATTCACAATTTATCGTCAAAACACATGTTCGGTAGCAGGACACAGGCCCGAGTAAAAATTAAAACAAAAACAAAAAATAGTTCCAAAGAGCATGCATGCTTTCAAATAGACTTTCTCCGGACTCTGGAGTGCCCTCGGCAACTGGGACTATCAGATGACAAAGTACTGCCAGGAGAAGACAGGCCAGTGTGATCCTTACCACCTAGGGAGACTTCCATGATTTTGTAAGAAATGGAGTTATAATAAACCAGATTTGTATGACAGTTGAAAGGTTCAGGATGGGGAGGATCCGGGCTTCTGTTCAGCCGCGGCCTGTAACATAGGCATGTGCAAAAGGAAGGGACTTTTGTGGTAGACACCAAGGATTTGCCTCTCTGCCGCTCAGCGTCATGATGGATCAATGGGATGAGGTTCATCTGACTGGTCCTGTCTTCTACAGGGAGCAAGATCTCGTTTGTACTCCTGCTATCTTCCCTGGGTTTCAAGTTGATGTAATTTCTGGCTCTCCTTAAGGATGCCTTCTGTTCTTCATCCCGACGTTCATCTTCTGAGTTCATGATCAAAAATCTAAAGACCACTAAGTTAAGAAAGGCCCCAATCACTGTCAAGCCCACTAAGATGTACATAAAGCTGAACGCTACATAGGGCGGCTTCTTCTGCAAAGCTTCGTGTTTCTGCAGGGCGACAAAGTCTCCAAATCCAATGGTGGTCAACGTTATGAAGCAGTAGTAAAAGGCATGGAAGAAAGTCCAGCCTTCAAAATAGGAAAAGGCAGCTGCCCCAATGCCTAATGTCCCCATACATGAGAGAAAACCAACCACAACCATGTTTTTCATGGAGACTGTTGTCTGCCTCATTCCCAGGCATTGCTTTATTTTTTTTAGCACCATCCGAACAAGAATGTTCATGCGCTCCCCAAGGCTCTGGAACATAACCAGGGTGAGTGGGATACCAAGGATTGCATAGAACATGCAAAACACTTTGCCAGCATCAGTTCCAGGAGCCGCATGCCCATAGCCTGCAGCAAAACAAGGAAATAAAGAGAAACTTGTATTAAAAATTAAGAAAGAAACAAAATCACAGGCCACCCTATTTCAAGAACTAGCTTAGTAATGGAAAATTCAGGTAACTGCCTTTCCCTGTGTGTGGGCAACGGGTGATATCGGTCTCAAGAACTAGATCAGTGGTTCCAGGGGTGGGTTCCAACTTACCTCGCTGCCGGTTCACTCCCTCCCGCACCGCATGGGCGCACCTCGTGGGCGCGCGCACACATGCGCAGTAACAAAAAACAAAAAACAAAAAAAAAGATGGCGACCTCATGCACAGTGCCGGAAGTCGGCTTCTGCGCATGCTCAGAAGGAAAAAAAATATTATTTTTTTTAAAATCTAAAAAAATCGGGAAAAAAATAAAAAAAGATGGCGGCCCCCATGGACCGGCACTGACCAATCCGGTTCAGTGATGTCATCGTGACATCACCAGCGGGCCGCTACCAGTTTGGGAGAACCGGTCCAAATCGGGAGGAACCCACCCCTGAGTGGTTCCCAATGTGGGGCCCATGCCCCACAGGGGGGCAATTTGATTTTTAATGGGGGCAATTGGAACCTTGTTTAAACCAAGTTAATGGCTTTTAGGCTTCCTCCGCGTGAGTAGGAGTTCACTTTTTGAATAGTAAGAATTATATGTCACGGTGGGGGGGGGCATCAGGATTTTAGAGATGCTTAGGTGGGGCATGGCCAAAAAAAGGTTGGGAACCACTGAACTAGATATTCCCCTAGGATAGAAAACAACCCTGTACAATATGATACACAAAGAAAAGATGATGAAACCTCACATGTGTTGAAGGACCAGATATTTAAGGGTGATGAGAAGAAATGCAAACATGAAATGATATGATACCTTAGAAAACACAAGCAATAATTTATTGGCCCAAAGTGTGTTGATATCTGAAGAAAACTTGATATTAACCCATAATACGTAGTAGAACAAGGCTTCCACGTTCACACTAGAGATTACTGATAATCCTTTCCAAGAATTAAAAACACTTGCTGCTGAAGATGTTAAAGGTGTGCATGATGGCGATTCCTAGCATTATACAACTTTGTTTCCATTTTTCCAAACTTGATCACTGTTAAAAAAAAAACCAAGAACAGTTAGCGAGTGGAGTTACTCAAGAGGGGAAAGTGAGATTTGTTATGTTCAATGCCAAGTTTGAGAACCATTGGAAAAGCTTTCTGGTCTTCTCTATCCAATACCCTTCTTGAGTAGCCAGTTCACTAAAAGGCCACTACTCCAGTAAATTTAGAAACAAAGATGCGTACAAGCAACAACTCCAGCTTGTTCGTACACGCCCAGTTTATTGAGTGGAACATGAATTAGTTCCAGGCATGAAATTGTATTGACAGAAAGCTAGTAAATATTTGTTTGGTAGCTGCTTTTGTAGACTTACTGGCAAAGCTGAACTATGAATTTCCACTCCAAACCTACAGGGCTGATTTTCTTTATGCGTTAACAGTATCTATTATTTTGTTTGTTATTTTTCTAAATCTTTCCCAATTTTTTCTTTTTTTTCCTTCCTTCCTTCCTTCCTTCCTTCCTTCCTTCCTTCCTTCCTTCCTTCCTTCTTTTTCTTTCTTTTCTTTTCTTTTCTTTTCTTTTCTTTCTTGGGTAGACAAATAAATATTTCAAATGTCATTCCTCTCTAGATTTGTTTATAGGCATTATAAAATGATGGGTTTTTTTTTTCTTTTCAATTCCTTTCCTAATGAAATGTGCTACACCATTATCTTTTTGCCAAACAGTTGCCAAAAGTCAGGTCAATGTTTTCTTTGAGTACAGTATCCTCATTACAGCACTTTTCCCAGCTGGTCAAAATCATGCATATATAAAATAAATATTTTATCATAACCTACATCAACATTTTACTGCTTATCCATTCAGTTCGGAAACATGCTTGGAGAGCTCTCTGTAATCCCTCCCCCCCCCCACCATCAATGAGCATCATCTACTGCCCATCCTGATCTCTACATGATCTGCGAAAATATTAAAAATCAACATTACCATTGGTGAGCCTCACTCGGGGCTCCATGTCTTATATCCTTCCACTGAGAAAAATGCCCATCTTTTCTACTATCTACTTCATTCTTTAACCAAATTGAAACCCAAGTCCTGAGAAATAAAAAACAATATTTGCACGACAAGATAAAAGAAAGTGGGGATCAAAAACTGGATGTTGAGAAACGTAAGTTGCACAAAAGTACAGTGGAAGAGAAGGTACTCTAAGGATAGAGTCACATGCAAACCAGACATGCCAACTCGCTTTCTGCAAGGTTTGGCAAGAACAATTTTGCATGGATTCTTTCCCATTCATTCTTGTCCCCTTATCCTGTACATAAACAGTGATGTCAACAGTTCTTCTCCAAAGAAGAGACAGTTAAAGATACATGAATATATCACCATAGATGGAAATCATACTTGCTATTATTTATGTTATTGTGGGAAGAGAGGAGCCTCGTTATGGTGCAATACTTATTTTTTCTTTCTATCAAATATTGTCCTTTTTAAAAAAAACAAAATTCAAACTCAATAATTTGGACAGTGGGGATTGGGAAAACAAAAATACCCTAAATGGTATAGTTAGCAATTAATGTGTAATTTTTCATATTTGAAATCCAGTTGCTCCATGGATGCTGGAAGAAGCAATCGCTGCCGGTTTTCCAAAATGCTGGGGAAACCCAGGACAGAAACAAGTGCCCAAAGATACATGTATTCTCTCCATAAATGCGTTCCTATGCCAGGCTTAATAACAGCAAAGAGAATGTTGCTCTTGTTTTAGGTGATTTAATTTGTGTCATGCTCCATGAGGATATGCATATGCAATAGAAGAATTGGATATACCGGGGGGGGGGGATCCTCAACTTACAACTATGGGTTTAGCCACCATTCAAAGTCACAAAAGCGTTGGAAAAAGTTACTTATGATTGATCCTCGCACTTATGACCTTTGCAGCATCCGCATGGCCATGTGATCAAACTTTGGGTGCTTGGCAATTGGCATGTATTTATGATGGTTGCAGCATCCCGGGGATCATGGGATTGTTATCCGTGATCTTCCTAGCCAGCTTCTGACGAGCAAAGTCAATTGGGAAAGCTAGATTTGCTTAATAACCTCACGATTCATTTAACAACTGCAGTGATTTGCATAATAACTGTGGCAAAAAGGTCCTAAGATCAGGCACACTTAACCACTGCCTTGCTTAGCAATGGAAATTCTGGTGCCAATTATGGTTCTATGTGAAAGACTACCCATACACCTTTACATGAATGAACTACAGGTCGTCCTTGACTTTCAACAGTTCATTTAGTGACCATTCAAAGTTATAACAGCATTGAAAAATGTGACTGATGACCATTTTTCACAGTTACAACCTTTGCAGCATCCCCATGGTCACATGGTCAAAATTCGGAATGTCATATTTATGACGGCTGCAGTGTCCCAGGGTCACGTGATCACCTTTTGCAACCTTCTGACAAGCAAAGTCAATGGGGGAGCCAGATTCACTTAACAACCGGTTACTGATTTAACAACTGCAGTGATTCACTTAACAAATGTGGCAAGAAAAGTCGTAAAATGGGGCAAAACTCACTTAACAAATTTCTCACTTAGCAACGTAAATTTTGGGCTCAATCGTGGTCATAAGTTGAGGACTACCTGTACAGAGTGGCCATTTCTAACCCCATGGCTATGTCACTACTTCCGATGCCCCCTTTTTTTTTATTCCACAAGACTTGAAATTTTGGGCTTAGACAACTTAGAACTACGTCGCCTTAGAACCGATCTAAATGTAGTTCATAAAATTATCTGCCACAATGTCCTACCTGTCAATGACTACTTCAGCTTCAACCACAACAATACATGAGCACACAATAGATACAAACTTAATGTAAACCGCTCCAAACTAGACAGCAGAAAATACGACTTCAGCAACAGAGTGATCAATGCCTGGAATTCACTACCTGACTCTGTGGTTTCTTCCCCAAACCCAAAAAATTTTAACCTTAGACTGTCTACTGTCGACCTCACCCCATTCCTAAGAGGTCTGTAAGGGGCGTGCATAAGCGCACCAGCGTGCCTACCGTCCCTGTCCTACTGTCCTATTGTCCTCATCTATCTGTATTCATTTTGATTATGTTTATGTTTATACCTATACCTGCTATTTTGTACATGTTTGACAAACAAATAAATAAATAATAAATAAATAAATAAATAGATCAGGCAACAATAATGGCTGGAGGGATCAGGTCAGCAGCCTTTACATGGCAAGGACAGTCCTGATATGAACTCTGCTGACAATTTACAGATTAACAGAGTTGGAAGGGACCTTGTAGGTCATCTAGTCCAACCCCCCACCCAAGCAGGAGACCCTACACCATTTCTGACAAATGGCAGTCCAGTCTCTTCTTGAAAGCCTCCAGTGATGAAGCTCCCACAACTTCCGAAGGCAAGCAGTTCCATTGGTTGATTGCTCTCACTATAAATTTCTCCTTATTTTTAGGTTGAATCTCTCCTTGTTCAGTTTCCATCCATTATTCCTTGCCTGGCCTTCAGGTGCCTTGGAAAATAGCTTGACCCCCTCCTCTCTGTGGCAGCCCCTCAAATATTGGAACACTGCTATCATGTCTCCCCTGGTCCTTCTCTTCACTTTCCCAGATCAATTGGGGATGAGTGGCCAGTTACATTACAGCGTATAAGATTGCAAAAGAGTATAAGAGTAGCATTGGAAGAAGAGATCGGAAGCAAGATAGCAGTAATTCACACTGAAAGCTCACGAGATAAAGAGCTTATACATCCTAATTTTCTTGAAAATTGTGAACCAGTGGGAGTACACTAAACTGGCATTGATGCTGGACTTCTTCAGTGAGCAGTATTCACATCTCAAACCTGCCTTGGAAGTACAGGAAGTTCTCAATTTACGACCACAACTGAGCCCAAAATTTATGTTGCTGAGTGGAAAAATTTGTTAAGTGAATTTTGCCCCATTTTTATGACTTTTCTTGCCACATTTGTTAAGTGAATCACTGCAGTTGTTAAATTAGTAACACGGCTGAATCTGGTTTCCCCATTGACTTTGCTTGTCAGGATGTTGCAAAAAGGGATCGCATGACCCAGGGACACTGCCACCGTCATAAATATGAGTCAGTAGCCAAGCATCCGTGTCACGTGTCCATGGGGATGTTGCAACGGTCCTAAGTGTGAAAAACTTTTTCACTTTTTCAGGGCTGTTGTAACTTTGAACCGTTACTAAGCGAACTGTTGTAAGTCGAGGACTACTTGTACTGTCCTTTTCTCTTTTGCAAGTGACCCCAGTTCCAGGTGGAAAGTGGATTGTGAGCAAGCAAAGTACTCTATACATATTCAGAAATGCTTTTCATAATAGTTAGCTGTACATTCTATCCTACAGAAAACAGCTAAAATTAAGCTTGAAATGTGGGCTTGTTGGGGGAGCAGAGAAAAGCTCACACTGACTGGTGGCTGCAACAGTGATTTCTGGTGCTCCAATGTCTGCCTGCGAATTCCTCAGCTTGTAGCCCCGAAGCATCTTGAGACCACCAAGCTGGGGAAGGCTGGTGTAAGAGCAGCTGCAGGAACCAAGATCACACTGACTAAGGTCATCTGTTTCTTGTGACTTCGTGGGCTCTGGGTCCACGGAAGAGTTAAACGCTCACCTGAAAGCAGGTAAACTCTGTCCGCCAATCCTTACTACATGCCAACGCCCCTAAACTGCTGCGCCTTTTAAGATCTGGTGCACAGAGCTCGCGTTCAGCCTAGACTGGGTGCCTCAGGACGCCCCACGCCACACCTCCTACAGCTGGCGAGGCGGAGGAGAGCCGGTGGCGCACCCACAGGTGGCTTCTTGGAAGGCCGGCGAGGGGATGAGGGGGCGGGGGAGGGGAGGGCCACCCTGCCGCCTCGTGGCCAAAGGGAAAGCGGACACTTGATGCCGAGAGTCGCGCACTCACCGATGGTGGTGATCACCGTGATGGCAAAGTAAAACGAGCCGGCGAACCTCCACTGACGGCCGGCTCGATGAGGCTCGGCCCGCAGGACCAGCCGCTCAAACTCCCGGTAATCTTCCGCCGTGAAGCGGTACTTCCTTCGGAGGTCGCTGCGCTTCTGCTCCAGGAGGCGCTTGTGGCCGATCTCGGCCTCGGACTCGAGCGCATCGAAGACCGCGGCGCCCACCAGCAAATAGGAGAAAACGCAGACGATCAGGGAGACCGTGCGGAGGTTCTGCCGCTTCATGGCGAGCAGGCGGCCGCCCCAAGGAGGCAGCATCAGCCGGGGCGCCTCATGGCCCCGCGCAGCCGATCAGACCTTCCTACGCGCAGCCCGCCATCCCCTCGGAGACCCCCGGGCTTTGCGCGGCGAGGGAGCCCGGTTGGAGAGCTCTCGCGGGGGGGGGGGCAGCTTCCGCCAGCAGCCTCCGGTCCCGCCTGCCCTGCCTCGGATCAAGCAGCTCCCCGAGTGAAAGCCGGGAGGTCGATTCTGCCTTCCGCCCTGGTTCAGCTCGTACCTGCGGCGATCTGCGGCGTGTTGCAGCCACAAACGAGCGGCTCCAGTCGCAGGCGGGAGCCACCACGCCTCCCCTTTCCAGCTGCGGGTGTGGGAAGAGGAGGCGGGAGGGGCCGGGAGCTCTTGCGCCACCGGAGGCCGCACCCCGGCGAGCCGAAGGAGCTTCGCTGTGAAGTCGCGTTGTCCTAGCTGGAACCTGAGCGCCTTGAACCCGGGACCGTGAATCGCCTTTAGGTTAGCCCCTAACTGCGGTCCGGAACCTTAGCCGTTTTGGAAGCAAAATCCCATCGGTTTCTCAGCAAGGCAGTCACTGGCGCACACGTAGCCGATGGAACACAGTAGGATTTCTTTCCAAGTCCTGTATGCATTTTTTTTTCCATAGCCAACTGCACAGCTTATTTGGTCTTTGAATGACGTCATTAGGCCCAGCTTTTGTCCTGGCGCTCTGACATTTTGAGCAGTGAGCCCCTCTACCAGGACAAAAATTAAAGTGGCTTTTATTTGCATTTGGCGTCTTTTATTACAATTATAGTATATCTCCCTCCCTCCACTGGCAATAACTTTTGGAGGTTTTCAGAAGCTAGAAAACTAAGGTTTTGAAGCACCTCTGATTTCATATGCAGCCTTTTGCTTAATGCTGCTTGGCCAGGAAAAGCAACCAGGTATAGTAGTAAAAGTTTAACTGATGTACTAAAAAGAAAACATTCCCATTATCTACTAAACAAGTTAATCTTGATTTTATTCTGTTTCTGTTTGCAGCCGAAGTTGTCTTCTATAGTAGTTGCCAAAGTGTGGTAAATTTAATGTCAGCATTTCATTAACGCATCAAACTAATGAATAGGCAATCTATCAAAAATTAGGTACTTAAAAGGAATGCAGAAAAAAATTGTGTAACGTGAAGTATGGTAAAACTGTGAACTTGATTCATTGAGATCAAAGCCAAAATGGTGTCAGTATAAATTTAGCTCTCAGTAATCCTTTTGATAGACATTATACTGTTCCCACCCACTCACTGACTGCTAGGAGATTTGAAGAGCCCTCCAGCACAGCAGGGTGGATAAGTCACATGCTTGCTGTGTTTCTCTTTTAGTTCCTGTTTTGTAATTTTTTTTAAATAATAATTAGACCAAGCAGATGGCAAGCTTGTTAAAAATAACTTCATATATGAAAAACAAAATCATATTCTGTCAGCCTTACCAGGTGGACCAAACAGGAAACATGACCAGATGAGCTATTTCCACTCTATTGTAAGGCTACATTATCAGAATCTTACAAGTCTGAAAGTACAATTCTCCTCCCATTACTTTTACATCCCCAAAAAATTAGGGAGGGTCTCTTCTGTGCCTCTTGCCCCACCCACTACCCAGGTGTGGAATATGCTGTCTCTTATTTAACTGTTCCCTAAGCACCATCTCTTCACCCCATGTTCCAAAGTCACTTCCACATCCCATTATATAGTCAGAATAAAATTTGATAACTTAATTCTACACCATTCAGGAACCTTACATTGAATTCAGAACACCTGTGTTGTATTAACACACCTTTGTACAATGAAATCGGGAAGAGTGCTGCATAAGTCAAAGGGATGAAGCCTCATACAACAGGACCCTAACTCATGCAGGTACCCCCAACATTTACATCTGTGTACTAACTTGGTATGCATGAAGGCTTCAGCAGATGTAGGTACCCAATTGTGAAGAATTTGATATCTTGGAAAACCAGTAGGTTATGCTGTATAAAGTTTCCCCCTGCAAGTATTATATATATTTGTCAAAGTATAGATGCTGCAGTGAGGGCCAGACATACCAGAGAAGTCTAAGCACATTGTAGGCAGATAGATAGATAGATAGATAGATAGATAGATAGATAGATAGATAGATAGATAGATAGATAGATAGATAGATAGATAGATAGAAGATAGATAGACAGACAGACAGACAGACAGAGATGATATGGATATGGATTATATATATATAATAAGGATCAAGGGAAGTATAGTTAATACTACCTCTTTATAATCAGCTATAATTTTATAGGTAACACTCACTGAAACCGTTTTTTCTTCCACAACAAAACAAAAATCCCAGTAGCATTAATTCAGTTGGATATCAAAGACTTTTTTTTGCTGAATTCACACATCATCATATTAAGCCATAGCGTGGTATCTTTTTTTTTTCTTAGCTTTTTTTAGATGGTAAGCCACAATTGCTTTTTTCAGTAAGACACTGTTAAAATAAATGAAATTTAAAACAAGCTTGGAAAAAATTATAGCAATTTCATTAGTACCTATTTGTAATAAGAAAGTTTCTGGAGCTGGAAACAACAGCCCATTAAATCGTAGGGTGAATGTGCCCTGCCCACAGTCCCCCTAATGTATCTCAAAATGTATGGCCCTTAGACAGTAAAAGGTGGCCAACTCCTGATTTACAATTAGTTAGAATCTGTCACTCTTTGCAGTTGCTAATGAAGAGAAGGCTGTTGCTGGGTGGCTGGCAGTCTCCCAAAGTCTAAAGTTATCTATTCTGCTTACTTCTTTGTCATCGGTATATCTTAGTCAGAGCAGGTGTGCAATGGGGGGGTTTCTTTTTGGTTTCAAAGAGCAGGTTATGTCATGGTTAAGGGCCTTTGAACAGATGCATCTTGTGCATCAATTGCACCCTGTCCTGGAGTGGGAGGCCTTTTTCATAGTGATTCATGTCTTAGTCACCCTCCACCTGGATCATGGAAATATGCTCTGTATGGGCTTGTTCTTGAAGAGTATTTGGAAGGTGCAGCTGGTCCAGAATGACAATGCAGGCATTTTTGGGCATCTCCTGTTCTGCTGCAGTGGTTCCCAGTAGGCTTCTAAAACCAATTCAAGGAGCTGATTACTACTTATAAAGCCCTGCATGGCATTAGGACCAAGCTATTTGTGGGACCATTTGTTCCCCTGTTGGTTCTAGCAGCTCTTCCAGGTCTAACAGGGAGAGGATGCTCTGGATCCCTTCAAACAATGCCATCTTGTTGGACCCTGGAATATTGCCTTCTTTTTGGCTACACCTGCACTATGGAGTGGCATTCTCCACCCCCAGAGATCCAGATGGCCCCAACCCTATTACTTTTTGTAAGACTCTGAAGACCTGGCTGTTCTCTTAGGTTTTTAGGCTAGGCAGTTAAGCAAGTACTTCGTTGGGGTTATTGTTTAATTGGGACATCATGAGTTTCTGCTTTTGTGATGGTTTTAAATCTTTGTACACCATCCAAAGTCGCTTCTGTGGAATTGATGGCTCCATCAATTGTTTTAATACATTAACCCACAATTTGCTTCCTATATTATAGTCTGACCATAAGAAAAACTCTCAGAATTCAGTGCAATACAAGGATCATCAGCTTTACTAAAATTTAGGGCAAAGTCTTTTCTTAACACCCTTAACACCCTTGCAACCATAAATCAATAAGATTTCAGGTGAACCTTAAAATGGAGCCCATTCTGTCTGCAATCTGATTCATCCCAAGTGTTTCTCTATTTGCATTCTATTCTATCACCTGTGTACCTCATTGTTTTCACCTATTGGGTAAAGCAGTTAGGTTGTTTAGAGGGATACTCAGGAGAAATTGTGTCAATTGCCTAGGCCAGTCCCATGTTCTGTACACTGACCAGGATTTCAACAGTGTCAGCAGACTGAGAACATCTGCAGTACATTGAGGAAGCCTCTTTCAGGCACTACAGAGGTTCATAGCAGATTGCTTTCTGACAGTGACCGTGGAATGGATCTGCCCATGACAACAGAACTACAAAGACATTTTCTATTTTCAGATCACTGGGTCCCATTGAATCCAAACTGAACTGAAATTAAAATGCCAAATCTAGTTTGTGCCCTACTGCAGATATACCAGTCAGGAATAGGTCTGTGATCGTCATGGCAGGCATGAAATCCTAAGCTCTGCTCCTAAGTAGGCAGTGTTAGGGCGGATATTGAAGTCCTCCAGGATAAGAGGTGTATTGTCATCAAAGGTCATGCAGAATAGGTCAAGAAGAGAAAATATTATGCAATGGAAGGACAGTATATCAACTGTATCTTTTTCGCCACTCAAATATAGTAGTCAATGTTTAAAAATTGGAAGACTGAAATGGAACTTCTGATCAGTAAGATGGAATTCTTGCAGAGAAGATTCATATCCTTCATATCCTCCTATCCTTCAGCCCTAGCTTGGCAGACAGAGCTGAGAGAAATTAAATCCCATGCCCTTCTCTCAGCCAGGTGTCATGCTTGGTCAGCAGCTTCTTGTGCCAGGTTTGAACATTCATTCAGGAATTAATCTTTGATAACGGAAGTTTTACCAGCAACTAGTTTGTTGTTAAAAAACATAAGGCTATCATATCCTAGTTGCAAAACTCAAGGTGAGTGTACAACCACTAGATGGTAACAGAGAGTTGGTTATCTGAATCTCTTTGCTACCTCCCATCTAGTAGTCACTCAGGGTTTTGCAGTTAAACCCTAAAAAGCCAGGACATTTAAAACTGAAAGGGCACTTCTGCCATTCAGACCTTGACTTCCTTAGTCTGCTACTGAAAGGAAAAGTGGCCAATTAACAGCTTGCTTTCTGTCCCTTGTGACATAGAATGTATACAAAGATTCAAATCATTTGTCCTATATAGACAATGCCACATTTCCTTATCCATCCAGTTTTCCTTATTTTATTTAAATTTATAAAATGGCTTACACCCAGTGGTGGGTTGCTACCGGTTCGCCCCAGTTCAGGCGAACAGGTAGCAGCGGCGGCGCGAGTCTCCGCTCACCCGCCCGGACATCATCACAGACGATCTACGCATGCGCATAAGGTTCTGCGCAGAAGCGCCATGCGCATGCGCGCATTCACAGTTCTGAACC
The DNA here is from genome assembly GCA_003457575.1 of Thermophis baileyi. Classification (NCBI taxonomy): domain Eukaryota; kingdom Metazoa; phylum Chordata; class Lepidosauria; order Squamata; family Dipsadidae; genus Thermophis; species Thermophis baileyi. The sequence goes on from QLTV01000374.1 coordinate 601,559, forward strand.
GGTAGCGAAGGTAAGTGAAACCCACTACTGCTTACACCTAACTGAATGGTGGGTGGATAGGTTCTGTTGAGATGGTAGAGATAGTGTCATGCAGGGTTTTAGCCTTTGACACTTGAGGTTCTCCTCAGTCCTAGACCTGCCACTTGCAGACTTGATTCCTGCCACTCTTGGCTAGTTAAAAAGGTCAAGTAGAGAAAAGAGGGGTTTAGCAGGCTTGAAAGAGGCTCTGGACTGCCCTTCCACAAGAGGCCTGCCTTGGATCTGCTTATATTTGATGATTGATGACTATCATCCTATGTCCAACTTTGTCTAGTGAAGAACCTTGTGGACAAAGTCATGGGGCATAAGCTACAGAGGAAGAAATCCTGTAACTGGAAGAAAACAGTTATTTAGATCTATGGCAGTCAAGATTCAGATCTCAGCATGGGACTGGAATTGTATTGTCCTCATGGGCAACCAATCATAAGACTTGAAGCTGGGAATGAAATCATTCTTATTTTGCTGGTCCTCTCAGCAATTGTTGATCACAGTATCCTGGATTGTCTCTAGAAATCCAGAAGCTGGAGATACCATTTTATAATGGTTCTGATATTTCCTGGGTAAGAAATCTTAGTCAGTCATCAAAGGAAAGGAAAAGTCAACTCTGGAAACTTCATTATGAGATCCCCTGGGTTTGGTAACTTTGGTTCTCTTTCCTATCCCTTGTGAGAGCTAAATGAAATTACTGGGAGAAATTATGATTTGATTTGATTTGACTTCAGCACTGCCAAACTTCAAACTAACTCTGGATGGTTCACAATAAAGCTAAAACAGGATAAAATAGGACAGTGGTTCCCAAACTTTTTCAGTCCACCGCCCCCTTGGTGCTACAAACTCATCCTCAGTGCCCCCCACCCCCACCCCCTTCAGGTGGGCGTGGCTTGGTGGTCAGGTGACTGGTGGGCATGGCCAACTTGTAAAATGTGGTGAAACTCACTTAACAACACTCTTGCTTAGCAACCAAAATTTTGGGCTCAATTGTGGTCATGTCTTTCTTTCTTTCTTTCTTTCTTTCTTTCTTTCTTTCTTTCTTTCTTTCATTTTTTTTCTTTCTTTCTTCCCTCCCTTCCCCCTTCTTTCTTTCTTTCTGTCTGTCTTTCTTCCTTCCTATCATTTCTTTCTTTCTTTGTCTGTCTTTCTTCCTTCCTACCATCTTTCCATCTTTCTTCCTTCCTTCCTTCCTTCTTTCTTTCTTTCTTTCTGTTTTCCCTTCCATC